>LPNX010011497.1:1153451-1266527 GCA_001517045.1 Pseudotsuga menziesii | reverse complement strand
ATTCTGAGAATCGCGCCGCCAGTAAAGGGTGGCTCTTTCACGGCCAAGGGAGCGGATCTCCGCTCCCTCCTCCCTTCCCTGCCTCCTCCGCCCATGCTTCATTGAATATATATAATTTATCGGTTAGTGTAAATATTCTTGTTTTGAGGAAAAATATATAAATATTAAATGCATATAACATGTATTCTATTTTGTGGATTCCTTGGTTGAATGTATATTTAAACAACAGCAGCTATATCACAACATCAACATTTCAGGAATTATCCATGTTATTTTTCAACGGCTATCCAACATCGATCAACAACAGTAGTGGCAGTGTCTCTCTATAGACAACGTGGGATACTTCACGCAACATACCATCCCAACACTCCAATAACAGAAGTGTTTTCATCCACTTACATCATACAACATCACAAGCCACGGGGGGTTCTTCCTACTGCCTCGAAGGGAAGCAACAACATCAACAAATCAGACAGTTGCTCCTCTCAACCCTCAACACTCATTTACTCAACAATATTCTTCACACAGTCAGCGTGCTTCAATGGGATTTCATAGCAACAGATCAATCAGTCACTCTCACAACAGCAGGCCACAATGGGCTTTTCACAATAGGCCATAATGGCTCTGATACCATATTAGATAAACATGAGAGTTAGCTTAAAAAGGGAAAGAGGATGGTGAAGTTACAGTGCGCTTTTTAGTTATTCATAAGCCATCACTGGTTTCAGGGCTTCCAATCTCAAGATGCCAGTTTGTGTGGTAATAGTACCCAAAAGTCCAATTGACCACCTTTCTTAGCCATTAATTGGACATTAATATTATAAGATGAGCCACAACACAGTTATTTTATATGAAACTTTTGATATAAGTGGAATCAAATTCATTTGAGGCTACAATTGAGATTAATTTAAATATGAGGTTATCCATCGTGTCAAACTTTTCATTGCGAGGGAAATAGTACTCTAAAAATTTTACCGTTGGGAGGAGTGGTATCTTTAATTACTAAATAAAGATTCTATATCTTAAAACCCAACTAGCATTAACTTTATATTTGAATAGAGAGGAGATGGAGGAAGAACATAGGCAGCTACGCCCAATGGCCACACGTGTTTTTTTGCACTTGGATGAGTTTGCAATTTCATAGAATTGTTGTAATTTGTAAATATACTGATATATTAAGCTCTTGTATAAAGCTCTCTACTTTCTCCTTACTTTATGTTGTTAAGGCAATGCTACCTTCCTTTATGCCCCTAAGGCTACCCCTCCCTATTGACATTTTGAAGCTCTTTTATCCTCTAGAGTTTGGCCTTGAAGCTCTTTTATCTTCTAGGGCCTCACTAAAAATCTCTTTTTGACTAGCAAAGTTACTCTAGTAAGGCTCAGGTCGTTGGTACTTTCCAGGGAAGCGCCACCAGTAAATGGTGGCTCTTTTGCGGCCAAGGGAGCAGATCTCTGCTCCCTCCTCCCTTCCCTGCCTCCTCCGCCCATGCTTCATTGAATATATCATGCTTCATTGATATTAACGTTGAAATCCCTTGCTGGTTCAAGTGTGTTTATTGCATAAACAAAAGCAAAGAACATGAACTCATCCACTAATGAGCCAGAATGATCATTCCCATGGATTGTTTGAGTTATAAACTTGTTCTATTTGAATAATTAGTTTCTACTTTAATATCAAGAATGAGGGATTTGAAGATCTAAAGTTATTTGTGCTGAATATTTGAACTGCAAGTTGCAAACATTTTGGAGAACCCCTTTGAAAAATAGCTTCAATCTAAATATGATATGGATTTGAGGGATACGAGACTTGATATGCATTTCAGGGATACACCACCTTTTATTGATCTTCACCTTCTATCAATGCATAAATCCAACAATAAGGATATTATTATTAGCGATCACCTCACCTCTCATGATGTTTGTTGAGCATAACAACATTTACTGAGATCATTATTCAACCTACCATTATAGTTCGATTGAGCATGATTCATGTTCACAAACTATTAATTCTGTCAAAACAAAGACAACTCCACTGGAACCTATATAAACTTTTGCTTTCCCAAAAAAATAAGAATCCACGGTATATCATTGCCTTCTCTTGCCAAGATAACCCTAATCCCCAGTTCCAACCGTTTATATCAAACCATTGAAGGGTCGCTCCTCCAAATATATGGTAATTGAGTGGCCCCTCCTCCAAATATATGGTAATTGATCAAAGAGAATCTTAATTAAAATGTTGTGCATTACTATTATGTTTATTAACTTAATGTTAAATCCTACAATGGGGTACTGGGAGAGGAAGACCATAAAGTTTTGGAAAAGATAATTCATTGAAAATTACTATTCCATTTATAAACTTAATGTTAAATCCTACAATGGGGGCACTTAGAGAGGAAGACCATAAAGTTTTGGAAAAGATAATTTATTGTAAGAAAGGCAACAAAAAAATTCAAATAGTTATGAAAGATTGCAACTCTTAGTTATTTTAACATATCCTAATGGATTAGGAAAAAATGTCAAAGTTTGTATTTAGTCTAATAATTCTCTTGATTTTTTAAATATATTATACTTTAATTGTTATATTAAATATTTAATTTTGATGTTAACATAAGAGACTTCAAAATTTGATCAAATTTAACACAGTCCATTTTTTACAATACTTTCAAATAGGAGGTCAAGTTTTGGTATTTCAAAAAGTTGTAGGGTCGTAGCTCAATGGTAGAGCATCTGCAATAATGCAAAAGATTGGTGGTTCGATTCCACTATTCCCTACTATAAATATTTGCATTTTAGGTATTTAGTTGGTTTGACAGCTCCACTGAACTCAGTTGTGGCTCCGTCGAGGTACTACGTGGTGACCATTGTGAATGGAGGTGTTCCCAACAAAGAGGAATGGATTCGCTTCATCAGTTAAACACAAATTATATGTCAGAATGTTCTCATGGAGGCCATACCACACCTACTTATTCTTCATTTGTTATAATTAACTAGATTGTCCCCATGGTATATATTATTGCGTTCAATAAAAAAATAATTGGTATATATTGTTATAGTTCTTACCATTCACCAACAATGGCCTTGCTATGTCAACTATCTATATCAATATTTATTTTGTAAATGACTTCTTTTTTTAATTAAATATTCATTACAATTAAATAATTAAAAAAATCATATATAAGAGCAAAACTTGTAGTAATTATACTTTCTAATTTACATTTTCCCAACCACAAAACATAAAACCAAAATTTAAAATATGTAATTGTAATAAAAACCATGGATTTCCTCTATTTACTATATTTTGTGACAATAATGAACATGGCATCATTGGTAAGAAGCAATTATGTCTATTCACAAAAATACACGCATTGAATAAATTGAATTGGTGATTTGCATTCATTGGGGAAATATAATTCGACATGAATAGAGATCATGAAATGAGTTGAATAAATGAAATTAATAAAAACCATGGCTTTTCTCTATTTACTATATTTTGTGGCAATAATGAACATGGCATCATTAGCAACAAGCCATTTTGTCTATTCACAAAAATAAATGCATTGAATAAGTTGAATAGGTCATTTGCATTGATTGGGTAAAAATAATTCGACATGAATAGAGATCATGAAAAAATTTGAATAAACGAATTGGTTATTTGCATTCATTTATATTTCCCAATTCAATATAATGTAATATTGATGCAATTTTTTTTAATGCATTTTTTTTAATGTAATTTTTTTAATTTTAATGAAACACTTGTGTCGAAGATGTTAAAAGAGCTTCAACCCCTATTAGGATGGATGTTTGTAGAGGAGCACTTTGGGAATCTTGAAGACATATAGAACCTAATGAAAGAGTAAATTGATGTCCATGAAGAAATCCAATCTCAGAAAATTCCAATTTCGATGAAGAATTTGGCCTGCATGATATTGTTGGTTAGTTTCATGTCTTGAAGAAAATGTGAACTTTGACAACTTTTTGATAAGATATATTTGTAATGTTTTGACTTTCAGACTTTATTTTAGAAATAAATTTTCTATATATAATGTTTTTAATATGTTATTTACATACATGTGGTATAGTTTTTCTTGAATTTATGTGAATTGACCACTTTTTGGAAAATAAAATAAACTCGTATCATTTTTATTCAAAAATTCTTTGAAATCCATCAAATATGACTTTAAATGTATTTATTTTCTTGAATTTTTTACAATTTTGTCAATAAAAATGTCTTGCTTTGTCCATCAAAATGTCTTATTTTTAATTAAAAATTGCAAAATGCATATGTTTTTCATTATAACTTGTTTCTTAATGTATGATATTTTGTTAAATTTCTAAAAAATCACTTGAAAATAGAAATTAAAAATATTTTACGACAATGATTATTCAAATTCCCCAAAAAATGTCTCAAAATGAAAATGCGTGATACTAGTATCAACCCTTTTTGAAACAAAGGTAATAATAGCTACTAAAATTAGGAGAGAGAAAAACAAGAACTGTGTCAAGTTCTCGTTTCATAGTATAAGTGGTTTTGTTATCTTGTCCCTTAATGGTCTAGAAGACATGTAGGGACCTGAATCTTGACAAAATGATAAACTAATAGAATCAGAGATTATGCTTGATCTTGGCCTCCACTAGCAAATTGAGGTCATGGAGGCTAATACAATTATGCATTGTAATTATGTCAATTGGTTATTGCATTAGATGAATGTTGGTCTCATGTCAATAGGCATCCTACGATCAATGCATAGGAACCTAGTGCATAGACCATTTTTCTCTTCGGTTGGCTATGTAGAGATCATTTATATTTTTTAATAGTGATAAGTATTTACAAAGAAAATATACAATCAACATAAAAGAATCGAAAAAGTGAAGACAATTAATTCATGCAACTAAAAGGTAATAAAAACATATTTTCTGAAACCCTGAATCAATGGAAATTGACTAAAACCAATCTTAATTCAAGCTACAACAAAGGGTTAAATCAATAATCAAATGAGGACTAGTGAACCACCCTTGAATTTAAGTATATATGTGTAGCTTTTCCACCAATTTTGGGTGTGGCCCTCTAGGATAAGTTGATCTAGTCACATATTATGCACTTCTCTTAGGTTGTAAAAATTAAATCATAGACTTCATATTGTCACATCCAATGGTTCAACTTGACAACAATGATCTCACCTTATTACGGATTAATGTCCACTTTGAATAGATGTTGAGAAGATGTGTTGCTAGAGCTCGGCCTCCCTTTTACTATCTTTTTCATTAGGAATTTATCTTGATATTTTTTATTTGTTGGGTGTTATAGGAAAATTACTTACAAATAATGGATTTATCCACAACAAGAGGTTGATTCTCCTTGATATAAAAAGATAGACTAATTTCTTTTTTCTTAAATTAGATCAATGAAAATGTAAAATAGTGATGAAAGAAAAACATAATACCTCTTGGTCCTTGCTTGTTTCTTTTCTATGAATATTAATTGGTAGCTTGAACCCTCGCCACTTGGATTCTATGAACACGTACACCCGGTCAAACTCAAGATATGTTTACTCTTTATTTTGAAAATAATCATAAAGATATATTCAAATGTAGTTAACCTATTGTAAACAGGAAATAAATTTTCCAGTTCTATCTTATGAACAATATGCATTAACAATTAAATACCAATTTACCAATATTTAAGGGTGGAGAAGAAAAATCTATATTAGGAAACTTGGAAGTTTACAACAATATTGACAACACGGTCATTATGATTGTGACCTCCTCACTCAAGCTTGGGATCCTCCTGCCTTTACCTTATTGAAACTCTCACTTAATTCAAGGATTTAGATCACCATACCACGAGGGAGCCTACAAAGATGAATATAAATTACTTTAATCTATTTAGATTAAACTTGTAGAGAAATGTCTAGGGTTTCTCTTAAAGAAAAGGTATTGGTAGCAAAGCGTTCTCCTAGTATATCAAGGGATAAACAAGCTAATCCTTACCATCTATGAATCTTCTATTGATACTTACAGAGATTAATTCATGTGGTTTAAGATCAAAATCAAAGACATACAAGTGTACACCTTTGGTGCATCACTCAAAACCAAAATTGTGTACCTTTCATATACTTTTTGGTTCACTTTGACATTGCCTATGGGTTGCTTCAAAGAAAGACATGGGTGCGTATGGGTTTCCAAACACTAGGACACAATCACAATGAGGGGTTGTCCAAAAGAGGCACTAAGAGACTCGAAATCATAAAGGTCGTTCTAGGTGAGGAGATAAGGTTAAGGATGACTAAATAAATTTATAACAAGTACTATCACGATAGTCAAAATCTCCATTAGAGATAAACCACTGCTCAAAGAGATTGAATTTTTCCTCTAGTGATAGCATTAACATTGTCATACCCTCAATGATGCCAGTTATTTTTTCTTCTCATCTCACATATCATTTAACTAATTCATATTTTGGAATGTATTCATTATTATCTACTATATTTACGGCTTAAGGTTATTTTCCCACCTTCATTGTATTGATTTTTGGATCATGCAACTATTCTATGGGAATGGAAAACAAAATGGTTATGATACCAAATATGATTTTCAAACTATCATGGATTTTCCATGAGGTAGCTCATCACAAGATATTTGAATACGATACTATAAATAGAATTACATTATATTATACTGTATAGTGAATCCTTTAGGATTAAGTTTTGATATTAGAAGCATGCCACTTGAAGCATTAAAATGAATTGAGAAAATAAGAATAAGAATACAATGTTAATAAAAATGCACAACATTAACAAATTGAACACAAAATCTAACTTGGAGAAACTGGTGAAGCTGAAAGCTCTAGCCAGAAATAAGGATTATGCATTGATCTTTTAATTATTATTTTTTTATAATGCAAGATACAGAGAAAGATTTGTTCACTATATAGTGAGTAGATAGTGTGCTATATGATAGGTCAGTAAAGGATTCACTTCTTCCTCTATTTTTTTCTAATATCTCAGTCCATTGCATTGTTCAACTATAGAACATAAAAGATTGTAATTGTAATTGAATTTTGTTTCTTACCTTTCGTTATAGAATATTCTAACCCATTGATGCTAAAATCCCCTACATTGTATTAGAAACAGGACCGTAGAGCAATAACAGATATACTATTAAATCATTAAACAAGATACAAAAAACACATTTAACACATTACAAAGAGACACAAATATAACATGGTTCACCCAAGAGATGGGATATTCCCACACATAAATTTCTAGTCCTTTTATTAGCGTCCAGAAAGATGAATGGATACAACCTACAACAACTCCATTGCACGTCCTCTTCACACTCTCATAGTCTGTCTCACACAATCACAAAGATTATTTACAATACAATACCATACCATGCACAGTCGTGTTACAATGCTTTTCTTTTATAGGGAAAATACCATGGGAAAATACTACGGTTAACCCAATACCTTGGTTCTGCAAAATTGTTGGCCAACAAACATCCCAAAAAAAAAATCTCTGGGGATTTGCCCCTGAAACCCAAAGTTGGGGAACAAGTGTACAGTAAAACTCGGATACAAACACGACTAAATAACATCTCTAAATCTGGAAGATCAAGCTCCACAACCAACACATCCTTCTTAGACATCAAACTCTGGGAAAAAATACTTCAAAAAAACCATTGTTGGCATGTATATGTGCGTTGTCAGTTAGCAACACGCATATGTGTGTTACACTATCAACATGCATACATCTCTCAAAATTTTGATAAAAATAAAAATGTGGAGTCCCACATGTGTTTTAAGGTGGTTGAAAGTTGTTTCTTGTCCACATAAGACTTAGTTATACCTTACTCAACCCCCTAAACTACCTCTCAAATATAAAATCAAGCCCCAATATGAAGGAGGGGGACCATACACCAACAAAGTAATTACATGATGGAGGAATTGAATCAGAGTTGCCTCATGGTTTTTATAGCATCCTTCCCCTTAGTTTCCCATACCTATTGAGTTCTACCTTTTCCCTAGAGTGAGTGGGGATAATCCTATTTGATCATTTTTTCTCCTAATTCGAGGAAGATTGTGGAAGAAAATCTATTAGTGGCCCAAGAATGGATAATTCAAATTCATGACGTTCAAATTCATGACATAGAGTGAGTGGGGATAATCCTATTTGATCATTTTTTCTCCTAATTCGAGGAAGATTATGGAAGAAAATCTATTAGTGGCCTAGGAATGGATAATTCAAATTGATGACAGAGGCATTGCATTGAAGATTCAAGTGTATTTTAATTTTGTAATTGTCTCTTAATTGAAAAATAATTCTTCTTTCCCTCCCCAAAACATTTCTATATATTATATGATTTGTCTATGTATGATGTTTTGTGAATCGAATGCCTATTAACATATGCAAATCAATTTACTTTGTTTGACAAAAGAAATTCAATAGTTGCTTTTATTATTACTTTCCAATAATCAAAGGAATTTGAGAAAGGTATTTGGTCGTCTTGTGTGTAGATACATAAGAGTTCCAGGATTGATCAAAATATATGCTAGGATCCATCCACTTGCGAATTATTCAATCGATAGGATCCAGGTGAGAGCATCTTTCTATATCTTTGTTTTCATGTTTTCATAGCTTGTATGGCGCCAATTTTAACATGATAAATACAAGCTTTATCAAAATGGAAGAAGTCCTTTGCCACCACCTTTCTTTCAATGAAATATATGTAACTATATTGAACCATTTTATTAATAAAAACAAATATTGTTTCGATTCCAATACCCTCGTACTAACGGAAGCACATCCACCATAAAAAAATGTTTGGGTTTTCATCACATTGACAGTTTTTCCTGTGTATTCTTTACCAATAAGGGATCCAGTTCCTGCCAAATCTAATGTCATTGCAAGGAGCTGAACTCAGTAACGTGGGAATTGACATTTTGCAGTGCATTGACCCGTTTTGCTCATTTACGCAGTCTGGACGTTAACATGAACTTTTTTTTCTTTCAATTTTCCATGCAATGTGACTATCAAATATACGCGTCTGACGATCTTTTTCCAAACAACAAGTACATATATATACTCTCTCTTTTTTGTTTTTCTCATCTCGTAATTTCAAATCTAAACTAATTCTATACAACCATGTTATCTAATCATTAAACTGCATTCATATACAACCATCTTATCTAATCATTAAACTACATTCATATATAGAAGCACAGTCACAATTCATATATATACACATACAAGCACAATCATAATTTATATATACTAACACAGTCTTAAATTATGGTTGGTGAATTTGAAATTACCGACAATACACTTGTTTCATCTTTCTGTAATCCGGGAAAAGGATCATTCCTCCAACCCAAGTTGTAAAATATAAAAACCATAATTAAAATAATAAAAAATATAAGCACATTAGCTAATGAGTGTTTAATATTGTAAATACAACTTCATTGCACATTCATCTTTCTGTAATCTAGGAAGTCTAGGATCATTCCTCCAACCCAAATTGTAAAATATAAAAATCATATAGAAAATACTAAAAAAAAATGAGCTAATTAGCTAATGACTGTTTAGTATTGTAAATACAGGTTCATTACATATTCATCTTTCTGTAATCTGGGAAGAGTATCCTTCCTCCAACACAAACTGTAAAATATAAAAACCGTACAAAAAATACTCAAAAAGATGAGCGAATTAGCTAATGAGTGTTTATTATTGTAAATCCAGGTTCATTACATAGTGGGATGAAATCCTTTGAGAATGTCTTTCATGGTGGGATTTGGTGCCAGATATCTGTAACAAGCTCATCGCAGAGGATCATCTATAGTTTCGATATACTTGGAATCGACAAGGATATCGTGCATATAAAATTTCATGGTGTGGTTCAACAGACAAGCACCAAACCCAAATGAATTAATAGGTGTTGTTGTAAGTGGGCTGATCACTGTGCTAGGTTTGAAGATTTCAGGACGATTCATGCAAGTTTGTCTCTTGATGATTCTAGAGTAAAGATCGAAACGTCGAGAGTTTCAACTTGCTAACGCAACTTCCTTGGATAATCAAGATCCACATCATCAACATGAGGTCTCCAAATTCAAAATAATAACTTATATGTACAATTGCGCATTCCAATATCAAAGTGCGTGATGTTTTCTTAGTCTCGGTTCCAGGGCACCAGATTAAGTTTGGTACGGCGTGTAAATTCATCTTTTTTGAATATTTTATCTTATAAAAATAAACTGAGTTTCTTTGATTTATGGTTTGTGCTGGTGTTATGATATTATATTAGTAGATTTTTGTCACGGGTATTTATTGACTTCTCTGACGGGCATATTTAGAAGGATATTCTATTAATCATATCAAAATCATAAGGCTTACCGATGATTTGAATTTTCCCTATACAGCTCATCCTTCCTTAAGTTGGACGGGTAATTGCATTTCAATTTTCTTCCTTATGTAAAGAAAAGCCTTATGATTTGAATTTTCCCTATGCAACTAATCCTTCGGTTGGATAGGTAATTGCATTTCAATTTTCTTCCTTATGTAAAGAAATAGAATCCTAATACAATGTCTTCATTTTAGAGTTATTACCAGAATTTAAATTCTATAACTCTAGATCTATCCTACACAAATTATTTATGTTATCCACTGTGCAAAGCATATTTGTGAATTTGTTATGTAGATCGATCCATAGTGCCTTCCCTTCTACCTACTAGGATACCATTATATAAATATATAGCTATTTTTTCCCTGGAAAGACCTGGATACTATTATTCCCTCCATCTACCTTATGAGTAAGTGGCACAAATTCTTCCAACTATGATCTATAATTACAAAATTTAGCATACAATTGCATTCAAAGAAGTCTAAAATAATGAACCCTAACTCAATTTACTGACATGTATATAGCTCCCATGAAAGAAGTAATCCTAACTCAATTTACTATATATAACTGAGATGAGAGAAGTCTGAAATAATCAACCCCAACTTAATTTACTAACCTATGAAAACGTTAGATGTCTCAACCTCAATTTGGCTCTCTCTTTTAACCTTCATATATGTACCACTCCATTTTTATATAAAAATTATTTACATAAAAAATTGGGTTAAATTCCTCATTTTAAATAAAATATGGATGGAAAAATAACTAATCAAAACCTCCATTAATAAAAATGGCCGCAAAGAAAGGTTTTCACACAACTTTGACCAGGGGGAGTAAACTTATTCTCATTTTAAACAAAATATGGAGGGATAAATAATAGCTATAAGTCCCCATTTACAAAAAAAATAGGGGGCCATGGAAGGATTGAACATGAATTTTACTAGAAATTGGGGCGAAGTAAGGATTAAATATAAATTTTACTAGAAATTGGGGACAAAAGTAGGTTTTGAGGTAAATTTGAAAAGGCTAAAATCATTTTTTTCTCTCCCTAATTAATAGGGAAGGGCCATTTGTTTTTTTTATTTATATGGTTAATAAATATTCGACGAATGTATTAACTTTTTTTTTTTAAATCCATATTAATATTCGGTTTTTTTTTTTTAATCCATATTAATATTCACCCATAAATATTTATAACCCCTTTAAATTCAGCCATGGGCTAAACTTCACCCCTAAAATTATACCTGCTTGTGAGCTTTGATGTGTTTGAGATTGTGAAATGTATTAAGTGTTAGTATAATCTATAGGATGTCTTTTCATTTCAAGAAAAACCTACGCATAATTTTTTTTTAGAGGAAAAAATACCAGTCTACCAGTCTTTGTTATTGAGTAGAATCAAAAGACATCATATACAAAATCAGTCTTGTTAGCTAGAAACAAGAAGTGATCACATAGCAAATAGACATACAATGATCATGCCTGCTAATCCTACCAACAGAAGAACAAAAAAGTCTGATCATTGCAGACTTTTATCATCATCCCTAAAAGATCAGGTCAGAAATATATAGTATATCGAAGGTGATCTCAAATAGACATTCCTGAGCAGAACTTGTTGGCTAAAAGACTCAAATCATAACAGACAAGAAATAACTAATCAATGCTGATAAAAATCAAATGCTGAAAGAACAGATCAGCAGCTAAAAAAGCCTAAAATGGCCATGTTCAATGACCAATCCATCCAAAGATTCAGAGAAAGTTCCATAACCCATCTCCAAATTCAGAGCCTGTTTAGAGAGGCCATCTTCCAGCGAGTTATGCTCTCGAAAAATATGCTTGAAGATCACCGGAGGGTCCAGATGGAGCATATTTCTTATATCGTCGCACCAATGCCTCAAAGAAGGAATATCAAGGGCAGAAAGTCTGTTAAGCCATGAAATAATAACCAAAGAGTCTCCAAATATCAGATGAATGGGAAGGCCCATTATCATACTTACTCTAAGGACAGCCCAGAGAGCCAAAAGTTTCGCTCTAGTGTTCGTGCTGCATCCATAGCCCAAAGAGAAACAATAGAAATGGCTATCATTCAGATAGATCACAAAACCAGTGCCTCCAACCAGATTTGCAGCAGCCCCATCAAAAAAACCACATGGAAATACCTTCAGTGGCTTAGGTCCAATAATCCGGTTTTTATATTTTTTTTTAGAAACAGGATACAGATTTAAAAAACTTTCAACCCTGTAGATAAGAGAGAGAGACGAAGGCTTCCAATTTTCAAAAATACATTTATTCCAGATATTCCAAATGCACCAGAATAAAAAAAGAGGTAGATGTTTGAAAGTAGCAGAGCGCGCAGTGGTGCTGTACCAATGCTTCAGGAAAGAAGACACCGTGCTGTAAAAGGTAGCAGAGAACCAATACTGAGCAGCAAAAAAGGAGATTATATTCACAGTAAAAGGACAAAACAGGAATAGATGCTGTATATCCTCTATATTATTTTCGCACAGAACACAACAACTTGGACCTTGGAACCCACGGGAATGTAGCTGCTCCCAAGTGAGAATTTTACCTTTATCTAACAGCCAAATGAAACAAGCAATTTTCGTTGGGATATTAATATCCCACAAACTATCAATTACAGAGTTTTGGTCTTCAAAGTTACTGCTCGCAGAGATACAATCATAACCTTTAGCAGCAGTAATAGGTCCCACATAGTTGCTATGAGACCAGAGCAGCAAATCATTGAGAGCATTAAGGCGAATTCTATTGTATTCAAGCCCTTTGATATACTTCTCCCAAAGAAATTTCCAATCTCCACATAGATCAAGTTCCTCTGCCGTAAACCAGTAATCAGCAGCAAATGCAGTTTTATTCCTCGCTTGATCTAAGGTAGAGATCCCATAATCTTCTAGATACAATCTTAAGTCACATGGGAGAATAAAAGAATTACCTAAACCAACAATAGGGTCCACTCCCAGGCGAATTTCAGAACCATTTCCAACTTTCCAAAGGATTCCTTTACCAATCCAAGGCAAAGTTTTAAGGAATCCTTTCTATATAATTGAGGCATTTCGCAGTAAGAAACGTTTGTCTCTAAGCCAATCATGCAAGGGCAATTTCTTCATATATTTTACAGAGAGGAGATGATGCTAGATGCCATTGTTTTTTAGAGCGATCTAGAAGCTCTTCATTCTCAAGGATAAACTGAAGCTAGGGAGATGCTTAATACCCCAGCCGCCTAAAGAAGTAGGTCGAGCAAGAAGGTGCCAGTCTACGAGGTGAAACTTATTTTTCCTAGAAGAGGAGCCCCAAAGGAAGGAGAAAATTAGTTTTCTGAGAATGTCTAAGATTGAGGATGGAATGGGAACAAGGGCCATCCAGAAGATGGGTATGCTTGAGAGGACAGATCGAATGAGGACAAGTCTACCTCCCATAGACAAAAGCCTGTTAGTCCAATGAGAGATACACTTTTCAAATTTGGAAATGAGCCAATGCCAGTCTTTGATCAGATAACTCGAGGGCTTTAGGAAGAAACCAAGATAATTGAAGCCATGATTTAAATGAGCAAATCTGTACGGGAGGAGGCCTGAGATTCTGCCAAGGAGGGCAACATCTAAATCATTATGGAGGAAACATGATTTATTCATATTGATGCACATGCCCGAGGCCTCACAAAAATTATCTAGTAGAACTTTGAAAACAATCCATTCCTCAAAGGTACCCAATCCAAATAAGATCACATCATCAACAAAAATTAAATGGGTGAGGAAAAGCTGAGACGAAATCTTAATCCCTTTAATTTTACCATTTCTCTTGGCATCTTCAATCAATAGGCTAATACCTTCAATAACCAGGATGAACAACAGAGGGGACAATGGACAGCCCTGCCTGATTCCACGTGAAGCCCGAAAGAAAGAAGAAGGAGATCCATTTACCAGGACAGCAAAATTTGCAGATGAAATGCAATCCATTATCTAGTTTACCCCTTCCAGAGGGACCCCAATTTGAATAAGCAAGAGACAGACGAAAGTCCAATTAACCCTGTCAAAGTCCTTTGTCAAGTCCAACTTGAGGATGAGAGCACATCTCTTTTTTGTTTTGACAGAATGAAGGGCTTCCTGAGTGATGGCTATGGGCTCAAGGATCTGACGGTTCTTCAAGAAGCCAAATTGCTGAAGGGAAATAGAGGAGTCTAAAAAAGGTTTGAGTCTCAGGGCCGCAACTTTTGAGATCAGCTTATAACCAAGATTACAGAGGGAAATAGGACGAAAGTCAGCGAAAGAGATCGGATGTTCAACCTTAGGGATAAGAGTTAAAAAGGTGGAGTTAAGGGCATGGGCCACACTACCCAAGATTCTAGAGGAATCCACCATATTAACAAGAAGAGGTCCCAACAAATCAAAAAAAGTCAGGAAGAATTCTACTGGCCAGCCATCAGGACCAGGAGCCTTATCTCTTTTGAAATTTTTTATGGCCTTCTCAACTTCCGAAAGGGTAACAGGACAAGTGAAGGCCTCTTTTTCTTCCTCACTGATATAGGAATAAAAAAGGCGAATGACCTTGAGCTGAGCAGAAAGGTTTGTCAAATGGTCATCAGCAAAAATATTTTTGAAATAGCGAACCTCAAGAGCTTTGATGCTCTGACCATCCGAGATCCAAGAGCCCTCCTCATCTTGTAAACTCTATATGGCATTATGGTTTTTTCTAGCCGAAGCTACAGCATGAAAGTATTTGGTATTGGCATCCCTTTCACTGCCCAAGAAACTCTGCTTTGAAGTCTTGTGGAATACAACTCATGATCCAAAATATTTTGTAGTTCAGCTTTTAGAGAAATCAGTCTACCTTGCTGATCAAAATTTAAAATAGCTGATTGAGTAGAATGAAGAGTAGAACTTATTTCATCCTCCAAGTAGACATATTTTTCTTTCATCTTTTGTGTTTCCAGTTTTGTCCAAGACTTCACTTTTTCCTTTAGCATTCTCAATTTGAACGATAGATCATTCATGGCATCCATCTGATCATTCGAGCAGATAAGCGGCCATTCAGAACGGATCATATGGATAAAGTCCTCATTCCCAAGCCAAGATTGGTTGAATTTGAAGGGAAAAGCACAAAAGTTCTGTTGATTCATCCATTCAAACAGAACTGGGAAATGGTCAGAAATGCCGCTTCTGTGAGCCCAAACTCTATGTCTGGGAAGGGAGCTCAGGAGATGATTAGATAACAAAAAATGATCAAGTCTTTTCGAGATGCCATCTTCCCCCATCCTACCATTCCTCCAAGTAGAACCTGCAATGGAGGGGGCCACATCCACTAATTGATGATCAAAGAAGAGCTTGGAAAAAAAAGAGCCCAAGGGGTCAAGTTGAGCTTTTGAGCCCCAAAATTTTGAGGCATTCAGAGTCAAATTTAAGTCACCAGCGAGGATAAGGTTAGGTAACGAGAGAATACCACCAGAAGCTACTGCATTCCAAAAGGAATCACGGTTAAGATAAGGGCCATAATAATTGAGGATGGAGAGAGAGAAATTCGAGCCACGAATCGAAGCTTTGAGCAAGATACCAGCAATAGTATGATAAGCTTTACATTTGAGGAGCTTTGGATTCCAACCAGAGAGAATCCCCCCAGATAGACCATTGGAACTGAGGGCACAAAACTCCCAACCCAGACACAGCTTGGAAAAGGAAAAGAGGGCAGGGTAAGAGCTGTTCATAGTCTCTTGTAGGAGAACGATATCAGGAGAGAGAGAGACACAAAAAGTTGTCGGAGGTTTGTTTTTTTGGAAGAACCTCCCAACCCTCGAACATTCAGGGATAGTATACGCATCAGGTATCAAATTGTAGAGGGGTGGGAGCTCTAAGGACCCTTTGAGAAGAAAGAGCAGGCTTACGTGCCGCATTTTTGAGTCTAGTTGATAAAGGATTATAAGGAGCGGGGGCTTGTAGCGCATCTTCTGAAGGAGACTTCTTTTTTTTTCCCTCCTTATAGTTACATTCTCGAAACGGATGGAATCAAGGGGTAAAACAGAGGGAGACAGAGGAGTCTTATCAGAAAAAATCTTCAGGGAGGTTTGTAAAGTAGGATCAGCAAAGGACGGGGAGGTAACAGGGCTGCGGGGTGGAGAACCTAAAGTCAAAGGACCGATGATGATTAGAGGCGGGAAGTCCAAGTCAGAGAAAAGGGGACAGGAGGATACACTTTCCGTAACAGGTGTAAGAGTTAAATTGTCAACAGGAAGGCCCGAAGCTGGTCTAACAGCATCAGAGACCCGAGAAGGGGGATCGATATTCGAAGGGAGTGAATTTAAGGGAGAAGGGAGATCAATAGTCGGAGGAGGCAGCAAGGGAGAGACACCCAAGGATTGAGGAGAAGTATAGGATCGATCTTTACAAGGGGGGGAGGGAGCCAAAGACTGATGAGGACTATAGATCAAGGCCTTACAAGGGGAAGGAGGAGCCTTATCCTGAGGGATAGCGGAAGGCTTCAGAGTGCCACCTCTAGAAATCAGTGAGTCCATCAACACTAAATCCAAATCAGAAGCATCATCGAATAGGGAGCAGGCATTTTTAAGCACTTCTAAAGATGAACCGGGTGGGGTAGAGGACGTTCTTACCCATGAACTCCTTTGATCACGAATGGGTGACAAATGTTCATCATATTGCAGTCAACGATCAGGAGAGGCTGCTGCTTGACGAAATGATGGACAGGTCCGATGCAAGTGACATGTTTCCCGACAGCAACTGCATCGGAAAGGGATTCCCTGTTAGTCAATCCTTTGAGAAAAGAAGCGTTACCGACAGAGAATTTCGATATCAGCCGGAAAACCTTTTGAAATGTCTAGCTCCACCAGAATATTGGCCATCCTTTTATCATACACATTCATAAAATCATCTTCAACAGCCACAAAACGTCCTATAGTATTCCCTATGCCCTCCAGTAGGGTGCGGTTCCACAGCGGGAAAGGAAGCCCGGGCAGCAAAGTCCACAAATGACATTTTTTAACCCTTTCACGTGCTGGATCGAAGTGGACATGCCATCGATCTAAAATGAGAGATCCTTTACCCACTCGCCACAGACGATTGAGGACAGAAGTAGCATGAGCATCTTCTAAAAACACGAACACAATCCAACCCCGAACCAAAAGGCTGATTGCAGGGATGTAAGACAGGAAGGGTTTCCAGTGTTCGGAGGCCCATTCGAACTAGTCCTTCTTATCCATTGAAGCTTATTCTATCCTTCCAATGAGTGCGCATGAACATAAAGTTTCCACCCTGTCCAAGTATATGTCACGGCCCACGACATAACGGATTTTTCCATCAAGAATTTTGTGTGCCTTTGTCAACCTTTGAAGACGGTATCAAGTAGTACGTTAAGCTGTCGGGGAGTCGAAAGGCCCATCATGGGCTTCCGACATCAAGACAGGAAGGAGGATACCAAAGAAGGTTTGAGGGTCAAATAGAATCCAGTAAAAACAATGATGTAGAACAGTAATAAACCCCCAACAACCGTGTGAAATCCGAGTTGGAAACCCTGGTTAGGGTTAAGTAAGACACCACACAAGGGTTAGTATGCAGCGAATAACCCAAACAAAAACCACACAACCCTGAAAGAAACGTCCACAACCAGGACAGACAATCCCCGTAAGACCAGGAGGAGCCTCAATAAGGACTCACTAGTCAGCGAGAGCCCTTCAAAAACAAGGAGTGAGAACAGTAAGGGACCACAAGTAACCCCAGAAGTCCCGGGTTGATAAAACCCTAGTTATTGATACCAGGGTTCGAAACCGCAAAGACCAAATCAATCCCAAATTCCTGAAAATGACAGTCCAAACAAGGACAATAACAGTCCCGGAAAATCTGGAGAAGCATCTAAAAAATGAAAAAAAAAGAATCCAAACCGTCGTCAAAAGAGACAAGGTGGCAGAAATAAAAACCACGAAGTCACCCAGAAGAAAACACATGTCCAGGCCAAAACTGGCTAATATTTACAAATTCCCACTTATTTCAGACTGGTTGGTACTAGTCCTCAACACTAAGGATGGACTCCAGTCACCGGCGATGGCACAATGGGTTGCAAAAGACAAGCAAAGTCAATAAAAGCCAGGAGACAGAACACAGGATAATCATTAGAAACCCCAAAAAAAGACAAAACCGACTCCGAAAGACAGAGGGAGAGGACTCCTGAAAACAGTTTGAAAAGGAGAGGAACGACCTCAAACCTACGCATAATATTTGTTGCAGGAGGGCGCATTGGTTAAGCAAATTGGAGAGGGTGACTTCCCCTTTGCTTGGAAATTTTTTTTTAATGGGATTTGATGCTAGTGGTTTTAGATTTTCATGTTTTCATATTTTATTTATTTGTTTTGTCATTTCATTCATATTTTTGTTTTGTAAATTGCTAACAATTTTCTGGTTGTTTGGGAGGGTGAATTGGGAAATTGAATCAACTTGTTTGGGAAGGAAAATAATCTATTTTAGTAGCTAATTAGCAAGGGGAAACTAACCTCATCAATCTATCGAATTCTAAGTAAGCTGGTGACCTCTATCTTGTTTTGGTTTTTTTAATTACATAGTCAACTATAAAAGAGAAATAATAAAACACTCATTTTTCACAAGTAAATATTCAATTGTCAAATCAAGTTTTGCTTCAAAACCCAAGTTAGACATACCATTAAAACCTTAGATACCAAGTTTGGATTTACTCTTACCCTCTCTACACACTAGCCTTCCTAGAGGAAAATCACCCTCAGGCATTTTCATTGTTTGCTTGTTTGAAGACTTGGTTATGCTTGTTTTGTGTTCCAAATTGTCTATATTTCTTCCAAACACTAATATCTAGTGCTAAAAACAATTTCTTTTCCATTTTGCAGTAGATTTTATTTGCATGATACATATACACTTAACATGACTTGGTCATTTCATTCTAGTCCTTCCATTGCTCCTAGATTTGGTCGTTTATGTTACTGTTATTTGGATATATTTTCGTTGGTTGAGTATTTCTCTACTTGCTTAAACCTTATTAACCATTATTTACCCAAATTACATCCTGATAGTGTTTTCACGCGATCTAGGGATCATGTCAAGACATTACTTTAGCTTATTCTCATGATCCTTCTAAGTGTGTCTTGTGTTTTTGTTTAGCATTCTTAGTTTGGATAGGGTCTCCCCCTTGGTTTGGATTTTCCTAGCCTAAAGAGAAGAGAGCCTCTTCCGGCATGACAATTTCCCTTGCATTGGATTAGTCACTTTGAGTTCATCTGGTTTAGTTGGATGTCCTCTTCCCATCCTGGATATGTTCCTTCATAGAGGAAACTACCGTACCTAGGTGATAACATGTAATTCTTAATTTTATGATTTAAATTCAATACAATCAAATAAAACAAAAATAAGCAACTCTGTGATGTGCAACATTAAATTGTTTTCTTATAAAGAAGATAATAGTGCTTTAAACAAGATAATTAACTTATTATAGCATGCTTAATATGGTATCAATTGTATTGCAGATAACATAATTCTACATATGTTATGTAATTCATCTTTAGTTATGCTTAGAAATGTTAACCCACCTTCCATACATATGCAGGGACTAACTTGCATTTGCATCTGGAAGCATCTCATCTCCCACCTAGAATGTCGACAGGTATTGTCACTATATAGACTTGTTAGCTTATGGGACTTAACCCACTAGTACATATGGCTCAAACATTCCACGAAATATTGCCATGGATAAGTTAAAATGGTAATTTTCGTGGATAAATTAATAAAGTTTTTGAAAAGAAATTGTTTTGGCCCTCATTAATCATTGTTATTGCAACGTAAATGAATGTTTGTCTCTATGCGATGACGGTTCATCTCTATTGCGATGAAGACACACATTCGTCTCTCTAGTGATGGAACTCTAAAAAATTTCAAATAAACTGTCATCACAGTAACGGCCATTGAATTTTTCTTATTGTTGAAATTTGACCGTTGTGCATTTTTGTTGTAACCTCCACGATCATTGTTCTATAAATACATGTTCTTAAGACATATTTCATCAAAAAAATTTCTATAGTTGCAACAATTTTTTTTTTGATTGGTTGATCTATGATTTCAAGAGTCTGGTACTAGATTAACACATCAAATTTTTTATCTCCTTTGGTTTCCAAGTTAGTATTTTTAAATTCTTTGCCTCCTTTAATGTGTAGGGTCATACACAAAGTGAGCCGACTATTCATTTTCTCCTCAATACTATCACATCCAATACCAACATTGCAAGAGATGGATGATTAGGAGGTATTGATTTGAATGTATCATGATAGAGTTTATAATTTTGTAAGGGAAGGTACATGAGAAATAATGGGTTCGTGTTAGATTAATGGGTGTTTTAGGTAATTTCAAAATCTTTGTAATATTTTAGTTTTGCATTGAGGTTTATGGTTAGTGAACTAATACTTTTCCAATGAGTAAATGTAATGTCATCGGTATTTGTCTCTTAATCATTGTCTGATTAAACAAAGATGAAGATGAACTAATTAAGGAAATAAGATCATTGCTTTTGAAATGTTTTATTTTTTAGTTTCTTATTTATAGAGGGGTAAAATAGCATTGGGTAATATCCTATGTGAAAAATTGTTTAAGCATTGTGATCCCATGTGGTTGTGAGAAAAGATGTTTCTTAACTTGGGAAAACATAACCGTTGGGGGGGATTTAAATTTTATCACTAAATATAGAAAATATAGTGGTTGGTGGTAAGAGTAGACCCCCATACCAACTTAGTCCTTAATAATTTGGAAAGGAGGGGTCACATATGTAACATGTCGAAGTAAAGTCAAGATTTACTAATTAGATTTGTCACTTTCCATGTCGCGTCCTTTAATTTTATGTCTCCTTTAATATATATATATATATACTCTACTTAATTTACTTAATTTACTTATACATTGATTGAGTTTTTTTGGTTCTTATATGCTATTAGAATTTCAAATAAATATACTTGGGAAGAAAATACTAAAAGGTATGCCGAGTTTAAGGTGACATTGGAGGCGAAGGGTGATGGAAAGTGTTATTACCCTTGCAATAATTACAGGGGTTTGCGAACGAGAAGAATTTTAAGAACCAGTGTTGAGAAACATTGTAAGGAGAAGGGGCATGTTGAAGGGGGGTTTGAATATCATCCCTTGGTAAGACGTTATTCATTAGATAATGTACTTCATGTAATATTACTGATCATGTATTCACAAAATGTTTTATCATTTTAAATTTATGTGTTGTATATTATACACGAATGTTATTACATTGTTTGAAACTATAAAGACAATGCCCCCTAAATGTCAACCTCTGGAGATCTATTTGCGACATAATTATAGTAGAAATACTACTTTACAAGGTGAGGAACATGGATGTAAAAATATTGAAGATGAATTTCTTAATGATCCTATGGACGAAGATGATGTTATTGATATAAATGACGAAGATAAAATAGATAGATTGATCCAAGACACATTTTCTCCATTGGATGAGGACAACTTCCATGATATTCATGATGTTCCTCTACTCAAGAAGTCCCAAGAACCTCTTTATGAAGGCTCAACAAAAAAAATTCTATCATCTATATTGTTGTTGATGAACTTGAAAGTTTTGAATGGTTTGTCAAACACTTGTTTCAAACAGATCCTAAGGTATGTAATGTATTAATTGCATCTTCACATGGTATATTGAAAAGTTCATTATTTTCCTCTATTTTTAGTGTTAATTAATTCATAAATTAGGGACAAGCAATATGTATGATTTATATTGTTTACTTTTCATTTTTTGTCAATGTTGCAAATTGTTGGGTGAGTTTCTATTACCACCACCAGATAATTTACCACACACATGTCGAGAGGTATACTTGTTTATGAAAGAAATTGGAATGGACTATCAATCTATTGATGCATGTCCTAATGATAATATTATATATTATGGACAATATGCATCAGAAAACAAATTCCCACATTGTGAAATTAGTAGATATTGAACTAATCAAGTAATGGCATTGATCATCCAAATGACATAGCAGACGATGTAGTACTCAGTGATGATATTGATGATGAATAATAGAAATCATCATCATCATGTTCATACTCATTAGAATAATAACAACCATCATCATCATGTCATCCTCATTAGAATAATCACAACCATCATCATATTCATGTTTATGATCATCAATGGTATCATAATCATCATCATCATCATTACTATCTTCAGCATCATCATCATCGACATCATAATCAACCTCATCCTCATCCTCAGACTCATCATCGTTAATGTTATAATCATCATCGTCACCAATGTTATCATCTTCATAATCATCATCATGTTCATATTCATAATCATCATCATGTTCATACTCATTAGAATAATTGCAATAATCATCATCATGTCATCCTCATTAGAATAATCACAACCATCATCATCTTCATCTTCATGATAATTAATGGTATCATCATCATCTTCATCTTTATGGTCACAAATGGTATCATCATCATCACCATCATCACCGTCTTCATCATCATCATCATCATCGACATCATAATCAACCTCATGTTCATCTTCATCGTCATCATCATGTTCATACTCATTAGAATAATAGAAATCATCATCATCATGTCATCCTCATTAGAATAATCACGGCCATCATCATCTTCATATTTATGATCATCAATGGTATCATAATCATCATCATCATATCCACTTTTCATTGTTCAAGCCTTCATCATCATCATCATCATCGTCATCATCATCATCATCATCATCATCTTCATCAATGTTATCATCATCATCATCAATGTTATCATCTTCATCATCACCATCACCATTATCATCATCAATGTTATCATCTTCATCATCACCATCACCATAACCATCACGTTCATGATCATCAATGGTATCATAATCAACATCATAATCTCCACTTTTCATTGTTCAATCCTTCATCGTCATCATCATCAATGGTATCATCATAATCATCATCATCGTCATCATCAATGTTATCATAATCATCATCAGCAATGTTATCATCACCATCATCATATTCATCTTTAAGATCATCAATGGTATCATCATCATCATCATCATCATCACCACCACCATCGTCCTCATCAACATCATGATCAATCTCATCCTCATCCTCATCATTGTTATAATCATCATCACCATCAATGTTATCATCATTATCATCCTCGTCAATGTTATCATCTTAATCATCACCATCATGTTCATACTAGTCAGAATAATAGAAATCATCATAATCATGGTCATCGTAATTAGAATAATCGCAATCATCATCATCTTCATCTTTATGATCATCAATGGTATCATCATCATCATCATATTTATGACCATCGATGGTATCATAATCATAATAATCATCATCATCATCATCACCACCACCATCTTCATCATCGTCATCATTGACATCCTAATCAACCTCATCCTCATCCTCATCGTCGTCATTGTTATAATCATCATCATCATCATCATCGTCATCAATGTTATCATCTTCATCATCATGATCATCATGTTCATACTCATTAGAATAATAGAAATCATCATCATCATGTTCATCCTAGTGACGGCTTGTCGTGGAAAAAATGTTCACATGTACTAGTGATAGATGAGAACCAAGACATAATTGATATGGAGAGATAGCATAGGAACTATGTTCATCGTGTACTATCTTCATTTATGTGAGCATTAACACATGTAATCCATAATTTGCAACTACCCACTATAGGATCTATTGAATAATCCTAATTATTAAAAAAAAAGGATTTCTATGTTAGAAGACATTATAAAAATAGTAATAAGACAAGAACAATTTTGTGTTCAATTTCCTATTTATCAAGGTTGTAATTAATTGAATTTTACACATTTTCAGGATTTAAATATTTGTAAGAAATAAATTGTATTATACAATAAATTCCATCTAACCTTATTACTTACTTATTCTTGTCTCAAGTCTTCTTGATAATGGACTTTATTAAACATCCTCTGTGTGTCAAACTTCGAAATGGTCACCATATTACACTCATATGAAAAAAACAATTCAAGAAAGGGTTTATTGACGATGATGTTCTATATGATGACGATGATGGCCATAAGGATAATGATCATGATAATCCCGTTGACTACAACAACAATGATAATTTCTCTTTCAACATCATCATCGTCGTCATCATCATCACTAACGATGATGATGATGTCGATGGTGTTGTTTATGACAATGATGACGACGACGACAATAATGGTGGTGTTGTTTATGACGATGGTGATGATCATTGGTGATGACAATGACAATGCTTATGATGATGATGATGTTCTTGATGATGATTATGATGATGATGATGATAACGATGACAATGATTATCATGATGATGATGATGATGATCAATATGGTGGTGATGTTGATTATGATGATGATCAATATGGCGGTGATGGTGATTATGATGATGATCAATATGG
The DNA here is from genome assembly GCA_001517045.1 of Pseudotsuga menziesii. NCBI lineage: Eukaryota > Viridiplantae > Streptophyta > Pinopsida > Pinales > Pinaceae > Pseudotsuga > Pseudotsuga menziesii. The sequence continues at coordinate 1,241,654 of LPNX010011497.1, read as the reverse complement.
TGGCGATGGTGATGATGATGATGATCATAAGTATTGATGTCGTCATTTTTTGCTACCTTTCCTCTGTGTTGCTAGGACAAGTCCATGGATTTATCCTTTCTTGAAGGGGTGTAGTGGACTTATTGGATTCAAGTAAAGGTAACAAATCACATTAAAAAAATAAACATTAAAATAATAAAAAACATTAAAGTAATAATAAACATTAAATAATTAATAAACATTAAAAATAATAAATATAAATAATAAACATTAAAAAAACAACAAACAATTAAAACTATCCATCTTACCTTCCCCCTATTGCGAGAATGAAACTTTACATCTTTCACTTACCTCGCCCACGAACTACGCCCGAGGTTGCAAAGGAGGTTTTCCAGTTACCTCACCCACGAATTAGGCCCAAGGTCACAGAGGAGGTTTTTCACTTACCTTACCCACGAACTAGGCCTAAGTTCGTAGAGGAGGTTTTTCGCTTACCTCACCCACAAAATAGGCTCGAGGTCGCAGAGGAGGTTTGAAGGTTGCTGAGGAGGTTCCAAGGTTGTAGAGGAGGCATCTCTTGTTCGTTCAACGAACCTATTCCTTGACGCAACCTGAAAGCTAGGTTTTGAATGTGGAGAAACCCTTAAGTTGCACCAGACATAGATCAATTTCTTGTTTGAAACAATTTTTATAGTCCGGGTTCTTCCTACATGCTTCTTTTTATTGGGTGGGCATCGAACTTCAGCTCAATTTTAATGGTATCCCAGCTTTGGGGTTTTTCTATCCTCAAGGTTGTCCACCCCCTTCATCTTCAAAATATACACATAGGGACATTGGTAGATTGAGATCGAGACCCATAATCAAAGCTGAATGTCAGTAAGGCATTAGGAAAAGCATAGGCTAAGGTAGCTTCCAGTACATTATTTTCCTGCAGAAATGTCTTCGGTAAGTCATATTCTTTCATTGAATCCATTAACTCACTTTTTAGTCAGGGTTTTATTAATAGACACTGTCAATAAATTGCAGCCATGGTTTTATTGATAGATATAGCCAAGGTTTTCTCCTCTCTGGACTCCTATAAACCCTCACAATCAACCCCACTTATGGATAGTAGATAGATATACAATTTGGATAGAGATACAATCTTGTCTTGTCTGCACATTGTTGTTAAGGTTGATTCAGGGGAATAATTAGTGTCTTGTTTCTCTATGATTTAGTTATCATTTGTGCAGTATTTAATTGTTACAAATGGATTGATGAACCTTCTTAATAAAGAGAATGCTTTTTATTCCTTTGTTAGGTAAAAATGAAGTTCAAATATGAATTTAAAACTAGTCACAAGGATCCACACTAGCCATTCTTGTGGGTGTAAGTTGTTGAAAAAGTAGGAATACCAGTTTGTAAGAAAAGGCCTATGTTTGGTCTTGTCTCTTCGAACTTTTTATAAGTTTTCTCATTAAGTGGACTTTTAAAGGGATTTTGAACTTTAATGACTTCTCACATCCCTTGTTTGAAATGAAGAGTAGTATTGATCCTCTGTAGAACTTTGTAATGTAGTGATGGCCTTCTACCCTCTAAGAGCACATGAGGATCAACACCATTGCATATGAAAATATATATGATCTTCTAAACATAGTTCCTTTACAATTTTGCATAAACTACCATAGAATGCATTCAGAATGATTGAAACACCTATAGAACCAATGTAAAATCACTAAAATACACTTTTTATTTTGTTCATATGATACACAAAATAGAGTTAAAATATACGCAGAGATAAACTAGTGATCCACAACTATTTTTTAGCGACCTTTTCCTTGTATGGCGATATCCATTAAATAGATTAACACACATGCCAGCTCCCATTTCCTATCTATGTGACCACGACCTTGTTCAGAAGTCCCTTATCATACTTGGGTAAAAATTGTTTTAAAAATCCATTTGGGGAGTGCAATATCAAATCAAGAATCGACACATTACCTCAGTTTCCATCGCATTGCCAAGGGGTTATTAACTCATATGCAAGTTTGACTACGATATAATTTTACTCATATATTGAGCTTACATTATATAGGGATATGAGGTTCCCGAATTTAGTTTGTAAATGATTTGATTTGTAATAAAAAGTAATAGTTTTTCAACTATTTACCTTTTACATCAAAATATTACATTTACATAAACTATGCGATAATTTCTTTTGTGGCCTCTGCATTTCTTCTTTCCTCGTACTAATAGTGCTGACCACACATGGTTTGTTGACTAGGAGGCATAGAATAGCCAGGAGGGATGCCAAATTGGCTCATCCTCTGCATTATTTCATTAAATGTGGGATCTCTATCTTGTAGTGAACCTCCAGGTGGCATGTATTCCAGTGAAGTTATCTTCCCTGCAAATTGTTATGTTGGTTGTGCCTGTGTATATTTCTTAGGTGGAGTAAGCGTATGCTTTGTATTTTTATGTTGAGAACATGACCCAAGAGAATATTGATCATATTGTTGTTGAGGTTTTAAATATATTTTATTATATCTCACTATTATCTACCAATCTTTACCCACTACTATGTTATTATCCTTTAGGTTCTGTAACGCTAGCTATGCCTTAGAATGTCTCTCGTAAGTGAGTGGTGCCATTTCCTTGAAACTATTTTTCATTCTTGCCCAAATGTGGAAGGAGGGCCTTAGTATCTTAAGATATTGGTCTCCATTTATTATTCCTTCTAGTTACTCCATAGCTTCTTCATTCCTATTTTATTTTAACTTATTCATGTAATCCTCTTTTGGATTAGATCTATGAGTTTCCATCCCATAGAAAGGGAAATCCTAGCTTTGTAAATCCATTAAACATAGTTTTTAATGATTTGATGTCATTGACTGGAACATTTGTGATTTTTTGCATCGCCTTGTGTAGTGTTTGCTTCAGAGTCATCCTTTTGGCAATATTTATTACCTGAGTCCTACTAGTAATTTGTAGGCATTCCAACTACTTGTGGTTCTTATATTCAAGAAATAAATGTTTTGTCTTTCTTGGTTGGTATTATCTCCCAATGTTACATTTAATTGCTTGACGCTTTAATCATTGATGGCAACTTCAATTAATCTCCCCCTTTGACATTAATGACAAAGGGATAATTAAAAGCTTCACAATGCCCAAAAATAAATTGGATGTTTGAATACTCTCCCCCTTGCATGTAGACTAATGGTTCCCCCTGAGATGATTATTGTCCATCTTTCTTGTACAAATATTAATGACTGCTCAACAAAGGTACTGATGCCATGTCATCATCTCTCATCATAAAAAAAATTCTAGCTGCTCCCCTTATCAAGTATGTTGTTGTAGATATTTCAAACATTGCAAGCTCCCCCTAAGATCTTGCTGGTATTTTCTACCTTCAATATACTTCTAGCTATTCTTCTCATTTAATTGGTGTCTTCTTGGTGACTGGTAAAACAAAATTCATACAATGATAAACATCTTGATAACCAGCTCAATTGTATTTTCAAAATAAGTCATACAACCAACAACAAGTATTTCAACTTTCTCTAAATTATATTACAATGGCCTTTGTAGATGGTTGAGACAAGGACCTATAGCATCATATTTGTAAGAGACCTCTCTTTTTAGACCAAAAAAACACTTTTATAATATTGTCACAAGTATGTTGGTTTTGAACTTCCTGCTTGCTGCTACCTAACTTTATATCTCCACTTTTCATTGTTCAAGCCTTCAAGAACCAGACCTCAATTCAAACTTCGACATTTAAACTCCTTGGCTGCTCCTAAATAGGCAAAAAATAAATAGAAGTCTTCAATAGGGTCCGCGCACCAAATTCTCCAATATGTAGTCCACAATTGCTCAAGGAATGGGTCATCCCTATCTATTAGGTAATTAAGTTTCCTTACACAAGATACACCATAAATTTCCTTATAGGTTGGTCATTCCACTTCAAATGTTGATTGGGAAATCTAGAGGAAATCACACCCGGAAAAGAAAGAAAATGATACCTCCATAAGATGGAAAGAGGAGATATTCACAATTGCAACTCCCTTAGTCATCTATCCACCCGAATTTCAGATCACATTTGTTTAATTCAAAACCCATCGAATTCAGAGAATAAAAATATTTTCATTTATGTATTTGACCCATGTGATTGTCCCTTTTATCCCATGAAGTTCAGAACTAAACACTTCAATCTTATGGAGTTATTGTGGTATATATATAAGAGCTAGAACCTGGACAGATAGATTTTATCCATGGGCTCTATGCAATAGTCCTCTTGTTAAAACATTTTCAACATTCTGGTATTTATGCTACTATACCATCAATGGTCTTTAATGGATATTTTGTCCATGGTTAAGTGTATCTTTAAACACCTTCAACGTAATGTGCACCTATAACCCAACATACTGTGAAGCCACAAATGAAGGAGATGTCCTACTTTGTTCAGTCACTCTCTAAGCCTTTTCTCCATATTAGTGGCTTTGACCACATATGCAAAAATCATATCACTAGCTTGTTTGAAGCAATCCAGTTTATGAAGTTGTCTAAACAAGGACCATTCCAATACATGCTCTACAGTTCTATAATCTTTATGACTGGTAGGCCTAGGCACCATGGGATCAACTACTAAATATCAGAATGTGTCATTGACACTATTTGCAATTCTCACCAATATTTTGTTAGCAAGAATAACGTGCATCCTATCTTCATTCACATTATGTACACTACTCTTTCTAATCTCCCTGTAAACAGCTTGTAGGTCTGTTTGTACCAATACTGGCACTGTGAGAGTTATGGATTTGGCTTTCCGAGGAACTATAAAATCCAACGATGGGTAGGGAATTAATATGGTTAGTGTTTTTCCCAAAAAATTGATTTCCTTTTCTATCTCATCAACCTACTTGGATAATTAAACATCTATCTCCTTTATATCTAATTCTTTGGACTCCTCTACTGAATCAATCCTTTGCCTTTTGGCTTGTGGGTTTTGATCATCTTGATCGATTTCCATGTTTTCTGCCCCTCTCTTCTGTCTTGCTAGTTTATTATGATCACTTGAAGTTATGGCATCATTTAGAATCTTCTCAACCTCCTCGCAACTATATTTATTAGCAATTCTTACCAAATTAGGCCTAGGTGTTGGTTCATATGATGAGTTTTTATTTTCTAACCTTTGTTTTGATATCACCACATGAGAGTCATATGCCACTGCTTCATCCTTATCTATACTTAGTTTCTCTAGAAATCCCTCCAGGTAGTGTACAACACTGAGAGATCGAATATAGAAGGGAACCACATATTTGAGACTTCCAAAGTGCAATTCATTTCATAATAGTCTCTTCTTGAAAAATTCCATTGTCAGGATTCTCACTATAAAAAAGGTAGGTAATTTGCAGGGTCTTCCTTTAAATACATATACCCTGAAAACTATATTATTTTCAAAGATGAACCAATCCTAAAGTCTGGTCTCTGGGGTGAATTGCATCCACTCTTTACCTAATATATGAAAGGATTGGTAAATCTATTCTATGTAAGACCACATATGCAATTCTCATGACCTTATTGGTGAATTCTGTGAAATTTGAATTGTTGTATTTCCTAATAAATATCTGATTCCATTCATACACATGGAGATCCATGTCCATCTGATCATTCATGTTTAAGCTTAACCTTTCAGAATATTTGAAATTCTGGTATGGGAATAGGAAGAATAAGCATGACAGAAACCTAAATATTTATTGTGTAGGGAACTCGGTTAACTACTAATTAATAATTTGAGCTAGGTAAGAAGGGATATTTCATTTAGAGGATTCATTTATTATTGGCTACAATTGTGATAGAAAACCTAAAATAGATTCATCCGGTTCTTCATCATTTCTATACCATAAGATGGAAAACAATAAGGCGATGATTATCTTGTTCTCGGAATTGAAAAAAATAGTTTTAAATGAAGGATTTGGATTTTAGGGTGTCAATCCAGCTTACAAATTTAAAATGTTGGATTTATTAATTGGGATCATGATCTATCTTTACTAACCTATGCAACAGACCTAAACCTCATACTTATTGAATTTAATCAACAGTATTACCAACCCTACCGTTTGTGCGGCAGAGCGTAAGCGAAGCCAGAGAACTGTAGGTTATTTGAACCGTACTGTAATTAACTATAAGAAGATAATATAATATAAAGTATATTTAATATAATAACAATACTGTACTTAATGGATGGGTTTATTGCATGTAAAGAGTTGGTACAAGGGGATGGGATTCCTAGTGTTAAATTTTAGCATTAGCATGAATACTTTAAAAATTTGCAGACTATCTGATAACACATGATAGGTGAAGTAAATAACATCAACACATCAACAAAATGAACAAAAGAGTTTTTCACTAGAGAAACCTTTCAATCCCCTTGCGGGCATTATTGAACCCCCTTGTGGGCGTTATTGTAAACACTGTGCTGACATATTTTAAATCCCATGTAGGCATATTGTAAACATTGTGCAAACATATTGTAAACACTGTGATATTTGAAGATGATATCATACTTATTATATTGCGGAAGGGAGGTACTCACAACACACCTGCAACTTTTGGTCAAGTAAACGTGAAAACCAAAACAAGTACCACATGATGGTGGGGAGCTGCCTCATGTTGGTGGCGAGCAGCCTAGCCATGATTCTGGTATGTATGCTATAAAATAGAAGTATTTATTATGATTTCAAATATATAATTGATTATGTGTAGTAATAAATTTTATTCTGTGAATGACAGAGCATGTACCTTCTCATGCTCAAATGGAAGAGGAACAAATGGCAGAACCAATGAACACTCTAACTGTCTCAACTAGTCATCCAACAGGTAAAGATCATTGTAATGATCTTGGAAATAATGAAATGCGTATCTCAATAATAACTAAACATATATATATAACTTTATTGGTTTTTGCAGATGATTCCCCTCTCCAGCGACCTCCACGCCCTACTATTCGATGTACCAAAAGTATGGTATGGGAGAGAATGCCCACACAATCAACAGAAAGAGAGGGCACAACAATTTTAATGTTAAATGACAACGAATTAGATGTCCCCATGTTGGACTTTATGAAAAAACAAATAAAAACACAAAAAATGTAGTTGTATACAGTTAAGATTTGTATTTGTATTAGTCGGTGCATAGATTATTTTTTATAATGTGTGACATCTTACGAGGACTATGGTTATCCTTAAGGGGATGGCTACCCCTTCCCGAGTTAACCTGAGGAAGATGAGATGACCACATGAGCTTCCTTATCTAGTGATGATGATTATGAGCTTCCACCCTTTGCATGAGACACATGAGACGTCAGAACACATACAATTGAGAAGGTCGGGTAACATACCCTATCGTTGACTTTATGTGCATGAGCCTAATATGATGGCATGTTGCATTGTTATGTTATGTTGACTTGCATGTTTACTTGTATGTGATGTTTAGCCTTCTGGTGACTTGTGATTGACCCTTGCATGGTAACGTTGAGCTATACAACCCTTAAATTTTGTCTTCCAGCTTGTTGATGACTAGAGTGACCCCTTAGGGGGGTTTTCCACCCTTACGTTGACCTTAAGAGCCCTCCTTAGGTGCCATCCACCATAGAGCTACCATATGTGAATTTTTTGGAGTACTTTGCTGTCGTTTTTTATTGTGAGTTGTTCATACTACTGTGCTGCTATTGTTTTTTATTTATGAGGGTTGAATGATCTATTTTAGGATCTTTCCCAGTTTTGGATTCTCTCCTTTCACAAGTATTCCTATCTAGTTCAGTCTAATGCAAGTAACCTAACGATAAGATGTTCAAGTCTGTTTAGAATCATTTTATTTTTAGGGTAAGGGAGCTCTGCCCTAACATCTGATTTTGAGTTATTTTATGTTGAGTATATAATTGGTTTGGATCTGATATATCATGCTACTGTTATGTATTTTTGTCTTTCATTAACAACTTAGATATGATATAGATCGCTACTCTAATTACTTTTATTGTTTTAAGTATGTTAATGGTTATTGTAACTCATTTTTTCTGGGACATGTTGGACAAGAAGGATATTGAGGTATGGTTTTTCTATGTTGGACATACTTGTCTCATTGTTTCTGCTTTGAGTTTGAATATTTGAGAAAAACAATTATAAAATACAAATGAGCTAAATCTACCTGAGAGTTTGCATCTTTTCTCAAAATGAGATGAAATGTGCGTTAAAATTTTGAATGGATATTGTGTCTTTAGAGTGGCTCCTTGTGCAGTCTAGTGAATTGACCCTAGTTAGTTTGCTTTCCTTTATTAATTTGTTGTTCTTTCCCATTTGTTTTTTAACCCTAATTGAATTACCTTAATTAATCTACAACCCTAGATATCCTGATTAACTCTAAAACCTTAATTAATCTAGTGGAATTCTATTCTTAACTTTTATTCCTATCCTCCCCTCCCAGGGTTTATCATTTTTTCCCCAAAAAATGGAGTGGTGAATCCAGTCCCTCCTTCCTATTTTGGTAGTGTAGTTCCTCACTCTAAATGTAACACTACAAAATCTATGTAACATTAACTTGTGTTTCAATTAAATGAGTGCAAATTAGTGAAGACTCCATTGTGTTTGTTTATTTCATTATGTAATGCTTGCAATATAAGTTGTAATAAAGGGAATTATTCCCATGCATTTGATTAAAGAAATAAATTGCATGATTGATTAGAAGGGATAATGGGGGGAATATTTCACAAGTGGAAAAAAGGCAAAAAGGAAAAAAGGAAAAAAGGAAAGTGAAGTGAATGTGCTTGTGGGCAGGAAGGGCTTCCTATCAATTGATTGAGTTGTGAATGCTTTGTTCTTGTGTAGGATCTAGCAGACTTCTTTGACTTGTTATTCGTTACTTTTTCTTGCTCATCTTGTGAGGGTTTGGAGGTTTTGATGAATGTTTTTTTTGCTCAACAATTATTTGGCTTTTGGGATGAGTGAGAGAGCCTCTCTTGTCACACTTAGGCCCTCAACTTGGGGGTGAATTTGTAAAGTGAGAGCCTATGGATGGGTGGAAACCCTCTAGATGAGAATCATTCTACAAATTTGATCCCAAATTAAGTATTTTATCCTTTGATGTTTATACAGATGCAATCTTATTTCCCTATTCCTCTTTATTTCCACAAGACATCATCCAAGCTATTTTTGGTGTATATTCTGTTACTAGCTATAATGCATGGGTGTCCACCAAGGAGTTCTGAAGCTTTATGGGCATAAAAGAAACTTGTAGCATCAAGTCTAGGAATTAATTTCTCAAATCTCAGCAGCCCAATGTGTGTGAAATAGCAGCAACAACTTTGATCCCTCAAGTCTGGGAAAACCTAGGTGTGAAAGAAACCTTAATTCTCCATTATTGTGTATCTAATCTGCAATGAAAAATGTCATTTTTAAATCTGGTTTAATTTCAACAGTATATTGAGGCCTAGAAAATCACAAGTAACAATAGTAGGGATTCTCCCCAATAAGCGTTCCAAATTAGCATGTTATTGTTTGGTATGGGGAATCCGTCCAGTTTACAATCCATCTACCATAGGTCAAGTAACGGTTAAAGCTTGTTTTACCGGTTGCGGCCCGGTCCACTATTTAAGTGTATTTTTTTATTTTTATTTTTTATGTATGATATGAAAGTGCCTAATTAAGTGCAATCGATAGAGATAACGAAGAGTTTCACAATGTGATGCACAGGTTCTTACCTCTCATCTTACCTCTTTCGCTTCTAAATCATAAACAAAGAACAAACTATACTAATGCTAACTAATTCTATCTAACCTGTCCCAGGGATCAATACTGTAATTAATGATGAGTAATGTATTGTAAAACATGCATTTAGAATATCACAGATAACTGTTCATATTTCAGAATACATGAATATAAGTAGAAAGATACACAAAGAGATAGCTCATTGTCAATTAAAACATTCATTACTCAGATAAGCTACAGAAGTTTCACAGAAATAAACAGGAAAACATTCATAACATGAAATAATTCGTAAGTTAGAACGATCTCACGGTTCATAGCACAAGCTAAAACAAAAATAGTTCACATTCAATTAGTCTATGGCAAGCGTTTGAGACTCCACAGTGCCTTATCCAGCAGGAAATATGTAACCTTTTATTATAAGAGGAAGTAGTTCTTCTTACAATAACATTTCTAAAAGATAGCATGAAAAAAGGTTCTCTCTTACATATTAATCACCTATATTTATACAAACAACAAAACTCTTGAGTTGCCCTCTTTTCCCTTTGGGCTTCCATTGACCCTTCCTTAACAAAAATTTGTCTTCTAGCATATACACTTAGAAAAATATCAATACAAAAATATTACATAATTGATCAATCATTTGAATAAGGAAACTAAGTGGGCCCAACTTGATCATTTATAAATTTATTCCAAACATTTGCATCTATTGCTATAGTTTCAAAACCAGAAGGCTCTAGGAATCTGATGGTGATCTCATGCTTAGTAGCTTGAGACTTTATATTCACCACTCTGGCTGGAATTAGGTGAAGTTGATCTTCCAATAAATGACTGCTAACTGCTTCCTGTGCTATTGTAGTTTTCAGCACCTTTTCATCCAATCCTTTGACCAGTTGAATAATCTATTCATCCTCTTGCCATCTTTCCTGCAATCGCTTCAAAAACCCTTCATGATCGGAAAAATATTCTAACCTTCTCTTAGCAGATGTCTAACAACAATTGTAATTTAAGAGAACTTTCCTGCAGAATTCTACACAAACACCCTTTGTCCTTCTAACTGTCTTTACTAATTCCTCTACTGGTTTACTCTCAAATTCAATTAGCTCATACTCCAGCTTTATTGTCTCTAGGTCCTTGATGGGTGCATCAGCTAAAGGCTCCTTAGTTTTTTCCAACCAAGTCATACGCCCTTGTAGAACCTCCAAGATATCATGTGTCCTGTCCAAAAAATAAGAAGCTGTACTTACAATTTCTTCTAGCCTTATTTCTACCCACTGAACCTTCAACATTTTTTCTTCCATTTGAAGCTGCATCTAATGAATTTTACTTCTAAGTGTGACAGCATGCTTCTTCAATGGATTAATATCTGTTTTATGCTCCATAGTTTCTTTTAATGAAACTTCCAGTGAACTTTTCTGATTTTCCAATGCTACTACCTGAGTCTCATAAAGTTGAGCTTTCCCCTCAGCAGTAGTCTTTTTCATTTCCAGTTCTACCACTTTATTCTCTATACCTCCTTTCTCTTTAGTCAATTATTCAATTGATGATTTTAGACTATCTCTTTCCGCTTCCAAGACCTGATGTCTTTGTTGAAGTTTTTCACACTCTACGAAGGCATCCTTGGACTCTCTTTCTATATTGCTTGCTGATAATACCAAAGCATATTTGTCTGATTGTAAGTTTTGGCACTCTGCTTTGGATTCCTCGATCTCACTATTCATGTCTTCATACTTTCTCTTTAAATTTTGAATTTCATTTCTTTCCTTTTTTAGGTTCTCTTTCATCTATGTAACCTTCTTCTAGGATTACTCCAAATCCGTCTGTATTCTGTCCACATTATCTTCAGTAGCTAGGGCTGTGGCTACACCATCCCTTGCCATTAATATCAGATCTTTGTCGATACCGTGAACCACTTCTTTTTCGGTCACCATCACTCACATATTTCCTCCAGTGTTCACCTTCTTCTCTATTCTCTTAACAAACCTCTTCTTGGATTTGTCCTAGAAAATAGTATTTAGATCAGGCAATTCATCTTCTTTCATGGGAGTAAAAGGAATCAATTCAATTTCTGATATTGACAATGGATTTCCTCCCGCTATACTACAGGAGGGAACAGAAGGTTCTACTGGATCAGCATAAGGCTAAGTCTGCTCTTGATCAGCATAGCCATGTCCCTCTTGTGCTTTTTGTCGTAACTCCTTAGCTGTTTTTTCTACTTTCTCCTTTTCCTTATCAGCAACTTCTAATCTTAATCTCTCACTTTCTTTCTGCTTTCTCTGGACTTCTTCTTCTTGTTTTCTCTTCTCTGTTTCTTTTGTTTTCTTCTTGGCCTCTTCCACTGCTTTCCTTTTTTCTTCTTCTTCGGCTCTCAGCCACTCTTCTGCTTCTCGGGCTAATCTATGTGCCTCTTCTTTCCTTTTCTTTGCAACCTCCTCTTATTTCTTCTTTAGTTGCTCAACAGCTTTTCCCTTTCCGCCAACAGTAGTTATCTTCTATTTAAACCTCCTTCTCAAAGCTATCATATTCTGAGCATTACAGAAAACTTCTTCATATTTATCCCAAAAATATGTATACTCAAAATGTACCCCTACCGCGATACAATAATTAGCTACCTTCTTCTCAGAGTCATTTCTATGGAAAATTATTTCATAGAAGTGAAAATATTCTAGCTCCTTCACGAATTCTGCTGCAGTTTTTACTTTTGAAAACTTATAAATTCCTATATAAAATGGGACTAGAGGATAAACAACCTTCGTTTGCTCAAATAGGAAGTGGCCAACTCCATCAATGTATAATTGTCTAACTACCTCCTTGTGAATGACAAAATCTGTAGAATACCTAGGAAAAAGGGAAGGAGCCCTCGACCCACCAAACATTCTTAAATATAAACCCTCCTAAGTCAAGTAATAGTGCCCGTTATCTTGCACAACTTTTAGAGCTTCCTCTGACATATAATTACACTCAACCAAGAAAATCAATGTGTAAAATGGCATAGTAAAATCCTCACAAATATTCTTGTAGTGACTATAATACTTGTGAGCCCACAACAATTGCTAGGCAGCATATACTGGGGACCGACATTTATCTCATTGGCATTTTAATGCTGGAAATGGATGTGTATATAAAATACAATAAATCAAGATCAAACTCATATAAAATTATGTTTTCTTCTAGGAGAATCCTCCTAGTGCGACACTTATCTAGGCTCACAAGCTGTTGGACACTATGTTTTCCCAATTGAAGATTGTACCTTGGGTGACTACAAAAAAGATAACTGGTACCCAACCTATTTTAAATTTCTTCCCATTAGCCCTCTCAAAAATCTAGCTTAACATCAAGGCAATTAACCTGGATGGAGTGTGTAGGCTTGCTATCTCATACTCCCCTGAAGGCCTCATACAAAAGTTCTTACCTGGGATCATCATTCTTTTGACTGTTTCCACCACATCTAGATTGAGGTCTTTCAACCAACCCTTAGTCACATAACTCTATGGTGTTAGCAACTTATAAGCCATGGCTACATAGGCTGGGCTATAGGTAGCATAACCTTTCCCTTTAGTGTTAGCCAATATCATCCTTATCACTTCTGACCTAGGCAGAATCCATCCTATCACCTCTGAACAGGGGAAAAGTTCAGGTCGGGTAGCGACCTTCATGATGGTTGATCTCTCAATGTTGTCATAGATAGGAAAATCCTCGTATACAGCCTCTGGGACACTCGAATTTGAGATCATTATGTATATCTCTCCCCATTTATATTCAGGATCAATTCCAATGATGGCTTTGGTGTCTTCATAAATAACCTCGACTCAGGTTATTATTTCTACTTCTAGTTCCTCCTCTGTTGCTTGGGCCTTCTTTTTATGCTTTCGAGGCATATTGTTGTGCTGATGATGGGCCTGTATTGATCATACAAAATAGATTTAGTCCACTCACCCATAGCAAATTATATACTGAAAACAACAACAAAATTAACCAGAACATTACCAACTCATCAAGATGCATGCTGAATAGCTTTTCTTAAACCAAGTGGACTTTCTATATGTGAAACTAACAAAACCACAAAGCTTTCAAAACCATATCGGACCCAAATCTGCAAACAAACTTCTACTAGGAAAACCCTATTTTTTCACCACGAAAACCTAACGTCGCTCAAACGATGGCTGCGCACCTTCCCTAAAATGGTGAAGGGAAAGAGGGAGCGATCCAGACAGTGAAATACTTGTTTGCACCTTGCCCTTGTTCTTCCAACAACTGTCAAAGAGTAACTCATGGCTACATAAAAATAAATCAAGAACCACTACTAAGTAAACAAAGCCTATGCTAAAAAACCAGAGTGAACTCTATATAAAGAAAACGGTCGCTGCACTTTGCAATAAACCCCTGCATGATAAGAAAATAACCTAAACCTAACAAACTGCAGTAAAAACAATGCTGAGCAATAGGATTGGAGGAAATCCTACCTGCAAAAACCTCAAGGATGACTTGGACGAAAGTGACTTCCACCAACAGAAGATTTACTCTGACGATGACAGCTACGCAGTTCCCATTGGCGACAAATACGGTGAACAATGACCGTATCCATAACCTCTATGGGATTTACAAGCTTGAACATGGGCTTGGATAGGTTATCGGGCAGGGAAAAACAAAAGCACTAAGTGGGTATCGGAATGGAACTTATGGGTGCACGCGAATCGTCGAACAGCTTCGAAAGAACGCAACCGGGAGATCAAGTGGACAACGCCGAAGTGTATAAAACCACTATCGATAGACCCACCAACTAACATGCATCGATATCGAAAATAACTATGGGAAGGTATCAGATCAACATTCAACTCTGCCAGTGCAACATCATCCCAAAAAACAACTAAGATTTTGGATCATTCCAAAAGAAACAATCAATACAGCGAAAAACAGTCTACAAAGCTATGATGGATATCGAAAAATGATAGACAATTGGAGACCTGGTACATCGGAACCATTCTGGACTAAGCTTCTGATATAACGAAAAAATCCTCCGATGCAATAGACGAAATGATATCCGATACATTAGAGAAAGACTTCAGAATGCTTCCGATGGGAACATCGGCTAGCTAGGCAACTGCACACCCAATACATCGGAAGAACTGTCAACTGTGCATCTGATACACAAACTTTCAATTTTTTCAAATTTTCAAGTCATGGGAAAAAATTTTGTGAAGAAGTTAGACTTTCTAAGTGTAATATCCCTGGTTTTGACCCCGGTTTCATTAAAAGATACATGATGTGTATATTGTAATTAATCGTGGTGTGGAGCTAAAGGCAAAAGCCCCACCATCGATTTGGTTGTGTTATGTTTTAGCAATTAGGATCATTGCCGATGGTATATCATGTTGTCCAGCACATAATAGTTTTTGGCATCATGTAAATATGCACATTAATTAAAATGAACCTATAGCCAGCTACGACAGTGAACCATTAATGAAAAGGGCATGATTTTCCTAAGGATAAGGGGGGGGTAACTGTTGAGCTATGGTCCTATTTGGGGGAATTGTTGAGCTATGAGCCTATGGGGGGAAAAGCCATGCGTCAACCACCCATTTAAACTTTTGTTGTTTGTTAGTTGGGTCAGTTATTGCTGAGTAGTGTTGGGTGTGGCAGGACTGTCAGTCCTTGCCCACGTGCCCACTCCACCAGCGGACTCTTCCTCTTCACATCGCTTGGGCTGAGAGGACTCTCCATCATTTATTATTTCTCGCACAGGGATGGAGCCATGGTTACGGTCACCCGCATTTTCCCTATGTAGGACCTATTCACACAGGAAGGAGGGGATTCATTTGGGCTGTCATTCCCATTTTTCTACAGAGTGGTATCCGGTGCATTTTCCATCGGTATTTTGGGATCTGTGTGTAAAATTCCCTCACGTACAGATTGGGAGTCTGTTTTACTTCCCCATTGCGATCTGTGTAAGTTTTCCCGTGGCTTCATCGTTGAGAACGGGCTGTTGTTTCCCCATGTTTGTTGGTTGTGTCTGCCTTTACATTTTGGGTTGTTGTAGGTTGTTATGGAGTCGTTCTGGCCACGATAGGGCCAATAACGACTCAGGAATTGCTTTCCCTTGTCCCAGCTGTGAATAGCTTGTTTTACTGTGGTTATGCACTGATTGGTCTTTGGACTATATGGAGTGGGATTGGAGGTTGGGTATGCTTGAGAAACCTGGTGTTTGGGAGCCACACAGATAGAGTTAGACGGTTGGCTTTCTTCTCCACAACCCCGGGATAGCACTTGAAAGGGAAGTCAGGGCCTGAGGGACTGTGTAGCAGAGAAAGGACTGATTCCTGGTGTTGGGTGTGTGTAGGTGTCTTAGAAGTCAGGATAGCTCTGGTGTAGGCGTCCTTAGCTCTTCCATGAGCTCACCAGCTTAGCATTCAACTTTTCCCAGCTCCTTGATAGCCTGATAAACCCTACGGTGTTGGCTTGGCTGATTTACAGTACCTTGGTTATGTGTAATCCTTCTTAGTCCCTTATTCCTTGGGGAATCATGCCCAGTTCAGGGGTGGCAGTGTTGCTGAGAGATTGATGAGGACATTGGCCTATGGTTGGGTGGAACGTTGCAGCGACGTAGCTGGTTGCAGGAAGAGATATTTACAAGATAAGTATTCTTGACCATTCGTCTCTGCATTTATATCTATTGTTTAATGAATATGATGAACATGTTGAATGCTTGCATGAATGGATGTTTGCTTCCACTGTATGTTGAATAATTATGCATCTTAGTATGTTTTCTATTTTTAGCATTGTATATTCAGTGTTATATGCATGTCCATCTTCCTGGGACTATTTTCCTGGATGTTTGATGATTTGGTAGCGTCCTCTTCGCCGGTCAAAGGATTGGGGATGTTACAATATGGTATCAGAGCTATAGGTTGCAGCATGGGCCTGAATGGGCCGTGATGAATCAGCTAGCAGAGGAAGGTTGCCTTCTGTCCATCAAGGGAAAAAGAAATAAAATCTTCAGAAAATTTTTCATTGAAGTTTCCTAAGTGGCGAGCTCGTCGGATCGTCGAAGGACTCAGTTCAAAAGCTCCTCCGATACATGGGATAGCATAGTCGGAAGGCCACCCGACGAGGGGTAGGTAGAAATAATTTTTAAATTTTTCTAAGTGCTAGGACCGTCGGCTCATCAGAATACTTAGTCTAAAGCTTCCCCGACACATCAGACAACTTAGATAGAAGTTTGCCCAACGGGGAACTGGAGGGGGAGAATTTTCGGAAGTGGTCGAAGATTGGAAGTTGACTGAGGTTTGGGTGAAAATTAGAGGAAACCTGAGCTGATACATCGGTTCAGCTTAACTAAGGATCACCGAAATGATGGAGAAAACTAGTGGATGCAACCACCGAAACGTCGGCTCAGATAGTTGAAAGGTCATCCGACATAGACCTGGCGTCGATGGAAAATAGCTGATGAAGTAGCCGCAAACATCAGTGGGAGATAGAGGATAATAGCGCCGAGACTTTCGGTGGAAAATAGATAATGAAGGTGCCGATACGTCGGCAGAAAATAGAATAAGTTGGAGCTGACGGAGCGGAGGTAAAAGGAAGGAAAATTTTTCGAAAATTTGTCCTAGTGTTGAAAACATTCAAAAATTTTAGTTGTTCGAACAGCCGATACGTCGGCAGAAAGTTGAAGTTGAAGCTACAGTGTTGATGAAATTTAGTTGACGGGATCTCCAATGGGCGTCGACAAAAATTAGTTGACAAGTCTGCCGATACGACGGAAAAGGTTAGTTGTTTGGATCACCAACATGGCAGCGAAAGTTAGATGATGAACCAGCCGATACGGCAGACAAGGGAAGAAAATTTTGCCAAAGTGTTAAAAGCGTCAGAAAAGTTTAGTTGATGAGATCGCCAATGATTAGGTGATGGATTCGCCGAAACATCACCACCGTTGACAAAATTTAGTTGTTTGAGCAGCTGATGTGGTGGCAAGTATTGGAGAAAAATAGAAGATGGGATCACCGACAATTAGAGGATAAGGTTGCCTATGCGACGACGGAAGAGAAGAGAAGGTTTCGGCAGAAATTAGTTGAAGGCAGAGCCGCAGTTTTGGCAGAGATCTCCTGAAGACCGCTGAAACATCGACGAAGGTTAGTTGTTTGAGGAGCCGACGCGGCGACAGACAAGGAAAGAAAAATTTTGCCGAAGTGCTGAAATCATCGAAAAATATTAGAAGATTGGACCACTGATACATCAGAGACAGTTAGTTGAACGGACTACCGATACATCAGGAGAATCCAGTCATTTGGTATGTCGACGCGTCGGGAGAGATTAGTTGTCTTGATCGCCAGTGAACGTCAAGAAGATTTAGGCATTTATGATTCCATCATTGCGGTTTTCAGTTGGACTATCATTCCAACGATTAATGCTCTGGTCGTCAACGCATAGTGGTATCAGTTTTCGATCGTTGATGAAATGTACAGCCCGCGGAACCCACTGATGGTTTGTTACCCGCCGTTGTAGATGCCTAAGGAACTATCCACCTAGTGGATAGTGCTTCTGATTGCCGATGCGTTCTATGGTCCACGGAATCCACAGACAGTTTATTGCCTGCCGTTGCGGGCGCCTAGAGAACTATCCACCCGTTGAATAGTGTTTCTGATCGCTGATACAGCGTTATGGAGTTAGTTTCATCGTGGATGCCGTAGTGGATAGCAGTTTCGATCGCTGATTTTGTCCAGAAGCCTAGATGACTGAGGATCCAATGCATCGAAAAGTTCTAGATGACAGGGCCGCGGATGAGCACCGGAAGAAATTTGTTGATTAGATCGTCGAAGTGTCAAAAAATTAGTGGGGAAGGGATCCGATTGGGAAAACGAAATTTTGGGTTTTTCCAGAGGGATTTCTCCGTGATTTTTAACTTTTTCTCAGTAGTCTTTTAGCATTTTCAAGGCTGAAAAGGAGAAGGAATTCTAGGTGGCTGAAGTTAGCAATTCAGACCAAAATATAGTTGTGTGTTTTGCCTAAATTTGATGAAGATCATCATTTTAGAAGTGGTGTGGTTTTCACACCCGAGGTCAGAATGAAGCATAGGGATAGGTGTTGGAAATCTTATCCAGCAGGGAACAAGGAGGAATCACCTGAGTTTGAATGAAAAGCTGCAAAGTACTAGTGATTGTTTGAAAAGGAAATGTGTTGCTGTCAATATGGACAAATCCAGGAATTGCATGCCTAGAGGTAGCAAGACCATGAAGTCAAACCAGTTGTTGTGTGGAAGAGGAGTTCCATGCAAAGATGAGGGACTTGAAAAGGGAAATTTCCTTAAACCCTGTCTTGCTAATTATAATTACATTTTATAAGTTTTGTACATAAAATGTATGAGGATATGCCTTGCATGCATAGGATATTACATGTTGGTAAGAGTAGTGAGAATTATACATTTATAATGAACCACTAATGGTAATTATTGCATTGATGTTGGCATTAGTGGGAAAACCAATGACAACATGGACATGGCTGAATATGTTGCTGATGCTGACGAATGTGACCAGAAACCCTATGGAGAAAGGGATAAGGAAACAAGTCCAGAATCAAAAGTTGGTGAGAGAATTTTGCAATCTCCTGCAAGAGACCAACCAAACTGGTAATGAAAAGGGTGTAAGTAGGATTCATGCAGGTAATGGTTTAATTATGACAATTGCATGGAGTGGTAAAAGCAAGAGGTTTCATACCATGTGGTTATTTAAAATTTATACTGCATCCATATAGAAAGGTGTCATGCATGTATATGCTGTTATGAGCCTAGTAGCCCAAAGAAAGTAAGTACTAGTGGTATTGATTATAGTAATGCATCCTATATGAAGTAGTCATGGTTAGGCCATGCATGGTATGTTTGAATGCATAGCATTCCTGAATCAATGCAAGGTAGCATTGAGTGGATATGCATTAAAAGATTTCATAAATCTTGTGGTTATGCATTGAATAGATGCATATGAAAAGTATGAGTAAATGTTGTAGATATGCATACATAAGTATGGGTGAAAATGTTGTGATGCATTGCATGAATGCATCGAGATAGTGCATGTGTCATTATGAATAACTAATGGCTGAAATGATGAATTGATGACAATTCTGGAACCATTTCGAAAGCTGTTATGGATGCAGGATAGTAAGTGCATGAAGAGGGTAGTCACGATCGATTAGCTGCTGGAAATGCTCTATGGAAGGGGCAAGGTGGTACAAATGATACGCTTGTGAAGTAAGGAGTATATAAACATTTCATTTTGGTATAAATGAGGAGGATATACCTTGTAATTTAAACAATGAAAAGGTTATATGCATGAAGACTTACCAAGTGTTTGGCTGATTGAAGTTCAGATCTCAGGTAGATTGCTTGGGGCATGGAAAAGTGGGTAAGGCCATGACAAAGACCGGAATCTACCATGTGAAAGATCCAAACCTCATGAGACTCTCATGGTTGTGAAAATAGTCTGTATGCAGAATGAGTTGTCAATTTGAATTTGTAAATTTCAGATTTGAGAAATTGCTGACAACTGCTAATCACTATTGGCTTGCATAGAATTGTGTCAGGAGGACGTGTTGTAAGTGGATGTTCATGTGATGATAGTAAGCATAAAATTATAATGGGAATAGTGGTGCTGCTTATAAGAGACCAACAAATGAGGATCACCTCATTGCTAAGCAAATCAATTTCTGTAGTAGACAGAGTTGCAAATTCCTATTGAATTTAATTACTAATGTCGTTGCTTGGTTATGGAACAATCAATTTGGATTGTATTATCAGATAATGATTGACTATTTGACTACTTGATGAATGTGCCGAGGGTACACATTGCAGGAATACCATGTGTGATGGCCCGAAGGAGCTAAAATTTATGGGGAGGTTCTCCCCTATCTTGGAAATGAGTTTCGGGTGAAACTCCATTGGAGATTTTGGAAATGTCTCATCTGCACTACATGTTTGGCTAAACAGATGAAGTCTAGTGTTGCACACTAAGTGGACAATGGCTTGGGCTCATCCTCCCTTCTATTGAAGAGCACAAAGAAGGAGACATTCCCGAGGGACTGAAGAGCAGAGAAGGGAGTGGTTTCTTGTGTTGTATGGGGTAGTGGAATTAGAGCTCATTGCTGGAAATGAAACCTGGAAATGGTAATGGTAAAGTTCCAAGCCTAGTCGGCATGAAGGTGTACTGGCTGGACGGTCTAATAAACCCAACTGTAGGTTGGCTTGACTGTGTAATTATTGATGTTGTGAAAATTGTGGAAAATTGTGGTTGGATGGACATTAATTAATTGGTGCTATGGAAATTATGGGAATGTTACAGTGTTGGCTTGACTACCTGCAGTCTAATAAACCCAACTACTAGCTGGTTTGGCTGAGTAGCCTAATAAACCCAGTAGTGTATTGTCTTGATTGGTTGCATCCTAATAAACCCAATTGTATATTGGCTTGGCTGGACGGTCTTATAAACCCAACTGTAGGTTAGCTTGACTGTGCTTGATATATATAAAAGGATGTTGTGAAGCAGCCTATGTGCTGACCTAACATCCAAGTCCATAGGCAATCCCAAGATTTGCAAAGCGAAGTGGGATCCTATGGACCAAAGAGGAAACAGACAATACAGATAAGTATTGGATTATTTTGTAATTTCTTGCTTATGAATATACATGGGTATATGGTTTGGTTATGATGTTTTAAGCTCTTGTTTAAGAGATAAAAACCATTGAGAATAAACTAAACATATGAATCTATTCAATGTTTGAGTATAGGTATCGCTGGGAGCGAGGACCATGAAGGCATCCTAGGGGTGCATGTGGACATGTGACTTTCCTGAAGAGCTCAAAATGAGCAATAATGAAAAAGGTGCTAGTGAGACTGTGAAGGTCCTAGTAGTCGAGAGAAANATATATATATATATATATATATATATATATATATATATATATACTTATGCATTGTGAAAACAAAGGATTGTTGAATGCATGTATGACTGAAAATAGAATGTGTGTATTTGCTTAAAGTAAATTGTGAATGCTGGAATAGTTAATTCCCTGCCAAAGAATGGACATGAATGAGCTCATGTGCCTGTTGGGAAGGCATGAAGAGTATGAAAGTATCCTTGAAAAGACTTGGATGGTCATGCCAACTGGGCAATTAATTGACTGATTTTAATTCCTATATTATGCTTGGTCTAACAGAATTTCAATGATGCATTTCACAGGTGAGAAAAGTGAAATCCAGTAGCGCACATTGATCATTGTAGCAGACCAGAAACTGTTGGATTTGGCTGGAAGTCTCCTTCAAACGATTTCCAAAACCCAAGAGAATCTTGGAGAGATGCTCAAGATACAGAAAAGGCAAAATGAGATGAACCACCAGATTTTGCAAGACTCTATTTGTTTGCAAAAGGAGGTAAAAATCCTTCTGGGAGCAATCCGAAAAGGAAAGGAAAGTGGATAAATGATGGGACATTCGTCCAAGTGATCCGTTAAGAAACGTTCTAGGCATGAAGACTCAAAAGAAATTGAGCAAGTAAAGATGAGGCAGCCAGCGAAATGTTGGAAATGCGGAGGACATCATTACCGCCGGGACTGCCCAACGAGGGAACATAAAGAGGGTAGCAGCCACAAAGTTCCTAGACTTGGGGATGAGCCAAAAGCTGAGAACCAGCAGTAGAAGCTCGTGGAATCCGAGGGGCTTGGTCCTGAAAGTTCAAGTAAATAATTAAACGTAGGATAGATCTGCAAAATTTTGAAATTTTGATGTGCAAATTGTATATGTATTCCTATGTATTGGAACACCGAGGATGGTGTTATTCCAAGGGGGAGGGGATTGTAATATCCCCGATTTTGACCCCGGTTGCATTAAAAGATACATGATGTGTATATTGTAATTAATCATGGTGTGGAGCTAAAGGAAAAATCCCCACCATCGATTTGGTTGTGTTATGTTTCGGCAATTGGGATCATTGCTGATGGTATATCGTGCTATCTAGCACATAATAGTTTTGGCATCATGTAAATATGCACATTAATTAAAATGAACCTACAACCAGCTACAACGGTGCAACATTAATGAAAAGGGCATGATTTCCCTAAGGATAAGGGGGGGGGGAATTGTTGAGCTATGATCCTATGGGGGGAAAAGCCATGTGTCAACCACCCATTTAAACTTCTGTTGTTTGTTAGTTGGGGCAGTTATTACTGAGTAGTGGTGGGTGTGGTAGGACTGTCAGTCCTTTCCCACATGCCCACTCCACCAATGGACTCTTCCTCTTCACGTCGCTTGGGAAGAGAGGACTCTCCATCGTTTTTTTTTCCTCACACGGGGCTGGAGCCACAGTTAGGGTCACCCGCATTTTCCCTGTGCAGGAGCCATTCACGCAGGAAGGAGGTGAGTCGTTTGGGCTGTCATTCCCATTTTTCTACAGAGTGGTATCTAGTGTGTTTTCCATCGGGATTTTGGGATCTGTGTGTAAAATTCCCTCACGTACAGATTGAGAGTCTGTTTTTCTTCCCCATTGCGGTCTGTGTAAGTTTTCCCGTGGCTTCATCGTTGAGAACGGGCTGTTGTTTCCCCACGTTTGTTGGTTGTGTATACCTTTACGTTTTGGGATGATGTAGGTTGTTATGGAGTCATTTTGGCCACGATAGGGCCAAGAACGACTCAGGAATTGTTTTCCCTTATCCTAGCTGTGAATAGCTTGTTTTACTGCGGTTATGCAATGGTTGGAATTCAGACTGTATGGAGTGGGATTGGAGGCTAGGTATGCTTGATAAACCTGGTGTTTGGGAGCCACACAAATAGAGTTAGATGGCTAGCTTTCTTCTCCACAACCCCGGGATAGCACTTGAAAGGGCAGTCAAGGCCTAAGGGACTATGTAGTAGAGAAAGGATTGATTCCTGGTGTTGTGTGTGTGTGGGTGTCTTAGAAGTTAGTCTAGCTCTGGTGTAGGCGTCCTTAGCTCTTCCATGAGCTCACCAGCTTAGCATTCAGCTTTTCCCAGCTCCTTGATAGCCTGATAAACCCTATGGTGTTGGCTTGGCTGATTTACGGTACCTTGGCTATGTGTAAGCCTACTTAGTCCCTTATTCCTTGGGGAATCATGCCCAGCTCGGGGGTGGCAATGTTGCTAAGAGATTGATGAGCACGCTGGACTATGGTTGGGTGGAACGTTGCAGCGATGTAGCTGGTTGCGGGAAGAGATATTTACAAGATAAGTATTCTTGACCATTCGTCTCTGCATTTTTATCTATTGTTCAATGAATATGATGAACATGTTGAATGCTTACATGAATGGATGTTTGCTTCTGCTATATGTTGAATAATTATGCATCTTAGTATGTTTTCTATTTTAAGCATTGTATATTCAGTGTTATATGCATGTCCATCTTCCTGGGGCTATTTTCCCGGATGTTTGATGATTTGGTATCGTCCTCTTCGACGATTGGATGGTCGGGGATGTTACACTAAGCCTTCTAAAAAACTAAAAAGATAAGTGGGTCCCTAAAAATAAATTTTTTGGGGAAAATTGTTGCAGCTGCAACACAGTAATAGGCCTAATTCATAATTTTGGGTTGAATTTAAGGATTAATTTCCAATTCAGAGCACCCATGCAGCAGTGTGTGAACGTTTTGGGAACATTGGGAGCATTTCTTTGCAGAAACAAACATTGAAACACCTTGAATCAACAATAAAACAGAGGCATATCCCAATCTAGGAAACTAAGAAACCCTATGTTAACTTCTTGTACATGTAAGAGCAACTATAAAACCACAGACCAAAGCGAGCATGTGTTTAAATATGCATTGCTTATCCTTAAACCTCTTTCACAAAAATAAGAAAATTTACTTCAACCAATACTATAATTACTTATTATAGTGTTCTGGTTAACAAAACACTCCTTTATAAAATGTCCAAACTTTCAAAACACTTTTACTAGAAAAAGGATAATAGAGTTTCCAAATATTAAGATCTCTAGCCTTGATTACTAATTTCAAAATGTGTTAGGAAATTTGAATTCTCTGAAGATATATGAGAAAGAGATAGTATGAAATCAAGATTTGGCCTCTAGAAATCTGTTCATTTATAGAAAATAAATCCAAATTGGTAATGTTAGAAGTTTTATATATATATAAGTATTCTCTAAATTTATATGTTTTGGCAGCCCAGAAGGTGATTTTTTTAGGGTCGATTCATACCTTGGAGCATAGTGTTTAGTCCTTTTATTCCATCTAATGGATATGCTACCATTAGGATACATTCTGAATCTATCCCATCTAACTAAAAAACTGAGTATTCAAACTCAATTTATTGACTACTGAGCATGATAATGGCATTTCTTCTAGGCTGGCAATGGTTGAAACTTCAAATTCTGAGGTAGCATAACATAGAGATGAAATATTGCACTTGTTAAGTTGTATGAGGTAGGAAAATGGAGGTAAGATATGATAGAAGGATGCCATTGAAAGTAGGAGATTTGGGTTGGATGTATGTTTCTCAATCCTTTGAGGATGCATGTGTGCCATCTTCTCATTTTTATTCCTAATAATATTTCTCAAGACTTAAATAAATCCTATACTAATAAGTAATAGGCTACGCGCTTGAAATATATATGATATCCTATACAGTTTCGAGGAGGAAATTTAGTCTCTAATACTCATTTCCTACCAACATCATTGTAAGAGCCTAGAGGTATGCTTAGATTTGAAGTATAATATTTGCTACGAATTATAGGGTAAAATAGATAGTCTCAAATAGCTCACCAACCTCCATATGTTACCCACCAATATTGAATTCTGATACTTGTGTGGAGCCTTCATGGACACTTATATAGACCTACATGGAAGGTCTAAACTATGCACACTTGCTAAAGACTAGTGTCTCTCTTCTCTGGTGGTGTACCCCTTCTGAAATGTGGTCTCTCTCACCATTAGCTAGTCTCAAACAACTCACCAACCTACTAGTATTTGGCACCACTGGTGAAACTGCTAGATGCACCAAGTTCCTTATTAGTTGAGTGCATGCGAACAACTTGTGGTAGAAATATACATTTTTAAGATATTACTTTTCATTGATTCTAAAGATATGTGTGAGACAAATTAAATATATTGAGATGAATAGACCAACGAGGTTTGAGGGGGTGAAATTAGTCTACATATTGATAGGGGGAGCAGTATGGTTATATAAAGAAAAGAAAATAAAGTGAAGGAGCATTGTGATGTTGTCATTGATGCATGCTTACGTTTTATGAACTTACTAGATCACTGTTGATACATTCACTATACGGGCGTGTCCTTAGATGTCACGAGAATTTCAATGATAAAGTTAAATACTTGACAGGTACAACTAAAGTAAAGTTGTTATGGGAATCCTACGCTTATAGAGATATTATTCAACTATATTGCAATACCACTCGGATGGAGATGAATTTCCATAATTCCTTGATTTGTTTCAATTGTATGCTTGATCATGGCATCATAGGTGCACTAAAAATGCCCGCTGCTAGTTAAATATGCCCACATTTAAGTTGCATAATACATTTACATCAATTCTCCAAATTGGATAAGCATTTGATTTGGAAAAGTGTTTGCAACCTATTGAGAAATGCCCACAACATGTTTGAAAATGATCGTTAGACTGATAAAATTCCTGCACTACCCTTTAAAATTCCCGTAGGCCTCGAACATATGCACGCAGGTCCACACAAATGGCCGCAAAATGCACAAAAAGTTGAATTTGGTTAGATAAAGAAAAGGAAGTGAAGTGAAGAAACATTGTGATGTTGTCATTGATGCATGCTTACCTTTTATGAATTTACTAGATGATTGTTGATACATTCATTATGCAGGCATGTCACAGCCATATAGTCTTCATGTGTGGGTGCTTTCATACTTATGTGGACATGTCCTTACATGTCACAGGAATTTCAATGATCTGTTGTAATTTCAACACCTCCTGCGGGAATCTTTCTACCTCTATTTCATTCATTTTTGGGTTAAGTGGGCATATTTCTACCTCTATTTCATGCATTTTGGGGTTCATCGGGAATTTTTCTATTACCCTATTGGCATGTTTAACTAGCTACAGGAATTTTATCTTAGTCTTGCATGCATAATGCAATACTTGTGGGCATTATGTCCATTAAGTGTGGGCTTTAAATGTCTTCAAAAGATTTCACTAACTTAGAGTTATACCTGGAAGCAAGGTTGATAGGGTAGCAATATGGTTAGATAAAGAAAAGGAAATAAAGTGAAGCAACATTGTGATGTTTTCATTGATGCATGCTTACCTTTTATGAATTTACTATATGACTGTTGATACATTCATTATGCGGGCATGTCCTTACATGTCACGGGAATATAGTCTTCATGTGTGGGTTTTTTCATACTTATGCGGGGATATCCTTACATGTCACAGGCATTTCAATGATCTATTGGCATTTCAACACCTCCTGCGAGCATCTTTCCACCTCTATTTCATGCCTTTTTGGGTTCAACGGGAATTTATCTATTACCCTATGGGCATGTTTAACTAGCTCTGGGCATTTTATTTTAGTCTTCCATGCATAATGCAATGCTTGTGAGCATTATGTCCATTAAGTGCATGATTTAAATTTCTTCAAAATATTTCACTGACTCAGAGCTGTACCTAGAAGTAGAGTTGATAGAAAGTAGGTGAAGTATTTTTTGTATAAAACCATACATATTAATCAATATGTGGAGGGAAGATAGGAGAAAACCTTGACTGTCTCTATCAAGAAAACCTTGATTGCAATTTATGGAGGGAATATAGGGGAAACTCTCATACACACAAATGATTATATCTTCTTCTAGAAAACGAGTTAATGGATTAAATGAAAGTAGTTGAATTACTGAAGACATCTCCATGGGAAAAAAATATACTTATACTGGATCTACTGCAAGTTTTTAACCATCTGGTCCTGAAGCTACCTTAGCCTATGCTTTTCATGATGCCTTAGTGACCTTCACCTTTGCTTATGGGTCTTGATCTCAATCTACCAATGTCCCTCTATGTAGCTTTTGGAGATGAAGGAGGTGGACATCCTTGAGGATAGAAAACCCCCAAAGTGGAGATACCATTAAAATTGAGCTGAAGCCTGACGCCCACCCAATAAAAAGAGGCATGTAGGAAGAACTCGTACTGTAAAAATTGAGTCAAACAAGAAATTGATATGTGTCTGGTACAACTTAATGGTTTCACCACCCTAACAAGGTATCTTTATAGTTGTGTCAAGGAAGGGGTTTGGTGAATAAACAAGAGTTTCCTCCTCTGCAACCTTGGAACCTCCTCTGTGACCTCGAGCCTAGTTCGTGGGTTTTTCACGACGGAGGGGAGGTAACATGGATAGTTTTAAATGTTTGTTCTTTTTTAAGTTTTATTACTTATGTTTATTATTTTTAATGCTTATTAATATTTTAATGTTTATTATTACTTTAATGTTTATTATTATTATTATTATTATGATAGAAAAATTATCGTTGTCTTCGTAGTCAGTAGGATTATCATGATCATTGTCTTTATGGACATCATCGTCATCATAGAGGACATCATCGTCAATAGAGCATTTCTTGAAAAATATTTCTGATATGAGTGTAATATGGTGACCATTTGGAAGTTTGACCCACGTGGCATCTTTGTTCTGTCGCTTTAGCGACAGAATATTCGAAGTATGGCTAATGTGGCAATAATTTTTCCATGAACCTCGAGCCTAATTCGTGGGTGAGGTATGTGAAAAACCTCCTATAAAACCTTGGAAACTCCTCTGTGACCTCGGGCCTAGTTAATGGGTGAGGTAACTGAAAAACCTCCTCTATGACCTTGGGCCTAGTTCATGGGTGAGGTAAGTGAAAGATGTAAATTTTGATTGTCACGACAGGGGAAGGTAAGAGGGATAGTTTTAATTTTTTGTTTTCTTTTAATTTTTATTAATTATCATTGTCACCGTAGTCAGCAGGATTATCATGATCATTGTCTTTATGGCCATCATCATCATCATAGAGACCATCATCGTCAATATACCCTTTCTTGAAAAATATTTTTCATGTGAGTGTAATATGGTGATCATTTCAAAGTTTGACACATAGAGGATGCTTAATATAGACCATCTCATGGTTCTTATTTCCTATGCCACTTTCAAAGGCCATACTACAACATGAAAAAACAAAATAGTGGGTGAAGGTATGAAGGTATTGTGAACTAGGGTGGTTTCTTTTTGTTTATTAGAGCTATGAGTATGGGAGGGATTTATTTTTCGTGCCTAGGGATACATCCACTATCAAGAAGAATTTCAACACATTTATAGGGAGCACAATATGAGTGTTGATGTTTTATCCAAGGAAGCACTTTCTCTTGAGATGGGAAAACTCTCCTATATTGAGATGTTGGATGGAGAATCTATTGGGAGGGATACCATCCTGTTCTTTTAAGTTATGTTATTCAACATAATTGTTGTGGCTTACTCGTCTTTCTTAGAAAATACTCAAGTTTTTTTATCCTTTGACTATTCTCTACTGACTGCTCCTTTTGATGAGTTGTTTTCATGGCATATAAATTCCTTAGTTTGGGGGTATTTTCACTTTACCCCCTATTAGAATTTGAATTCCATTTATATATTCAAGCAAAGAGTTCTGATAATGTTGCATCAATTGAATGGAGAATGAACATACAAACTAAGCAAAACAAACTGTGACAAGAAACATACAAGTATTTCTCAGGAATTTACAGTATATTCATCATAATAATATTTGGTGTTCCAATGTATTTTACATAGATAGAATTCGAATGCATGCATAATGAATTCGAATCCTCCAAGTGGATATGACTATATCTAATTGAATCTCTAACTCAAGGTCTCCCAGTCAATATCGGAGTCCAAATAGACAACTCCCCGATGACCAATAACTCCAACAAGAAGTAACAACTAGCTAACTGAGTGCAGCTGAGTGTGGTAGGTAGGTAAAGCACTACTCCCCATGAAACCATGCATTATCCATGCATTAGTAGCACTAGCTTAACTAACCATGAAGTAACTGATTATAACTGGGGGTTAACTAATACTAACTAGTACTAACACCAACTGGCTGAAGTAGGTTGGTGTTAGGACTCCCAGTGGTTCCTAAAATGTAGGGATTGGTCTAGGAGGCGCCCTAACTGATGCATGCACATGCATTAAGTGGAATTTAACCTCTAGTAGTGTTCCCCACACTTCAATGACTGGTATATGTGACCCCATTGGGCCAAGTGGACCCAATTGCACTAGTGGACCCATTTAATTAATTTAAGGTTCTTAAGTTAGGAAATAATTAATCTAATCGAAATTTTACCAAGGAAGGATTAATAATCCTAACACCCCCCCCTGAATCCTAACTTTGACAACTGTGGGATTTAGTAACAAGATCATAGGCCACCCAAATACAATCTAGAAGATAATAAAATAAAATAAATGTTGCTTAGTACAACTGAGGAAACAGGGGAAAACCTCATGGGAAACCCCCCCCTAAAAAATAACAATCTGCAAGTTATCTTTAGAAGAAAGAAGCTTCCTCCTTAGAAAAATAACTTGAGAAAAAACATTGCTGCAAAAAATTGCAGCTCTATGTAGCAGCATGGTCCATTAGTGGACATCTCAATGTACTTCTGAACTGATGACTCTGTTTGGTTCTGCTGGATGGTGAAGGTAGGGAATGATCAAATCTCTACTTCTATGGGCCATGTCGCTGATCATTCTCCATCATCAAGTAGCACTGACCTGGAACTTTGTTGCACCATTCTGTAGAGAGTGAATTTTTAAGAGGTAGTGCAGCATGCTCATTCTGATACTGGGACTTGGTTCTTCTTTTGTCTTCTATAAATCCAACACCACTTCCAGCTACATCAAGAAGATTTTGAGTCCATCTAGGTTTAGGCTTCTGATTAGGAATGGGTACTGGATCTAGATCTAGAATATATTGATATTCAGTCTCAATAATAGGATCATGTTGTATGTGATCTTCTTCATCTGAATCTGAAACCTGTAGCACATCATCATCATCAAAAGTAGGAGGAGAAATAGTTATACCTTCCTCTGCTGCTGAAGGAGTATCATGCAGCTGATATTATTTGAACTGGACACTTCTTTCAATGAAGCATCTTCTGGTAGCAACCTCCATCAGTTTGTAAGCTTTTGCATCATCTACACATCCCAGTAGAATGCATTCGCTACTTTGGGCTTGGAATGCCTTTCTCTTGTCAAGTGGTATCCTGGCCCAAGATTTGGAACCAGAAACTCTCAGATGAGAGACATTGGGCTTATACCTATGCAGTGCTTCAAATGGTGTGACCCCAACCACTAACTTGTGGGGCACCCTATTCTGCAAATATGAAGCACAGTTTACTGCTTCAAACCAAAGAGAAGGAGGTAGATGCTTGCCATGGAGAAGGCATGTTGCCATCTCTTTCAATGATCTGTTCTTCCTCTCAGCCACACCATTTTTTTGTGGTGTGTATGGAACTAAGTGTTCCATTCGAATCCCCTCTGATTCACAGAAATTCTGGAAATATCTTTTGACATATTCTCCTCCTCCATCAGATCTTATTGACTTGATATTCTTATTGAAACTGTTCTCAACCATAGCTTTAAAACTTTAAAAGTTTCAAAAAATTCTGATTTTAGTTTCATGAAGTAGATCCAGAAGTACCTAGAACAATCATCAATAAAGGTTAGAAAATACCTGCAACCATTAATGGAGTTTGTGGGAATAGGTCCCGCTACATAACTGTGTATCAAATCAAGTGTAGAAACAACTCTATGAGCCTTCCCAACATCATACTTATTTTCTGGATGCTTACGTACCAAGCACCCAACACATACTCCATCGGAAGTTTGGATGGAGGGAAAACCTTCAACCATGTTATCATTGTGGAGCCGCTTCATATATTTGAAATTGAGATGGCCAAATCTCTCATGACAAATCTTCTTGGTGTTGTTAGCATGAGACAATAAAGTTGTAGGAGAAGAAATAGGTAAGAAATGTGAAAAGTCATAAGCTTTGGTAGAGTGATTTACAATACCTTTCGCTACAAGCTTTCTAGTGGATTTTTCTGTAAATCTCAACTGAGTCTGAATCGAATGTGAACCTCTTGGGAGAGCCTGTATGAGTCATCTGGTAAACAGATAACATGTTAGCAACAAGGTAGGGCACATATAAGACATTCTTGAACTCACCATGCTTCACTCTCACTGAGCCCCTTCCTTCAACTGGAATTTGGGAATAATTTCCCATGTGAGTATTAGGCCCCTTTGATAGTGAAAGAGTAGAGAAGGATTCTTTGGAGGAAACCATGTGGTTGTAGGCTCCAGAATCTATAATGTATGTTGAGGATGGCGAGAGATTTGCTTTCAAATAATGACACATTTCAGCATCTTTTGTCGGTGCTTCTTCGTCAGGCTTCTTTTCTCTTGGAGTAGCAATGTTGTGCTGCTTAAGAAGAGAGGACATCTCATCAAGTCGCTTCCTCATACAATGTTCTTCAAGATGGTATCCCTTTTCACAATACAGACATAACTTCTTTTCAAATTTATTCTTCTTAGAGCTAGAGGCCCCTTCGAAAGCTTGCTGATTTGGTTTAGACTTCGAATCAGCTGCATTTGGCTCCTTCTTCTTTGATTTCCCCTTTGCTTGTGCTTTGGAAGAGTCAGTAACCAAGAGAGCTTGATATTTGGAATTCTGGATGACTCCCATTCGAATAAATTTGTCTTGTTCTTTGATTAAGGACTCGGAGAATGAATCTAAAGAAGGAAGTTTCCAATCAGGAAAGCTTTCCCACTGGGAATGAAACATAGAGACATAGACAGATTACTCGAGACCTAGTTTGCTGAGTATGGAAAGGAAATTCTGCTCATCCTTCTGCTCTATCCCACACTGTCTGCATTGTAGCACTAGAGACTTGAATTTGGAGAAGAATTGCTCAATAGTCTCAAAACTGATGGGATGTAATGATACCAACTCATTCTCCAGAATGTGTCCCCGAAGCTCATATTGTTTGTTAAACAAGCTATCAATATTCTCCTAGGCTTCTCTAAGAGTCCTCAATCCTTCTAGATGAAAGAGGAGATATCTGGAAATATAAATACATAAGTACCCGAATGCTTCATCACAATAGTTTAGGAACTTGTTCCGCTCTACCAGCTGATGAGGATCAACCTCCCATCCATGTATGATCATGTGGTATCCATTATTGCGCAAGGCCAGCTACATATCAATCCTCCAATCAAGGTAATTGGAAGTTGTGAGGATCTGTAGCTCAGGAGTTTGAGAACTCATAATTGCTCTAGCAGGGAAACTGCAAATACTTATTTCAAGCTACGTAGCACCTGTCAATTTCACTGCAAATAACACTAAAACATATGAAATGTTAGAATCATGCTTTTCCTCTCGGCATGAACATGTTTTCAAGGTCCATCACGCCCTCTCCGCTGCTCTGAATGAATCCAGAGCTAGAAAATTTTCATAGGGGACTTCTATGGAAACCTAGCTGCTTCTGATGTTCGATGGGGAGAAACAAGCATGAAACCTGCCTGAGAAGGTTGTGATATCATATTAGAATTTGAATTCCATTTATATCTTCAAGTAGAGAGTTCTGATAATAAAAATTGAATGGAGAATGGACATACAAACTAAGCAAAACAAACCACACAGGAAACAAACAAGTATTGCTCAAGAATTTACGGTATATTCATCATAATAATATCTGGTGTTACAATGTAGTTTACATAGGTAGAATTTGAATGCATGAGTAATGAATTTGAATCCTCCAAGTGGATAAGACTGTATCTAACTGAATCTCTAACTCAAGGTCTCCCAATCAATATCAGAGTCCAAATAGACAAGTCCCCGATGACTAATAAATCCAACAAGCAGTAACAACTAGTTAACTCAATGCAACTGAGTGTGGTAGGTAGGTAAAGCGCTCCTCCCCATGCAATGATGCATTAGTAGCGATAGCCTAAATGAATGTGAAGTAACTGACTGTAACCGGGGGCTAACTAAGACTAACTAGTGCTAACACCAACTGACTGAAGTAGGTTGGTGCCGGGACTCCCAGTGGTTCCTAAAATATAGGGATTAGTATAGGAGGTTCCCTAACTGATGCATGCACATGCAGTAAGTGGCATTTAACCTCTAGTAGTGTTCCCCACACTTCAATGACTGGTATATGTGGCCCCATTGGGCCAAGTGGACCCAATTGCACTAGTGGAACCATTTAATTAATTTAAAGTTCCTAAGTTAGGAAATAATTAATCTAATAGACATTTGACCAAGGGAGGATTAATCATCCTAATACCCCCTAGGTGCTTCCTTGGATAAGCCTTCAGGACTCATTATGTGCTTCTTTTGACTGCATGGAATGTATTTTTGGTGTTGGATTGAGGCTTGCTTTTGTACACCCTTTCATGATGGGTTGTGGGATACATTTTTGACATAGAATCAATACTTTGTATTGACAGAAGTATAAGATATAAGATCATTTTAAAATTATTAAAACCATTTGAAAATGTAATTTTGAAGTTATAGAAAGTGTTTGTTTTTTTTACTAGTTGGGCTTCCACACTAAATTTTTGTTCTATGTATCTTGTTGATTCTGTTTGTTATTTATTATTTTAAAAGTGGTTTAAATTGTGAAAAAGGTAACAATGTTGATTCACCCACCCCCCGCCCCCTTTCAGTATTTTCCAATATTGTAGCATTTAAATGATTATGGTTATTAATGTTTTGTTTTCATTACTTTAATGTTTATTAATGAAGCTCTCTATTTGATAGTATTGTGCTGATTAAAATAATTAATATACCTATATTTGTGTTTTTTACAATTTATATGCGAAATGTTTGTTCACTTTTGTTGCATAGCTTATTTTTTAATATGTGTGACATCTTCTGAGGACTATGCTTATCTTCAAGGGGATGACCACCCCTTTCTGAGTTAACCCGAGGAAGATGAGATGACCACATGATCTTCCTTATCTAGTGATGATGATTATGAGCTTCCACTCTTTGCATGAGACACATGAGACGTATGAGCACATATAGTTGAGAAGGTCAGGTAACCTACCCTCACGTATAATTGATGTCCAAACTGTCTTGTCCTTTTTTCCATGTCATCATCCTTTCCCATAAACCTTTATATATCTTTTTGCAATGTCATCATCCTTTTCCATCAACATCATTTTTCCTTTACTGTTGTACCAGTCATGGGAATCCTTCATCCAAGTGGTCGTACAATATAGTTGGAGAATACC
Source organism: Pseudotsuga menziesii (assembly GCA_001517045.1). NCBI lineage: Eukaryota > Viridiplantae > Streptophyta > Pinopsida > Pinales > Pinaceae > Pseudotsuga > Pseudotsuga menziesii. The sequence continues at coordinate 1,206,642 of LPNX010011497.1, read as the reverse complement.
TTTATAAGCTCAGGCTTCCCATAACATCTTTACTTTAGTTGTACCTATCAAGTGTTTAACTTTATCATTGAAATGCCTGTGACATATAAGGACATGCTCACATAATGAATGTGTCAACAGTCATCTAGTAAATTCATAAAAGGTAAGCATGCATCAATGACAACATCACAATGATGCTTCACTTTATGTGCTTTTCTTTATCTAACCATACTGTTCCCCCTATCAATATGTATACTATTTTCTCCCCCTGAAATCTTGTTGGTTTGTTCATCTCAAGATATTTAATTTGTCTCACATATATCTTCAGAATCGATGAAAATTAATATCTCACAAATGTAGATTTCTGCAAACATATTGTAGCTAATTTATTCATGCATTTTACTTCATCCATTGATATGGCTTCTTGTGGGAAATTTTCAACCTTTTGTGTATTTTTGCATGCATTTGTCTAGACCTGTGTGCATATGTTTGAGGCCTATGGGAATTTTATAAGGTAGCGTGGGCGTTTTATCAGTCCAACGGGTATTTACAAATTGGCTGTAGGGAATTTCTCAACAGGCTACAGAGATTTTCCCAAATCAACTACTTATCCAATTTGGAGAATTGATGTAAGTGTATTCTGAAACTTAAATGTGGGCATATTTAACTAGCTGCGGAAATTTTTACAAGTTGTGAGCATTTTTACTCTATTTCCCTGTGGGCATTTTTATTTCTCTTTTTCCCTGTGGGCATTTTTAACTAGATGGGGGCATTTTTACTCTCAAGTGCAGTCATATTTGAGGCTTGAGGATATTATTGAGGCCTGGCTGGAATTTGTCTCCTCCACTTGTGGGCATATTGGGGACCCTACGTGCACTTTAATGACATCTCCTTCACAGACGCAGGGATTTTTATTCTTCCTACATACATTTTTCTGAAGCTTTCATGCAAGTATTGCATTATTCATGCAAGACTAGGACAAAATCCCCGTACCGAGTTAAACATGCCCACAGGGCAATTTTAAACCTTTTGTACATTGGTGATGTAATCGGAGAAACCACAGTATTGAAAAGATCAAGTGACGTTTCGAATCCATATCAGGATCCATCATCAGGACACATTCGAACGTGGAGAGAGTGAGGACCAAAGTTAAATACTGGAACCGAGTAGGAAATCTATGGTCGGCCGCGGAGATTAGGGTTGCTAGGTAAACAAAAAGATTTTTAATTTTATTTAATTTCAAGTGTGCGGAAAACTTAATCTCCAGACCTATTTTTCCGGAATGTTGATTTTAAATATTTTTCTAAAGTTCTTAATTAGATTTTTTAAAAACCATTTAAAACCCTAAAGTTTTAAATTAATTATTATAATTAATAACAATTTTAGAGGCCTTAATAATAGACTATATAAATTTGTTATTATTAATGAATATTAATTTTTATTAAAAGGTGATCTAGCTTGATTTTAGGATTTTAAAGGTTTAGTAATAAATTTAAAAACCTAAAGTTTAAAAATATATTATTAATAAAAACAATTTTAAAAACTCATGATAAATTTAAAACTTAAAGTTATTAAATTTATTAATGAAATTTAATTATAATTAAATTTTTATTTAAATTTTTATTTAAAGGTGTTCTTTAAGCGTAATCTTAGGATTTATTAGATAGATTTAAAAACCTTAAAGTTTTTAATTTATTAACATTAATAACAAATTTTTAAAAACTTTGATAATAAATTTTAAAATCCTAAAGTTACTAACAAATTATAATTAAATTTTCATTTAAAGGTGTTTTTTAGCTTAATCTTAGGAGTTATTAAATTTTTAAAAATTCTAATAATAGATATAATTATAGATTAATTGATTTCAATTAAACCTAAATTTCTAAGGAATTAAAAGGAAATTTTAAAGGTTAAAAGGTTGATTTAAATTATTTTAAAACCCTAAAGTTTCTAAACTTATTCTAAAAAGATCTTTCAATTTTCAATTTTAAAATTTTTTAGGGTATCATAAAATCAGGTTTTAAATTAAGGACAAGGAGGGAGGACAAATGAATAAAGGGAAAGGACAGAAGGAACACGGTTAAGGGACAGAGTGGCCCTTCCGATTGAGAATAGCGGGAAGCCAACTAGTGCTCACCTCGAGGCCACCATCCCTGTTTAGGTTGTGTGGGAGTTTGGTAATCTCTAAGGCCTCTCTGAATTTTCTTTTAAAATAGTGGTCTTCTTTCGCGAGAATAATGGTGTCTTCTAGGCAGATGTGATGTTTGGTTTTCGCTACATGTTCCGCCAGGGCTGAGGATCAGATACGTTCTTTTCTAATGTCCGCTCCATGTTCTTTTAGACGCGTGTGGAAGGAACGTCCCGTCTCACCTATATAGCTGATCTTGCACGAGCAAGGGATCTTATAAACCCCTCTGAATTGTGTATGATCAACTGGATCTTTAACTGATCTCATTCTTTTCTTAATGGTCTCTAGGGGTTTAAACGAAGTCGTGATGTTGTTCTTGTTGAGAATTCTAGCGATCTTATCAGTCACCCCTTGTATATACGGTAAGTACGCTCGTGGGTTGGTGGTGGTCTTGTTGTCAGAGGTTTTCATACACGTAAGGTTCTTTTTGTGGGTTTTGTCGAGGGTCTTCGTGATGACCTTGGGTTTGTAACCTATGTTTGAGAAGAATTCTTTGAGGTGGTCTTTCTCTTTATCAATATTTTCCGAGTCTGCGATCCTTGAGGCTCTCACTGCCAGGGTGTTGAGAACACCTATCTTCTGGGAAGGATGGTGGTGGGAGTCTGCGTGGAGGTAGCTATCCGTGTGCGTCTTTTTACGGAACACCTCGTGTCCCAGAGTGCCATCTTCTTTTCTCCTAAGAAGGACATCTAGAAAGGGGATGCTCCTATGTTCCTCAAGTTCCATTGTGAATTTGATGTTGGGGGAGATACTATTCAGGTGTGTTAGAAACTTCTTGAGTTCCTCTTCACCATGTGGCCAAACCACATTCGTGTCATCCACGTACCTTTTCCATCTTGATGGTTTTAGCGGATAGGCGTCCAGGGCCTCTCTCTCAAATTTTTCCATAAAGAGGTTAGCAACAATGGGTGAGAGGGGGGATCCCATAGCTACACCCGTTGTTTGCTCAAAAAATTCACCTTGGAAGCTGAAGAAGGTTGATCTTAGGCAAACTTCTGCAAGCTTGGCTGTGTGGGGGTCGGTGGCCTCCTTGATAACCTCGATTGCTTCCTCTAAAGGTATCTTGGTGAAGAGTGAGACTACGTCAAAGCTTAAAATCATGTCCTTAGGATCTAATTTCTCATCTTTGATTAGTTCGACAAAATGGCTTGAGTCCTTAATGAAGGAATCAGTATTTCCGACCAGGGGACCTAAAACCTTGGCTAAGTGTTTGGCAAGCTCATAGGTGGGGGATCCTATGGTGTTGACGATAGGACAGAGCGGGACTCCTTCTTTGTGGATTTTGGGTAGGCCGTAAATCCTGGGAGTGATGTCTCTGGTGGGGATAAGGCGTTTTTTCAAATGATCATCCAAGTTGGAGTTCAGAATCACTTTCTTGACTTCTTTAATTACTCTGGAGATGGGATTGCTACTCAGTTTCCTATAGCTTCCACTATTGGTGAGGTGGTCAAGCATTTTAATATTGTAGTCGGCCCTATCCAAAATCACAGTGGCTCCACCTTTGTCCGCTTTAAGAATAACTATGTCTTCATTAGCCTTCAGATTTCTTAAGGCGCGTTCTTCTTCTTTTGTAATGTTGTGTTTGGGTGGCTTGGCTTTTCTCAATACTAAAGCACACTCCTGTCTTGTTGTTTCTTGATGAACAATGTTCAAATTTTGGATGCTATCTTCAATGTTACAGATAATAGATTCGACAGGAATGGTTCTAGGGGCTACGGCAAAATTAAGACCTTTTTTCAAAATAGTGGATTCAGCACTATCTAGTGTGTGGCTGGAGAGATTTACCAATTTCTTTCCATCATTGGCTTTCTTGCCGCAGTTTGTATTCTGTGCAGGTGTATTCTTCCATACGCTAGGGTTAAAACTCGTTCCCGGATCATTACTATAATTTGTCCTAGGCGCTGAGGTATTGTTCTGCGTAGTTGTATTTCTTCCTACGCTGGGGTTTAACCTCGATATCAGATTATTGCCTACGTTTTCCTTATTCGCTAAGGTATCATTTACCTTACTCATTAATGTAATGTCATGGTTTAACCTCGATATCAGATTACATCAACTAGGAGGATGAGCCAAAAAGTGTTTTCAATACTTATTATGTACTCTTCAAGACCTGGCCACATCAGCTGCTTTTTGCATTCTTGCACCCTTGCGTTCACCTTAAGTTCCCTCGTTAGGTGCCATCCACCATATCGCTACCTTATATGACATTTTTTGGAGTACTTTGCTGTTGTTTTTATTGTGAGTTGTTCATACTACTGTGCTTCTACTATTTTTTATTTGTGAGAGTTGGATGATCTATTTTACGTTCTTTTCGAGTTCTAGGTTCTCTCCTTTCACAAGTATGTTGTTCTAGTTGAGTCTCATGCAAGTAAACTAACGCTAAGAGGTTGAAGACTGTTTAGAAGCATTTTTCTAACGATAAGGGAGATCTGACCTAACATCTTATGTTGACTTATTTTATGTTGAGTTTATAATTGGTTCAGATATGATATATCATGCTACTATTATGTATTATTGTTATTTTTTTAAGTACTTTAATGGTTATTATAACTCATTGTTTATGGGACATGATGGACATGAAGGATATTGAGGTATGGTTTTTCTATGCTGGACATGCTTGTCTATTTGTTTCAGCTTTGATTTTGAATATTTGAGAAAAATAATTATAAAATACAAATGAGTTGAATCTACCTGAGAGTTTGCATCTTTTCTCAAAATGACCCGAAATTTGCCTTAAACATTTTTATGGATCTTGTGTATATAGAGTGGAACCTTATGTAGTCCAATGAATTGAAAGACAGTGAAGGTCCTACTCCTGGTATAGGACTAGGATGGGGTGCTACTAAGGTAAGTAATTTTGAATTTTCTCCTATTGAAGCCTTTCAGCCTGAACTTTTTTGTAGGTTTCTTATATGCATTATGCAAATGGATCAGTCACAAGATGCGAATATGCTTTATCTTTTGAGTTCCCCTCTTGTTCAAATCTCAACACTACTTCATTTCTCACTAGGATGATCCAATCTGAGAAACAAAATTTCATAGTATTTACAGGTATGGGTTTTCTCTCTTCTGGATGCCTTTTTATTAAAAAAAAAACTTCTAGTTAATGACATAATCACTTAGGACTTGCACCTAGCCTACCACATAGTGAACCAATCTTCCATTCATAATTTTTATTTGCATTTTATTTTTGAAGTTTTTTTTCGATAAACATGGTGCAAGGTTGTTGCTGCATCATATATCACATAATTTCTTTGGCTTAGGAACAAGTTTTGAATATCTATTCTACTAAATTTTCCCAGGACTTTCACCTAGCCTCATCTCTTTTTAAAACATGCCACTCCAGTTGGGAAGAACTTGTTTCCAAGGTGATACTACAATAATGAGAGAGTATTGAATGATCACTAACTTAGTTGATCTTTCACTGTATTATTATTATTTTGAATTTGACATTGACTTTGGTATGAATTATTTGGTGTAGAAATTTGAATTTGAAACTTATTTGGGCACTTAGTACACCAAAATTGGGTTGTCAAAGAAAACTACAACTAAAAAAGAAAACTTAGATTCATTTAATTAGTACCAAACAATTGTAAGGATTAGAGAACCAATGTGAAGGAGAAAGATCCATTGCAACATATTGGGAATCTTTTGTAATATAATACTATCATGTAAGTAGGTGTGGGAATATCCTGGAGGACCATGAGAAGAAAATTCATCAAAGATACATCTCTATGTTCAATCATATTGATGATAGATGCCTTGGAAATTTTGTTGTATCCCCCTAGGGCGTGGAAATGATTTGCAGGTTCCAATTCGTTTTTCTCTTCACTAGGAATATGGGTACATTCACTAAATTTTGAAATGTGAAATGAGAAAATTGTTTCCATAACATATCTCATATAGTCATATGTTGCATAAAACAACTAAGTGTCTGATGATGATGTGGGTTACAAAGAGAATGACTTCCCCCCATAATTTAAACTCCATTTGCTAAGAGTGAAGAACACATCAATCCATATTCATAATGATTTTGTTCTCTGTTCAATGACTCCATTCTATTATAGAGTGTAGGGAACATGGAGAAACCAAGAGATTCCATGAGAAATGAGATTTTTTTGAAATTATTGTCAGTAGATTCTTCTCCACTGTCACTGATACACTTCATACTTTTCTTTATTTCATTTTTTACCAATGATAAATTCTTTGAATTTCCCACAATCTAGATTGAATGGTGTATATTTAAGGAAATGTGAAAAACCATAAATGAAGGTGACATACTACTTTATTCCACCCCAAGAGAACACGTGGCCATAGGTCCATAAATATATCTATGAACCAACTCAAGATGTTAAGAATCTTTCCTCAAGATTTCCTTAGAAACTAAATATTGGCGGTCTTGTCCCAACCGTACCCTTCATAGACACCACTAGGTGTTTCAATCTACTGAAGATCATCATTGATGTGCAAATGAGTTAAATGTTACAAGGGCCCAAATTTTGTGTTCAAAATGTTGATACCATAACATGCTATTGCCATTGTCATTGGATACCATATCAACAAACCCTTTAAGATTTGAGGAAGCCACTTAAAAACCATCATCCATGTCCTCTACAACCCATTGATTTGGCATTCCATTGTTTTGTTCATGTGATGTAATAAAAAACGATTTGGTCCAACTCTTGGAACATGAAGGAAATATCCAAACTTGGTGGATTCGATGGTGACATCATTGCATCTTGAAACTGATAAAATTGAGTTATCATCAATGACCACTTTTTCTCCAATCTGCTCCCTTCGATAATTAGAGAGGGGGTGCTGAATTTTTTGATGCCTAATCATATGTTGGGTAGCTCCAAAATCAACAATCCATTCTTGTGATGAAGAGGAGAACCAATATGCATGGGGCACAACCAAATGTTGATTGTGAGAAGATTCACATTAGGTATCATTTTCAAGAATCCATGTATTGTAACTTTCCTGTTTTGGAAAATCTTCAAACTTTTGAATGTAAGCTATGCAAGATTTGAAGGCGTTCCCATTCTTATGATAGTGGTTGTCAGTAAGTTTATTATAACTAGAGGATTTTGGGTTTTCCTTATTAATGTTCTTGAACTCATATGTAGAAGGTGTAGATACAACTTTTGAAAGAGCTTAATATTGGAGCAAAAAATCTTCCATGATTCTCAATGTGACATAGTGTCGTAAAATATTAACAGAAACCTCCTCATGAGTCTTGTAACTATTCATAGATAGAACAATACTATAAAATCAGATGGAAAATAATTCAAACATGAGATATTATTCAAAATTTTACTTATATAATTTGAATTTGAATTTTCCATTCTTCCTAAAGTAATGATACCAATGTTTAGATTCTTCAACCTTGTAAAATCATCTTCAGCTATCAATAACCCTTTTTTAGATAAAAAACTCAGCATTGATTCCAGTTACTTGAGTGGTATTCTATGGATGCTGCATTTACTATTGAAATAAAATCCATGCTTCTGTGGGAAGTAGTGTTGGGTAATCATGACCAGGAATCTACCATGACTCATGAAGAGTTNATATATATATATATATTTTTAAAATACATAGTAACATCGCTATAGCGACATACTTCTGTTGTTATAGCAATATTTCTATAGTGACACATCAATGATTATTTGCTTGTAAGTTGCGATAAACACTCATCGCTATAGTGACAAGTTGTTGTCTCTATAACGGTGATAGATTGTCGCTATAGCAAATGAAAAGGACTTGGGAGTTTCTTGGTTGCAACGCATTGACATCGCTATTGCAACCAATTTATGTCTCTATACTAACGATAATTCGTCGCTCCTGCGACACAATATGAAATAGTCACTTTATTTTTCCACAATATTCCGTCGATATAGCGATTCCCAAACATTGCTCAACCGATGCAATATGACTTAGTTGGTTGATTTTTCCATAATAAGTTGTCTCTATACCGACACCAAAACATTGCTCAAACAACACAATATGACTTAGTCACTTGATTTTGCCACTATCACCCATCGCTATAGCGACTCCATGTCGTTGCTATAGTGACACATTAGCATCGCCATATCAACGCCTATTGGTTTTTTAAGCAAATACCACAATCACCACGTGTCATCAATGTTATGTCGCTATACCAACAGAATATTCGAAGTGTGGCTAATGCGACGAACATTTGGGCTTCTATTCATCGCTATAGCGACAGAAAAGTGTTTCTATAGCAACGATTTGTCGTGGGAAAAAAGTTCACATGTACTAGTGACTTGTGCAACCATTTCTCAAGGCTTGACTTATAAAGCATATGTGTTACACTCTTATTATAATACTCATGTAACGTAATCAACTTTGTAGTTGAAATTTTTAATGATAAATTTCATTCGCTTTGGTGTGCACTTATTTTTGTGTTTGGTGTTATCTTGTCACTTCCCAATGTTATGATATGAGATACGTAAAACTAGAGGGACCAAATTCTAGAGAAGAACGGACACATAGATCATTCTTTTAAGAATATTGTAAGAAGATTATTGTGGTCCAAGTTTGGGGTAGTGCTATGGAGAGTTAGTACTTTACAACTTTGATCCATAATAGAGAATAATGAACGTCTTAATGCACAAATTACTTAACAAATAATTTAGTTACCATAAACATCACACCATAAATATACATGTATTTGGTCACTAAGATAGATAAAAGATAAGCAATTGTGCTAACTTAAGAAGGAAACATAACTTTTAAACTTAGTAAAAATATAAAGTCAACTCTAAATAGATAGAATATATATTTTTTCCTTGTTTTACATGTGAAATATCATCCCACCCTCAGACTTGTAAGTGAGAAGGATATTTTTCTCCTTTCCAACCCCATTCAACAATTGGATCATGAAGATCAAACACGTCACAAGAGGGATTTGAACCTAAGAGAGGAGAATAATAATTTCTCTTCTCACCCACCTAGGCTATTCCCAACTAATAATTCTAAAATGTTTGGAAACATCTCATCCCACCCTTAAGCACTTAAGAGAGATTGATATTGGTGTTACCTTACCAACCCCAATTAGTCCATTGGGGACAAACATGTCATAAGTAGGATTTGAACATGGGTGAGAGGATATCATCTTCTCATCTTAACCACACAAGATAGACCAAATTGTCATGATAGCTAGAATATATTCTTTAAAAGTAATTACAATTCATATAATACATGCACTCACCCAATTTCCTTTAACAACTCAATTAACACCTATTTATAAATTTGGAATGACTCAATGTACATCAGTTGAGCCCACAAGCCAATGCCAAATATGTGTGCCTTACATTTAGCTAAATAAGAAACACTATCAAATACATTAAATAGTACATTTGAATGGGGTGTGCAAAGGGGTTTTAGATGAACATTAATATTCGACCTTAAAAGTATGTTTTGTACCAAATAGTTTTCGTTACGCATTAGAGTTGCAACAGTGTACCAGTAGGGCTAAACCTAGAGCAGGCAGTCTAAATTTTTTTGTAAAAGCCAAAGTGGGTTATATTGTATGCATAATTGGATTAGGGGTTGTTGTCCCCTTGGATTTCTCATGGAAGGATCCCTCGGTCTCACTCTTATAAGTACTTGGATTTGTGGCATAGCTGACTACCCCTTTGGTGTGTGGATTTCCCCACCATGTAGGGCTTTAGGCCCTTGGGTTGGTGTTTGGGGATTCTAGGGGTGACCCATTGGAGCACATGAACACCTTGCTTTTTGTTACACATAAATGATTTTGTTTTATTAAGGGTTGTTGTCCCCTATCTAACACACCTCCTTCACCCACTTAGACCTATCTTCAGCATTAAAAAACCCATCCTCTAGTGTCTCTAGCCTATGACGTCACCCTTCCACTAGAATATGCTTACAAGGAGCAGGCAGGTCTGCTGCCAGGTGCAGGTGCAAGTATTCCCATAGAAATTTATCCAAGATGGCTCCTTATACTTTCTACATCAGCCACTAGACCCAACATGCAAAGTATAGTAGTGGTCCCAATACCTCTCAATGCACAAAAGGTAAAGTTGTACTCCTCTTAATAAGTGGGCGTACACATGCTCTATAAGTGTTTTAAAGGTTGGATTCCTTCTTAAAGGTGGGCTACGTGTTCCTCAATAATTAAGTGTTTCAGGGTCCTCATTATCTTAAAGGTGAAGGTTCTAATTTACTTAATTAGTAAGCCTTTGGAGCATTATTACATATATAACCAAGCCTATGCATCCAAGGGTATAGATTTACTTAAAAGGTAAGCGCCTACCTAATAAGTGAAGGCGTGTATCCCCTAATAGATGAGACTAGTGCTTTAAAGGCCTTGTTATCTCTCTCTTAAGAGGTGCGTATCGCTACACAAGGAAGGTAAGGCCACCTTTTGGTTGGAGGATTTACCATCAACAAGGACACCGTGGTCCACTTCGGAATGGGCAAGGGAGCCACTCACTATATGCCACCTTCTCTTACTAAAATTAACATCTCATGGGCCGCACTCTCTATCATCTGGAGATGCCACCTTTTCACTCTACAATTTACCACCTTTAAAAGGACAGGGCTCACCTGAGGGTAGGAGGGTGAGGGTTTTTTTATGGAAATAGTGCATTCGCTAATAAGAGGGGTTATGCTCATTAAAAAGGATATAAAAACCTTGAAAGGTTATAGGGGTAATACAATGATCCACTTACTGATGACCATTCGACAGGGAGATCCTGAAACTGTGGAGGCTTGGTTCGATCAGGCTGCTGAGTATTGGGAACAAGCTATAGCACTTGCTCCAAGAAATTACATCGAAGCACAAAATTGGTTAAAGATTACAGGATGTGTTGGAGAATGATCATTTCTATTATTGGGAAATCGTTTGAATTATTGAATATCTTTTTTTCTCGAAATCAATGGAATTATTCCAAAATATTTCCCAAAATTAGATTCGATTCCGTTGGCATCTCATGGAAATATATTTACAATATAAAAAAGAATACCTTTTCTAGTTCTGAATTGTTAATGGATCTTTTTAATAGGGGTCAAATCCATCCGGAGATGTCTTTCATTAATGATGCATTAATAAATATTTATAATGGATGGTCTTTGATATGGGAGAGTATTAAAGCCTACAGGTTGTAAATGGGGGCATTGAGGAACAAGCATCACTTTGGGGTTAGTTAGGGCATGACGTCCCCCATTGTCTCACTATTTTATCAATTGATGCCTTTATTTTAGTCGTATTTTCTATTTTATGTCTATTTTAGAGCTTATTCACTAACTTATGGGGGATTTACTCTAAGTATATTATAATTTAAAATGTTGACTTGTAGGCTCAAAAATTAAAAAGGTTGAGGATGAAATTATATAAATATATCACCTCACATTATTGTAAAATCATAAAACAAGGGTTAAAATATCAGATTTTTTCTTTTTCTCTTACTCTTTGAATCTATTTGGTGATGCACACTTCTCTTGGGATGATCTCTTTTGCTTGAAGGTGAATGAAATGATGTTCTAGGGTTTCTTCTTGCACATGCACATGGTTGATGCTAGAATAGTTGGAATGAATCATGCACAAGTGTGACCTAATTAAGGTTCGCCTTTGCTCACTTCTTGTTAAATGTTGGTAAGTTATGCTCCTAGCTAGGTTAAATGGTGGTTTATGATGCATTTTTTTAATTATGACTGCTTTTATCAATGTTTTTTCAACTTGGTATTGAGGTAACGTCCGACATAGGGGTTCTCTATTGTTATTAGGGCCTTGAACTTCTTCATTTTCCCTAGTTATTCTCTCCTATCAAAACCTTGAGGTTGTTAGTTGATGTTAAATTTTCATATGCTTAGCTAAGACGTCAGTATTTAATTTCATTTTCATAACAAAAGCATATAAACAGGATCACTGAAAGATAGACAAGCACAACCATACAAAAGGAACACAAAGATTTATCCTGGGAAAACCCTAAAGGGAAAAACCCAGCAAACGCTTCCTCAATATAGATGCTCCAAAAGGATAAAAGATAAAACCAGCAAGGAGATCAAAGCCTAATCCTCCTCCTTCTCCAGCTACTTCTCTTCTCCACTAATGCGCTACACAAGTGAGAGTGTGTGTTCCAAATGAGGAGCACTACACCTCTATTTATATTCATCCGTTCACTTAAGTTAACTCATATGTCATGTAGGCTCGAGTTAATCATGTAGGCTCGAGTTACACATGTAGGCTCAAGTAACCACACTGGGGTGCTAATGACCCATCTTTACAATTAGAGGGGACTGCCTCATGACTCTTATTAGTTCTTCTGATTAGGAGCATCGGGGTACAAAGTAATACAAGTCGTTCTCCCGGTAGGACCATCGGGGACCACAAAGAAATACATATAGAATATTCTTCGAATTTACAATATTTCAACAGTTGATTCCCTAGCTTTCAAGTGCTAGAGGAACATCTTAAGAGAGGGACATAAACCATAGATCTCTCAATGCCCCAAGGGTTGGGACAAAAATCATATGCCCTTTCTTGTCATTTTTACTCTATTTTTCAACATTTATTGTATTATATTAATTGCTACAAGTTTATGAATAAAAGAACCTAAAAATAAGAAAAAACCTAAAAATATAAATAAATTCATAACTCCAAAAATAGCCATAAGTTTGTTTTTCTAGCCCACGCTAAAAATTCGCCCTAGGGATTTATCCACAGATCTTTAAGAGCGTCCCCATTTTTTTGTTAAAAACCCCTAAAATATTACATTGTCAAAAATCCCTAAAAATTCTAATAAATTTCAAAAAACCCAAAAATATTTGTGACTTGAAAATTTTGGTAAACCCATCAATTTTGCTCTAGTGGGTTTATCCACCTATTTTAAAGGGCATATTTATTGAAGTCACTATCTTGGGAAACATGAAAACCCAAGATATTTATTTCCCTTAACTTTGTTGTGCTTATGATTTCACATAGGACTTCACCCTAGACTCCTTGTCCATGTTTCCCTTAGGGTTCATGTAGTGGGAATTTCTCCTCTATTACATGTAAAAGCACCTACCCTAGATCAGTCGAATCATAGGGTAGATTTCATGATGCGAAGCATCTTTCAACCTCGACTTACAATAACAAATAACAATGAACAGTGACAATAACAGAAATATTTTTATGGTTTTTATTTATTTTTTATCTAACTAACAAAAAGCAACAACAACATGCATACCTTTATGTAAAGTGGGCCACTATAGCCTCCTTGTCCATCTTTCCCTTAGGGTTCATGTAATGGGAGTTTCTCCTCTACTACGTGCAAAAGCACCTACCCTAGATCAATTGAATCACAGGGTAGATTTCATGGTGCGAAGGATATTTCAACCTCGACTTACAATAACAAATAACAATGAACTGTGACAATAACAGAAATATTTTTGTGGTTTTTATATATTTTTTTATCTAACTAACAAAAAGAAACAACAACATGCATACCTTTCTGTAAAGTGGGCCACTGCAGTCGTCTAAGGAAATGGTCCACTGGCTCCACGGCCTGGTTCTCCAGTCGTCTCCACTAATGGTTTTCAAATAGGGGGAATGGGTCCAAGTGAGTATGGAGCAAGATCAACATACAATGTGGGAAATGATATGGAAAAATATGGGGATAATGGCGAAAAGTAATGTCATGTAATGTAATGGCCAAGATTTCTGGAATCAAGGAATGTAATGAACCAAAAGTTATTGTGGGGAGACCTTCACAATGTATTTATAGAATGATCCAAGGTTTTTTGAACCATGGTAATGACCCATGGTATTTTATTGTGCATGGTATTTATCTATGGTTTTTTACCCTTCTCATTTTTGGGTTTTTTAGTCCTTTTTAGAGAGTGGGGATAAATTACAATAAAAGTTCAACTTCCCTATATTTATGGGGGGAGGAATAATAATGTTTTGAACCATATTTGATGAAATTTTAGTTGTGAAGGTCAAAATGGAGGAAATAGTGGTGGGAATATGATGTATAATTATGGTTTGGACCATGGAGAGCTAGGTGAACAATTTTTTGTGTTAACATTGCACCCTTTTTAGGGGTTGACTTGGGATAAGTGAAGTTCCTTGATATATGTGAAATTTCATTGGAATCAATGATATCTATTAAATTTGACAAGTGATTGATGATATAAGTAAAGTGTTATTAAACTAAGTCCCTAGATAGATCAAGTTGTATTTTCAATTCATTGTTTCCATATGAGGCACTAATCTATGCTATAAATGTTGTAGAAAGGTATTTGCTTGATTGATGTTTGCAGGTACCTTAAAAGGGCTCTTCCCTTGGTTTGGGAGTTACCCAAAGTAGTTGAGAAACTGAGCTAAGGTGACAATTGGGCCTAGTTCTCTCCCATATGCTTATCATTCACTAGCAAACAAACCATGTTGTGCTACAAATCCAAGACTGTTAGTTTAAACAATAATATTTTGTGGCGTCATTGTCGGGGACCTTCAAGATGATTGAAGTGGTTTACTCTTGGTCACATTCTTCATACCCTTGGCAATAACAACATTTGGTAAGAAACCAAGTTGTATCCTTCATGTTGTATTTTGAGTCATATTATTATCTAAGGACTAACCCTACAGGTCTTATCTAGATACTCCAATCACAAATTCTTCAATCAAGACATCTCATGTGCGTTCTTGTTTTTGTACATTGGTGAGATTTTCTATTTTGTTATAGGTCTCTACTGGTGACTCCCATTGAACAAAAGTAAAAGGGTACTATACAAGAACCAAGCCAAGAAGGGAATATTTGTATTGTCCCTAAATGCATTTTTTTAAGGGCTAACCTTCTAGGTAATATTAGGTGATTCCACTAAAGAAAACAAGTTAAAAAGATGCAATTCAAATCAACCGATGAGAAGACAATATGGCTTCCATTGATCAAATACATATGCACAATCCATATGCTCTATTGGATTTCTCAAATATTTTGGGATATCCAAATATGTCAGATAAGCGGTGGTTGTACAAGTCCATCCCATTATTTGATTAGTATGAAAATAAAGTTATCGAGAATATCTTGTAACAAGGGGGATTATGGATGAGGATCTTATAATGAAAAGGCTTGTAATTTTTCTTGACTTGCATAATTACAAGGTTATGGTAGATTGGTATCATGGGTTTCCTCCTTAGGGGATTTCTTCACTCTTGCAATTAGTCAAGGAATTTGGGAAAGAATGGGGTCCTAATATTGATGAAGAAACTATTGAGTCCATGATTTCTCTTCTTAGAATGGATCCTCTCAAAATAACCCCCAAATGACGTTTTTCTCCTCTTGTCCTACCGAATGGTTTAAAACAATTACCAGAAAGGTTCATGGCAGAATTCTCTAGGGAAGATGATGATTCCTTATACTTTGTCAAGGATTTTATGGAAAATATTTCATATTTAATTGTGTACGAATATGATGACACTTACATGAAGGCATTTGTGTGGCATCTACATGAATAGGCCCTTGATTGGTTTCAAGACTTGGAAAAAGGTACAATATCCTCTCTTGTAGAATTGGTAAAGGTATTTTATAGTTTTTAGTGGTAAGGAAAATGCAAAAAGTGGATGCCTTATGTCAAAGAGGCAAATACATTATTCAAGAAGGAAGAGTATGTGGATTTCGATGAAGAGGTCCCAAAATAGCATGAAGCAATCCTTGTTGAAGATGCTCATGGTGATGATCGGATCTAAAAAGGCTTGGTTGAAGAAACCATTGTTGAGGATTTAGTCGATGATATCCTAAGCCTCATGTCTAGAGATGAAGGTTCTCCTAGAAATGAATATGATTGTGGTGAAAGAAATGAAGACCAAGAATCCCTAGTTGAAGAAATTGAAGAACACAACGAAACAATGAGTTATCCTTACCATCATGTCATGGTTTCTCATGATATTTTAGGTCTCTTGGAGGAAGGTAACAATATTATAGAAGGTGATGATCATTGGAAGTTCCTTGGTCCACCAATTTATGATTCGTCAAATCTCAACAGTGTTGTTTTCGGGCCCTCCAATTGCACATATTTTCAAGAATAAGTATATGATCCTTTCTTGCATTTCATAGAAGAAAATTAAGTTAATATGAATCAATTTGACACCTAAGTTTATGCAGATTTGAAGAAATATAAATTTAACCACCTCACAGAAGGATATTGAATACAAAATCAATGAAAACTCATTTGATGAACATATGATTGTTTCTTCTCCTTGTTGCATTGACGGAGAAGATTGGATCACTCCTTTTGCAATTTCATTTGATGATAAATCACTTCATGATATAGATTATGTCATTATTACTAATAATCACCATATGAAGCTCTTTCATTATGATGATAAAATATTGTAAAATTTTGGAAGCAACATATCCAATTAAATTTCTTTGGGTCATGTTCATCTGTGCCTTCACATCATCAAGGATGATGTAGGATTTCATACAGAGACTTCCTTTGCAGGTGTTGTGCTAATTAGTTTACACTCCCTTTTGGTGAGCCACGATTAGTATTCCCAGCAGTATCTCTCGGGAAGTATTATAACAGTTTAGCAAACCTTTCTATATGGTACCAGTAAGTTTTAATTGATGCATTTCAATAGAACCAAAACATGTATGTGGTCAGGTATAGTATTCACTTCTCCTTGCTATGATATTTGTTATTTATCTTTTTGTTTATAATTTGAAGGTATGAATTTTGTGGCTGACAATTTCAAGTTGTTAAAAATGATTGGTAATACTAATATGATGATTACGAAGATGAACAACATGTTTGCATGTCCAAAAGAATGTTTGAATAGATACAAGGACATGTTACAGTTGGTCTTTAAATATTCTGTAGAAACTTTCCACGACTCATGTTTGCAAGTGGTCTCCCGAGTTCATAATCTAGAAGCCAATTCTATGTGAAAAAATCTCACAAAATAGATATATGATGGGGGGCGTGTATACTTGAGCCTAGTGCAAACATGGATAGATAAAGCCTTGAAAAGTAATTGTTCCCCATGGCATAAATTTGAAGGATTCCACATTCTTGGGTTTGTTTGTTATTTCAACTTCCGTCCTACAAAGATAACAATATGTAAACAACTTATCATTGATGTGGTTGTCTCGGATTCTCTCCAAAGACAAAGGAAGAAAATTTGGCTTGAATCATATGCTTAGGTGACTACATTGGTAGTATGATTTCACTTAACCCTTTTTTGATATCATAATTAGGTAGGAAGGTGCAGTTACATTTGAAGTTCAACATTTACTATTATCCATGCATTGCACTTGTGATTATTATAGATTGAATTATTTGCATTTCATTTTGAAAAAGGTAGGACAAAAGTGTCTACCTCTGATGCATTTGATGTATTTGTTGCTAGATGTGTGTGCAGGTCTATATGTACCTAGAAGATGCTAGGGGTTCTCATACACTCTCGAGAAGAGAGCATGTCTTGCATTTGGAACTAGTGTTATGCATCCGAGCTACAACAATGTACCAACAGGGATAGACCTAGAGTAAGGAATCTAAAAAATTTGTAAAAGGAAAAGTGGGTTATATTGTGCGGATATTTGCATTAAGGGTTGTTGTCTCCATGGATTTCTCATGAAAGGATCCCTTGGTATCAATCATAGAATTACTTTCCTTTGTGGCAGAGCTAACTGCCCCTTTGATGTGTGGATGTCCATGTTGATGTTTGAGAAAATTCGGAGAAACTTGAACTTTAAAACTTTTATCAATCAATTTCAGCACATATGAATTTCATAATCGACCACATATGAATATATCAACCACATGATTATTATAAATATATAAACCACATATAAATCTCATAAGTATATCAACCACATAAATTAGCTCCATAAATCAATGGAATAATCGAATTTTGTCTTTAAATTATTCACGTACATAAGTTGCATGAAGCAATCTAAATCCTATTCTATTTATTTTCAAGGCATCAATTAAACAATATGCGATGGAAGAAGGTGCAAGGAAATTCTAGAATGTCTATTAGTGGTGTGCTAATGAGTCTGAGTCTGAGTCACAATTTTTTTTTCATCAAGTATGCACTAAAGAGGGTTTTGCATACTTTGGTGGAGGTGGGGAGTGAATATTTTAGGGGAAATAAGAACACCTGGAATTTTATAGAGAAAAGTGTTCATGCATGTCAAAATAAGAGGGTAATGGGGAGTTCAAACCACATCAATAATTTGTGGACTTGGAGTTTGATTTATGAACTTGGTCAAGTCGCACATGGTTACGTGTAATGGTTGTGTGGACTCCAACACAAAAACATATGTATTAATATTAATAGGATTTAGGGGTTTTTGAGGTTTATCTTTCACAATGATAGTAGAAAAAGGTGGGTGGGTATCAACTACTGGTAGGCTACTCCAAGTTGAATGATTAGTAAGGATCCATCCAATAATGGATTTAGTATGGAATGCCAAGTAATTGAGGGGAGTCAAGGTCAATAACATTAGTCAAGTAGGTGTAGGCATGATGTAGAGGGGTGACAAAAGTGAAGGGATACCTACATAAAATTGTCGTCATATGTTGTTACTATGACATGGATTGTAATTGTGACATTTCTACAAGAGTGGTATTGGAATGATGGTGCTTCACTAATGAAGGCATCATAAAATATGTCTACGTTCTCTTTTTAAATCCTTTCAAAACCAAATGGTAATTTGGACGAAAAGACATAATATTATAGGGCATTCCACAAATATTATAGTAAAAGGTATTATATGAATCTACAAAATTGAGAATCACCAACCATGTCAAGATTGGTCTGTCCTTTCTCTAATGAGGGTGATGAACACCTTTTAAACCAAGGTGGAAATGTTGAAACTCCATTTAGAATCAATGTTGATGTTTTGGTAGAGAACACACAATATATTTCCTACTTAACTCTTCATTAATCTATTGTTCCAATGGAACAAAAATGAGTATAATACATGGACATCCCTAATTATCAATGAGTGCTTGTCAATTAGTGGTAGCATACTAGAGCATGTGAACATACAAAAACTCATTCATAGTCAAGTACTTTCCTCGCATCAAAAAGGGATGAAGAAAACCATAAGCAATCACACTGCAACCTCATAACATAGTTAAATTCACACACTAACCATACTCTTTTATCTTATACCAAATCAATGATTTAGGAGGTGTGCATTGAGTCTACACCATATGCAAAAGATATAGCAAGGATGAAGCATAAGTGTTGGAGTTATAAATTATTTTCTTGATTATTTTCTTGATCACATGACATGTGTGTAAGGGATGCATCAAATACATAAGACTTGTTGTAACACAAGGGTTAATGTTTGGACAAATGTGACTTGACATATCATCCAAAGTTGCACCAAATAAAAGGGAGCAACATGGATCCCTTCCAAAATGCATCAATAATGTATTAAGTCATGTGTAGATTGAGATAATTGATCCAAACCACATGAAGAACACCTAAAAGGAGCATCCATGTGGATTGAAGTTGAAGAAGTCGCAAGGAAACCACAAGTATATATTTGGCAAGCGTGTGCTCACAACCATAGAAAGGTGACTAGGATTATGGGATAGATACCATCCTTTAACATTGCCAAAGAAACATAACTTCCAAGAAACACATTGACAAATCAAATGCATGTGTTTATTGTAGGGTGTCATGGAAGTTATTGTAGGATGCCATCAAATGTAGTGGTAAGGACATTGGAATTCTCCAATTCTATATAAAGATCAATAGTAAGGAGATCTGGGACATGGAGGTGGACGTACTTTATTGTAACACAAATGTATATATCATCCAAATAATACTCGTTGTCTTCAAACATGCATATGATAGAGTGACAGGGTCATGGTCCATGTGTAATTTGGAAATACTAAGGCCTAGAAAAGGCCATTCAGGTCCATGGTGTGGAATGGATAAACCATAGGATTATTAGATAACATATGTAAAACCATCACTACAACAAGGAATCTATGCAAACATGAGGAGTTTAGATGTCAAGGAAGGGATCACTACCAAGAATATGGAATTCATGACTTAGGTGAAAGAAATGAGAGAAAGAACTACATGTTGTCATGCCAATTACTTCAAAACCTATTATGTTAAAATCAAAAGTAGAAACAAGCAAGTGCATGGTGGAAAATCTATTAAAAACAAAGGAAGGTGAGGACCGTGGAAGTAGGATGCACTTTAATAGAAGTATGAGTGTTGGAATGTGAAATCCTTCCAATCTTACTAATAGTTTCCAACAATATTCATCGTTCTTATTGCAATTTTTGTCGTAGGCATGGAAGCCTCGTGATTCCAACCATTAGAGATTAGGGAAGAGAGTAAATCCAAGATGGAGTAAATGTTGGCACAACATGCATTGTATTCAACCATAAACCAACATAGATCCATGTTAAACCTGGATCTATTAAGCATTGATAGGGATCCAATTTCATGAGGTGTAAACTTTTTTATCTTAATTTTTTTGAC
Source organism: Pseudotsuga menziesii (assembly GCA_001517045.1). NCBI lineage: Eukaryota > Viridiplantae > Streptophyta > Pinopsida > Pinales > Pinaceae > Pseudotsuga > Pseudotsuga menziesii. Next base: position 1,185,991 of record LPNX010011497.1, on the reverse strand, counting down.
ATCAAGAATTTCTTTTTACCTCAAGATGCATCCCTCTCCTTGCTTAATAAATCCATATTTAAGATGCATCTATGATTTATGTTGGTTTTAATTTTTTATTTTATGAGCTGACATGAATTTGTTTATTTACTTTTTTATTTTTGGTAAGTTATGAGCCGACACAAATTTATTTTAATTACTTTTTATTTTTTGGAATGTTATGTTATGTAATTTGACAATCGTGACAAAATCTTCGCCATACTAGGTTGTAAGCACCTCACTACTCTCAGTGTAAAGACCCTTATCTCTACTTGAACGATCATAAAGTTGTCAAATCAAATATCTTCAAAGAGTCATGGGAGATTCGTATAATTATCTTGATATGTTAGAATGACCACTAAGATGCATTAAATGGAGAACATTGTTGCAAGGGAATGGGAAACTCTCAAATTCATTATCCAAGGCATCATGAACGCAGTGATGTGGTGGGTGATCAAATATTTGATTTGACTCATGATCTTTTGGTGAAGTGAGATGTTGTCATATCGTAAATATTTTATTATACCTGACAAGGGCACTATCATATTGCATAATAGTCAATGAAATTGTGATGGTATATTGGATGGAAAAAACAATGTCTCGATCATGCTAGATTATCGTAGGAAAATTGTCTTCTCAAGGATTCCTTTAGCACATGATATTGTTGAGTACTAGTATGTCAACATAGTCCATGCACCCAATATTCCATGTGTTATGAATCTCTAGATATTAAGATAGTAATACAAGGGGAATCAAGGTTGAATTGGGGATTAACAAGGCATTGCAAGCATTGTTGGAGACACTACTAAATTTGGGTGTGAATAATGATGACGGGAATGGTTTGTGTTGTATTTTTTAAAATGATTGAAATAATCATAGATTTTGTACTTAATTCTCTTGACTTACATTCAAGAATTCCTATGTTCCCCTCACTAGAATTAGACTTTTGTTGACAACACCCATAAACTTATTTGAACATTGCAATCCTTTCACATGGTTGAATTCAAATAATTAAATCTTTTTTACTTAGTTACCCCAACGTACATCGAAGATCCAGGTTCACCATGAAGATTCAAGGGGTATTCATGGCCCTTAGATTACCCCATTTTTCCACCTAAGCTTGAATCTTGCACAAGACTCACACCAATGAAACAATGTGTGGGGTAGGTTCGGCCTCATCAATTTATGATGACTAGTTAGAATCTTCCATGTGGCCCTACAATTCAAACAAAAATGTTGGCACCACCCTACTATCGCTTTGAATGCCACTTAATGGTGAAATCCATGGCTATCAATGAGGATCTTCAACCATTTAAATGTGCATGAACTCTCATATTCCTCTATTGTGAATTTGAAGACCCTAGACAAACTCATAGAGCATCCATCTTCTATAAAGAAATGCAAAATATACAAGGGAATATCAGTCAAATCCCATGATCTCTCCAACAGTGCGCTTGCAGTCTTTCTGTCACTTATGTTCTCCTAAGAAGCTATGTCAATTTTCTAAGATCTTGACCCATCCATTTTTAGTAATAAAATCATCAACTTCCTTGCGTTTTCACCCTTTTTACATCTCATGCTAATCTTGTGACTATACATAATGCCGCTATTGCCATGCCTTAAGAAGGCAGATCTACCTTTGAAAGTTTCTCATCCCACTCCACTAGTGCTTGGTCAGATATAAGGGACATATTCTCCTCCTAAGATTGTTGTTCATCGATGAATTTAACCAGATCGCCACCACCATACAATTGACCCCTCCCCCAAACAATTGATAAGCTCAACTTATGGAAAATTCATTTCCCAAGAATTAGTGAGCACTCTATGGGCACCAAGACTGCACAACACATGCCTGCTAAATATTATCTGCCAACTACCTCCTCTATCACAACAATAGATGGCCAAACGACCTTGATGCACATCAATGCCTTTTCCATCACTCAAACATTGGGCATATCTTTGGGTACTATCTTCTTGCTGCGCAAAGTACAAGCTAACCGATACAAAGATACGAACCAAGCTTGGCAAACCATAATCTTTTCTAGATTAAAATACAATCAAGGCCAAACCGAGGTTCCTCCTACCCCCTGGAAGATCAAGAGATTTTCCCCATGGGATCAAGAATGGTTATCAATGTTCACCCTAACTGTGGGGAGGAATAATAACAAGAACATATATAGGAGCATGTAGGTCCAAGTAGGTATCTACAATGCAAAGGATACCCCGAACGTCAACCATCTAGAAGCCATTGCTACATGAATGAGGTCCCAATTAACCAATTTTTCAACTGTGGGGGTATTCAAGTACCATTCTTACCTAGTATACCTATTCATACATCAACAAGCACACCACCTTGAAGCCCTTAATTTATAAAGGACAACAAAAGGAATATCCAACAAAAATATGATTGGATGCCTTGGGTAAAAGGGGAGGAATTGAGGCTTTTTTTCTCATATATTTATCTAAATTCATGTACAGAGCCTATTCCATAATCCTAAGATAAGAACCCAAAAAGATGCATGTCAAGATTAGGCCTTATTTACAGCTTGGAGAGGCCACCAAACATAGAGATTGGCTCCTAGGGCCCACTGACTTCACTATTATCATATATTGGCTACACGATTAATGATAAACGAGGCATCAAGTAGGCCATCATAGATCCTAAAAGGGTTGTCCTACCAATAGATCAAACATGGAGGTATGACCCCCATATAATAATTGGAGAAGAGAAAGAGAACAAATTACTAAATCCTTAGGATCGTGAAACTAGGCCAAAATTTGAAAAATGGAAAACAAAGAATCATATGAGGTTGAGGCTATTTTGAAGGGGGGAGTTGAACCCTAAAAGTTAAAAGAGCAAACATTCCCATTTCCCACTCTCAAAGTGCCAAAAGAACCTACATACTACACCTTATAGAGGCCAAAGGGGGCCATAGTTACCAACAAGGACATGGCCTTCGAAGCACCCATCTTAGGAGATGTTTATGAGGGGTGGGATTCCATGATTGTATGTGAAAACCATTGTTATGCAGAATGAGTGTCTTGAGTAAGAGACATCAATAAAGAACTTGTGGTCCACCATATAGGATATTCTTACTGCTAGGTGGGATAAGAATTGCACCTTTGTATTGCTTGGCTCACTCACCAAATCCTAGGTTCTACAATCACGAGTGGCTCAATGGCGGGCCCTCTCGCAGATTCCCTCCACACATGGATGGAGAGATTTCACAAGGGAGGAAAGTAGCATTTAAAAAGATATATCATGATAGCTCATCCCTTCAGGAGGTGGAGGAGGGGTTCATAGAGTTCTCCGCTGACCCTAAGAGATTTGGAGAGTATGATGTGCTTGGAGATAGGGGGTCAAGAAGCCCTATGGTTGATGGGCAACTCATAGGGCATCATGCCCTATTCTACTTCAATTAGCCATGGGAATCCTCTCTTAGGTTACTTCATCCTCTTGTTGTGAGATAACTAGAGCGCATATGGGGACTTATACAGTTTGAGGAAGAGCAGGCTTGAGCAGCCCACGGAAGAGGCAATGGTGTATGTGCACACCAACCTTCATCTTATTTGCATGCAAAGGAAAGAGTGATTGAGGGAAAGACAATGATGTGGGATGTGTTTCCTAATGATATGGGTTTGGACAACAATGTGGAGTTGGCATTATTCGACATGGATCTTAATGACCCAGTGCTAGAGTCAGTCGCTTTTGATGATGAGCCTCTTGAGGGGTCATCCTCCACACCAGCAGATGCATCAACAAATTCTAAATTGGGTATAGAGGAAGAGGAGGATGGGGGAGAGAGTAGTGACATTGATGTTGTTTTTTCCACGCAGGAGAACTATTGAGAGTGGCCAATATCATTGACCAACTATGAGATTCTTCCCTAATTTGTATCTACTCTACTTTGTATTTTCCAATGGCATTCTCTCAATATCTATGTAATACATTTTGATTATGAACTTATTGAGAAATATGCAATTTATGGTTCTATACTTTTATTATTCTTGTGTGCTTGATCGCGATTCATCATTGAATGATTGATGTAGGAACTAGTTGTATGATTGTATCATTGTACGATGAATCAGTATTTCTAGTTTTTAAAAATTTTGGATATTTATGTTAATATATATATATAACGTGTCCCCTATGTCCTATTGTCTTTCGAGGTCACCGTGTCCTATGTCAAACACTCATATTTATGTGTCCTCCATATCCCGTGTCATCATGTCATGAGACTTAGTGTGCCACATATCCACGTAACAAGAATTCTATCTAGGGTAATGATCGTATTTATGTCCATAACCCCTAATTATTAGCCCAGAATGGTAAGAAGCTATGAGACACTAAGAATAAGACTTCTTGTGCCCGGTATCATATGTTAATGGGCTGGAGTCACATACAAGACATCACTACAATCATGACCAAGTAGTGTGCAAGAACCGTGTGATTTGGCTAACTAAAAAGCATCCCCTAAAGCCAGCGTAACCATACACTACATTGAAAATATTGTGTTTGATCATTATATGCCTTTAATGCTTAGTAGGTATTCTCACGCTAAACCTATAATGCCAAGGTTCTTGTCTTCAATGTTTCAGGTGTTGGCTGTCTGTAATACACTTGACCTATATAATAAAGTTTCAGCAAAACTTGGTCAGCAAAATCACGAAAGCTCCAATTTTGGTCAGGTGACAAGAATTGTACCTTTCACAAATTTCTTAGTAGACAAACATGTTAAGAATTGAAATCATAAAACACGCAACGGCTTTAGCAATTTATGAAATAATGAAAACCGATGCTAATGAACAACATTAAACTAACACACAATAGCTTAGTGACCTTTATTGAATACAACAGATACAAAAATATTTGAATTGAACTCCTTTGCATATAACTGTGTTGAACAAACTTCATATACAAGATGTAGGCATGTACTGCATAATTAACGCTGTTCAAACGCAAGTAAATGCTCAACGAGCTGAAACATATTTACAAAATAGTTATAAGATCCGTGATTTATAATCACCATTCGATATGTTCTCAGAAGCACACTCATATCTTTGCTATGTACATCATCACCGATCTTTGCAATTGTTTGTAAAGTCCATACTGATGTAATGATCTTGCTTCAAAAAAAGGTACAAGCCTGAAAATAAAGAATAAAAACCCAGTTGTTCAATGAAGGGAAGGAACTATACAACTAGTTAGCATGATATGGAAGTTGTAATCTACAATCTTGAAAAAAAAAAGACTAAAGCCCCACTTGTTCAACGAAGAGACGGAGGTGTACAACTAGTTATCATAATTTGGAAGTTAGTTGGAACCTACAATCCTTAAAAATTAAAATAATGAATAAAATCCCAGTTGTTCAATGAAGAGAAGGATCTATACAATTAGTTAGCATATTCTGGAAGTAAGATGTAACCTACTTTCAGATTAAAGTCACTTCGAATTCTTTCGGGAGCATCCAGTCATAGCAAGCACCCTGCAAGTCAAGCAAACATTTTAAATACTACATAAGACCTAATTAAGTAGCTGCTCCCATATGCATAGCTTTAAAATACGAAAAATAGTGGCAAGCAATTAATATACACTGTCAAGAAAACAACCATCTCAAACCAGAATTAGAAATACTGGTATATTGCTTGCTCATCAAATACACACTAGATGGATTAGTAACTGAAATAATTTGTGGATTTCTGTGTTGTAGAATTTACGTACTCGATATAAGCAACACTACTGAAGCTAGTTCAAAGCATAGATGTATTTAATTATAAGATTATAGTATCATTAAGAGAAATCGAATAGAGTCAAGACTAATTGTGGTTATCTCAAGATATGAAAATTAGTTTGCTAAAGAAATGACGAAACTGAGATTGGGTAAATCAAATCATCATCCACAAATTATGTTTTAGAGGGCAAGAGATATTTGAAGATATATCCCGCTCAGTGTGATAAGCATATAGAATTGACTGGAACCAACATGAAAAACTGACTATCAAATATGATTTCACTAACTCTAGCGTATATATGTATTTGTCCATAAACCAATGCTTCCAAATTTTTTATTCAAATATAGGGAAACTAATTTCAGACACTCTAATTTAATTCACTTCTTGTTGAGGTGAGTATTAATATTAGAGGAAATTTCAACTCAAAATAGGCCTCCTAAAAAAAATTAATAAAATAATAGTTAAAATAATAAAATATTATTTATTAATTTTGGAAGAAGAAAAGAAAAAAACTATTTTTTTGTTTGTATTTCAACATATCTCTCCATGTTTTTACTCAAATTTCGATCGAGAAAGCTCGTTGGATGCGGAATTAAATTCCGCATCNTTCAAATTTAAAGCAATTTCATTGGCTAACACATGATGACATGGAATTTGAGTTAAAGTTAAAAGGCCCATTTTGAGTTGAAATTTCCTCTAATATGATGGTCCTAACACTCGCTAGGAAACTTCAAGATCCTGTTAGCAACAACAGTAGAAAAACACCAGGTTACAACAGTTAGTGGGATAGTGTTATTCTCTAGGAAGGTAAAAGACTCGGCTCATAATCTTATTGTACCTATAAAAAATTTCCTCAAACTGCTCCATAAAATTCAGATGTAACCCAGTTTATATCAAAGCTTCGAACATTGTCTCGGCAAAAAAATCAGCAGGGTCCATGAAACATCATTTCAGAATTTCTTGGGAGCACATTGGAAAACATCAACAATATATCGATAAACTTAAAAAAATACAAAAATATTCATTTTTTTCAATTTTTTAAACAACTAAAGCAACAATAACATCAAATAAACACATTGCCTCATGAATATGGAAAGAAAACTGATATAAAAGATAATAAGATGTCAAGTGATACATCACACATCAAAAACGAATTGTGTCCTAAATCCTGAGTCATAAAAAATATAAAAAATGTATCTCATGATCATGATCATGACTCATGAGTCATCGTCAATGAAAACAAGTAAATAAACCATTGATTCCCTCCACCCCATTTACGGGCAAAGGTAATCATTGCAGAAATGGCTAGTCTTCTAGAACTAGGAGTAGGTGCCCTTGAGGTTCATGGCCCTCGTACTGGAATCTAACATCGTCTAGAAGAAGACCCTGCAAAATGATGTCCTCTAGAAACTGAAGAAGGCAAATGAAATTGATGTCCTATAGAAGAAGGTAGAGCATGTACTGCTCTACCACTACCAGTGTTACCTAGTGTACCACCAAGTCTATCTCCCACTAACTCTAACTATGGCTCCGACAGTGGCACATTCCCAGCCCCAGACTTGGTGTGAAAATGAAAATCCTCTGTAACATCCTCATCCAGAGCCTTTGTATCATGATCATCCTCTATCCAATCAGAGGCTACCTCCATAACATGCTCCTCACACTCCACCCTCCACACAACAATGGTGTTAATGCCATCCAATGAAATGGCTTTCACGTTAACTTTTCTCTCAATTTTCCTTACCCACAATTTGAGAATGTAGTAGGCGTAGACCAAATCAATAAGGCGTTGCATATCCAACCTGTAGGAGGATCATAAATTATAAATTATATATTTATAATACATAAATTAGAAGGTAAAGGGGCATAGAATTATAAATTACAATTTAATAATTTATATTATATAATGAATTTGAAATTCTCTAACCTGTTGTTCTTTCTGGAGTGTACTTTTTCAAATACAGTCCAACTGCACTCACAACCAGATGAGTTGTATGTTTGGCTAAGCACCCGAATGGCAAGCCTCTATAGAACAGGTACTTTGGAGGAGCCATAGTTCTCCCATCAAGTATCTATAACATGTTAAAATTTTAATGGTTATACAAGATATTAAAACATTTAGCATCATAGCATCATAATCATATGCAATAGGATCATTAAAAGAAAGACAAGCATAACAGCACAAAAGAACATAGAGAATTATCCTGGGAAACCCTCGTGAGGGAGGAAAGACAACAAAACGTCCTCGATATAGAATTCAACCAAGTACAATGTAAGACCACAAGAACAAGACTAGAAGCTCCCTTTCCGCAGTAGACTGCTTCTCTCTCTCTCTCTTGCACAATTGGTTGAGTGATAAGTGTTTCCAAATGAGGGAGGCACCTCATCTATTTATACTCATCAGTTGAGTAGTCTAATAACCCAACAGGGCCGACTTCTCCTCTCAACCAAGACCGACTTGCCTAGGGAGACTCAAAACAATAATTATAAAATACTTTTGTGGGTACTATTGACCCGACTTCCAACGGAGGTTTTACCTCAAGACTTTTACATGACCAAGTACATCAATGACATCTATGAATGGAGGAATAACATCTTCGAAAGGAGAGAATAACTTATAAAGTTACAACAGAATATCTTATGAAGTTACATTTCTTTAACACTCCCTCTTAACAAAGAAGGTATTCTACAACATCATCATCAACAACAACAACTGTACAACTGATTGGTGAATGTATATGTCATAGGAAGTTTTGGAACAACAACAACATCATGTGTCTGGAACATCATCCTCAGCATAGAGCATCATCAACATCAGCATGGAACATCTTCATCAACATCAACATGGAACATCTTTATGGAACATCGTCATGGAACATTGTCATGGACCATCATCATCATCATCAGCAGCATCAGCATGGAACATCACCATCACAGAACATCATCATCGTGGATCATCATCATCACGGAACATCATCATCACTAATCATCATCATCACAATACATCATCAGTGTGTGAATACTGGAACATCATCATCATTTGGAGCATCATTAGTGTGTGAACACTGGAACATCATCATCATCTAGAATATCATCAGTATGTGAATAATGGAACATCATCAGTATGGGAATACTGGAACATCATCATCAACATCATCAGTAACAACAAATGGATGCTGGAACAACATCATCATCATCATCTGAAGTAGCACTACGATGGGCACTTTGGTAGATCGAACTGGACTTGTCGGACTTACTAATCATTTCAGACCAACAAATCTTAGCCAAACATACCAATCTACCTGGGGACTAAACAGGCCTTGTTTGACTTAATAATCCTTTCGAACCAACCAAGCCTAGTCATACATATCAATCTCACTAGGATCAACCAAGCCTTGTCAACACTGACATACCAATCCCATTAGGATCAACCAAGCCTTCTCAGGCTAACATACCAATCCTAGACTGAGCTTCCACACAACTGCTATAGGAAACCACATCATCACCATCACTCCCTCTTTCGAGGGAGATCCTTTCGGACTACACCGAGCTTCTTGTTGTGAATATTTAATTAATATTATTATTTATAAATAAATAGATTATTAAGTTACTAGTGAAAGGGCGTAACCCTTCACTATGCCTGCTCAAGCCTTATATAGGCGAGCTTATTGTAATTTTATAACCATCATCTAATACATTATTCCTATTTTAATATTAATCATGAAAGTCAGATTCGACTCTTAACAGTCCAACCGGAAATAGATTATTAAGTTACTAGTGAAAGGGCGTAACCCTTCACTATGCTTGCTCAAGCCTTATATAGGCGAGCTTATTGTAATTTTATAACCATCATCTTATACATTATTCCTATTTTAATATTAATCATGAAAGTCAAATTTGACTCTTAACAGTCCAACCGGATACAGTTGTACCAAGTGGTATCAGAGCGGATTCGCTCCTTCGACCTGAGCTCGAATTCGGCTCATCCTCCCTCTCTCATCCCCACGCTGTTGTTTCTGCCATCCTTCCTCCTCTTCGCTGCCTCCATCACCATCGTCATCCTTCCTCTTTGCTGCCACCCCCTCCTCCAACGCTTCGCCTAATCGTTGCACATTTGCGCATCCCCCTCTCCTATGCGCATCCCCCTCTGCCTGTGTTTCCAGCTGCTGTCGTCAACCTACACCCACGCGCGTTTCCTATTGCTGCCCACTTCGCATCTGAGTCCACCGCTTCACCCACCTCGCCATCTCCTGCTTCCACCACCCATCCCGCGCAGCCTCGTCTCCACATTCATCTCCATGTCCCACTGGTAGCCCCAACGCCATTTCCCAACCTTTCTCTCCATTCGCAATCCCACCGATCTGTTCTTTCCCACCAACCCAACCCCTCAGCTCCTCTCCTACCTGCGCGCGCCCAGCTCCATCATCTCCAGGCTAACCATAACCTACAAAAAAAGAAAACAATTTTAAAAATTAAATCTTATATATAATAATAATATATTATTATTATAATATTTATTTTTTAAAACCTTAAAAATAACTATATACCAAATATTATTTATAGTTTATAAAAAAACAATAATAATATTAATTAATTAATTAATATTTATTATTATTCAAAAGCAAAAACAAAAAAATATATATTTCCACCCCTCACAAGCCAAAATAGCGTCAAAGTACACACCTCCGCATACAAGGTCCAATACCATGGCGGAAATAAAGAGCAAATCGAAAAAATGGAGAAGGACATCAAGTCCCTCGTCGCTAACCAAAAAAGCTTGAAGGAAGAGATGAAAAATAACAATACAGTGCTTAAAAAAGGAAACAAAGACAAAGTTGTTCTGGTACTAGAAAGAAGGCTGGATGAAAAATTTGACATCCTAAACAAAAAACAAAAAGACTTGGATGAAAAAATGAGTACCATGACTCAAAACAAAAACACCATAACACAGAATTTGAGCAGCATGACGCAGAACCATAATACATTAATGGAGGTGTTACAAAAGCTAATGCCTAGTATAGACCATGTCAGAAGTCCAAACATGTTAGATGCTGCATTTCATTTTGCCACACAGGAAACACTCGCCAAGAATCAAGAAGATTTGCAAAAAGAAATAAAGATTAACAATGCGACGCTTAAACAAGCGATAGAAACAAAAATACTCCCAGATATGGAGGTACGATTAAACAACAAAATAGACGCTATCAGTAAGATAGTAGAGAATAAAAAAGCTAAAAATCACCGCCAACAACGAAGTAGCTCAAATATGTCACTTGCATCGTCCAGTAGCTCCAAGCCACCATCAAACCGTAAAGCAAAAGGCAATCAATATCATCCTTACATAGTGTACCCACCTAAGGAAAAAATGGAGTTGTCAAAATACAATGGAAGTGAAGACCAATGCATTGCCTAGCTAAACAAAGCGGAAGAATACTTCGACATTTACAATATTCAATCTGACGAGGAGAAGGTGAAATATGCGTCAATGCATATGGAAGTGTACGCCTATAATTGGTACTTATGGTGGAAGAGAGACAATTTTGCCTACACCTAAAACTTGTTCAAAAATGATTTTTTTAATAGGTTTCAAGGAATCAAAGAAGATGAATTTTTCAGTGAACTTACCAGATCACAACAAGTTGGAAGCATTGAGGAATTCACACATGAGTGGGAATCCTTATCGACACGAGTATTTGGTTTGTCTAACAAGCAAATACTCGAAACCTATTTAGGAGGTCTTAAACCATACCTCCAAAAAGAATTAAAGTTGAATGATATACCTAACGTAGAAATAGCAAGACATAAAACAAAAGCCGCAGAACACAAATTAGAAAGAATAAAAACAAGAGGCAATAACCATTATAGACAAGAAAAAGAGATACAATGTAGGTACTGTGAAGATAATTGGTCACCCGACCATCAATGCCACAAACCTCAATCATATGCTTTTGAAATTGAAAATAGGTCGAAGTCATCTAACAATTACTTTGATAATAGAAAAAAAAAGAAAAACATATGTCGTCGATGCGGTGATGACTGGACCCCTGGCCATAAATGTAAGAACAATCAAATAATACAGTACAGAATCATCAATGGAGAGGAAGTGCAAGTCTCTCCACAAGAAATCTCGTCCGATTCTAATACCGACACCGAATCAAAATGACAGACGACATTAGGAAAATACTCAAGCTTTGAGGACAAAGCTTTCCCAAGGGGAAGACAATGTTGTGAATATTTAATTAATATTATTATTTATAAATAAATAGATTATTAAGTTACTAGTGAAAGGGCGTAACAATTCACTATGCTTGCTCAAGCCTTATAAAAGCGAGCTTATTGTAATTTTATAACCATCATCTAATACATTATTCCTATTTTATTATTAATCATGAAAGTCGGATTCGACTCTTAACAGTGCAACCAGATACGGTTGTACCACTTGTCTCGAAAGTATTCAAACTTTACATGAGACAGAGGCTTAGTCAACACATCAACAACTTGTTTTTTATCACTTGTTTTTCATCATTCTTCTTTTGTACATGACTGCACGCAATCTTTCCTACAAGTCAAATTCAATTGCATGATTAGAAACATTTCATAATCTGCAAAACATATTCATAATGACAAATTCTTAAGCATAAAGACATATGCAACTATCTTAGCCAATGCTTCAACACAACATTCATCCATATCTTGTATACATACGGTAACTTTCTAGATTCCTTCCATCTCTACCAAAAAAATATTAAGGGTGTGCACTACTCCCAACATGTTAGCAAAGAGGTTTCATTCTAGACAAGTAGCAATGAAATATTGTACAACACCACAGGCCACTTACCCATCTCATGCATATTAGTAGTATATTGTTCATCAATGCAAACATTCTAACTTGCATAATATATTTCCTAAATCGAGGAACATAAATGTGTACACAACTGAACAAAATCATTTAAGCAATTCAAATACTGATCTTTTGTTTGTTCGATAGACTCCCTTTTTTATCTATGTCTCCTTGCTGGAATTACTGGAGTCTCATGCTCTACTTCATCGTCTAATTCTGAGGACCCGTCCCTATCTTGCTCATGATTGGCAATGTTGAGCAGGTCTTCTACACCATAGATCTTTTTCATCACCAATCACAATTGCACTCCTTATTCAATGTTGAATAAGTCCTTTTTGGAGCACCATACTTCTCTACATCTTGGATGATCTCTCGTGCCCAAGCTTCGATTTGTCATGGAACACCAGGTTTTTTGACAGCTTGATGCAACTCTGGTTATCACAGTAGATATTAGTCACATCCATCCTAGTATCAAACAATCATGTCAACAAATTGTGAAGCCAAACTGCTTCTCTACAAGCTAAACACGCTGCAATATATTCAGCCCCTGTCGTGCAGAGAGCAACACTGGTCTGCTTTCTGCCAAGCCATGAGATTGCACCTAATACCAAACTAAAACAACATTTTGAAGTGCTCTTTCTATCTTTGGCATAGCCCGCCCAATCTGAATCTGCATATCCGTGTAATCTAATCTCACTATCAAATGCATATCTGAAGCCACAATCCAATGTACCCTTTAGGTACCTCATCACATGTTTCACCGTAAAGCAAGTATCCGACCTTGTGTTCGTCAAGTACATCAATGAACCAATCACCTACCTGTAGACTGTGGCATCAACTGTCTCTGAATAGGATCACATATCAACTTCAAGTTTGGTGCCATCGGTGTAGCTATAGCCTTGCAATCCAACATCTTGAACCTCTTCAAAATCTCGACAACATATTTCCCTTGGTTAAGGAAAAGCTCCGCTAGATTCTACCACACCTCTAATCCCAAGAATCATGTAAATATTCTCGAACTCAGAGATCTACTGTAGTCACTCCCTCTAAAGTGGAGCACCATTCTCCCTCTGCATCTTGTACTCTCTACATCAAGACATTCTACACTAGAGTGACAGGTAGCCTCCTCTTCTGTTGATCTTTTGCGTATCCATCTATGTCATCTCTCAAGGTCACTAGATATCAAGATCTTCCATTTCGAGCTTTGTTACAAGTTCCTCTTACACCCATCTATGAGCTTGTCCTCTTGTAGGCTTCCATTTTCTACCTTGTAGCAAAGGTTGAGATCTCCATCACTGTAGGTGATCCTCAAGCTCCTCATGTAACTGTGTGTGCTATCCCATGGGTGCCTTCGAAGCCTATACAAAGCCTTCTATGCATATGCGGTTCTCTATAGAGAGTCCCGAGTCCTAGAGGTTGCTCAATATGCACTTCTACTTCATTGAATAAGTGTGTCTGGTCAATGGAGCAAACATCTCACCATAATCGACTCCCTCTTTTTAAGAGAAACCAGAAATTTTTCTTTGTATTTCTTGATGCTGCCATCTGTTGCATGCTTGATCTTGTAGATCAAGTTGGAAGAGACTACAGATTTCCCTTTGGGTCTCAAAACCATATCTAGACATCATTCTTCATGATCAACTGGTACTCCTCGTTCATAGCATCCTTCCATTCTTTCTTCTTGGGACATCTTTCGCAAAGTGTCCTTTCTCATCACAAGTGATACATCTGGGCTGTGAGAGGTCCTTCTTCTGAAATCTTTTATTCTTGCAAGAATGTTCTTCCTTCTTGTTCTTTCTCTTTTTGGCATGAGTTGTTAGAGCTTGATCGTCATCTTCACTCATCATCTCTTCTCTTGTTACAAATCGAGCTTCTTCTTACGTACATTCCTCCCATAGTCTACTGAATTTGGTGAGCCTTCTTCTCGCACAAATTCCTTGAAAGATTCCGATGATCTTAGGAGACCATTCAAGGTTGTTATCTCCACTTCCGCTTCTTCGATATTGTCTCCAATGGCTTCTAGTTGGTCCTTGATCTAAGAGACACTTGTGAAGTAAGATTGAATACTTCCTGACATTTGCATCTTCACACATTTGAGTTGAGTCCTCAAGGTCATCTTCTTGTTGATGTTCTTTCCTTCATACAGGATGGTCAAAGCATCGAACATCTCCTTGGGATTCTTCACAAATGAAACATGTGGAATCAAATGATCCTAGGTAGAGTTTGCAATGATCCTCTTGGCTTTGACCAAGTTCTTCTTATGTTTAGGTTTGTCCTCATTTCCCTTTGGATCTGCAGCTTCTCCTTTGACATAGTCTTCCAAATCATACTGCTCTAGTATGAGAAGCACTCTACACTTCCACACCCGGAAGTTCTCAGCTCCTTCAAGCTTGTCCTCAAGCTTGTCACTGTTTGTCATCTTGATAAAATGAGAACCTCAAATGGAAATAGAGAGAATAGAACTTAACAATGAGATTGCTTCAACCGGATGATCGCTTCAATGCTTTTTTGGAAAATTGCTTTTGGTGGACCTAGCATTTGACAAAGAAACACTAATTTTGCAACTTTGGTTACTTGCAAATCTGATTGGATAGAAATATGTGCCTCCTCAAAGCAAATTGAGCAGTGTTATCACATATATAGTAGTCAGGCTACCATATTCCATTTTTCAGATTCAGTACATTTTTTCAACCAGATCCCCTACATATGAGATGCTGAGATGAGCATTTATGAAGGATCATTATTTATTTGATGGACTATAACACTCTCCCATGCCAGGACTAAGTCTCAAGACACTCAGATTTCAGGACTGATGTAGCCATTTAGTCATGTGTAGAGCAGTTAACAGTACCTAGATTTGCATCAGTGTTTTCTCAGTGGACAGATATTGATTCAGATGGATTATTTGCATGATTATGACTCAGCTTATATTATATTGTGTTATGGTTATCATTGCTCTTATACTCATCTTTGTGACATGTGTTAGCATTTAGTATCATGATCTGGCAGTCATATAAATATGTGGACTTGGATGTATCTGTATTATATATTGATGTCCCTACTCAGAGTTTGAAGTTCTTGACCTATGCTAATTGGTCTTACCCTCCTTAGGGAGAATAGAGGTTGTCATTCACACCATACTTTGCCTTGCTAGTGTTGGTTTCATCATTCATTGTCTCCACCCATCCGTTACCTTCCAGTTTTGTTTTAGCCCGACTTACTACTTGACTTGTGGCATGTAGGACCTTTCCCCACTAGAGCCTTTGTTGGACAAGCCTCCCTGTTTATTTGTGTCTTGGCTTTGAGTTACCTAGGATGTGTTTGCTTACCTAAAACAAGTACTGCTGCCATCAATACAATGTATTTGGAAATGAAATGTATATCTATGAGAAGCCCATTCATGAAAAGTAGTGTTTTTAAACATACATGATTGCAAGGCTAGCCTAATGAAATTGGCTCTAAAAATATTGCACTGAAATATCTTAAACATTCATGAAAAGTAGTAGTTTTCAACATACATGAATGCATAAAGCCTAAATGATAAAAGTCCATATAAAAATACGTCTACAAAGGCTATGGAAAATCAAAGGCCCAACAAGCAATGGTTCTTAAAAGTTATATCTAAAGATTGCTGGCCTTACTTGTATTGAGTTGGATTGTGAGCATTTGTCAAGGTGAGTAAGCACCTCTGAAATAGTTCACATATTTGTGAGGCACTGCCATCCCCTTTGTTGTTGTTTGTCCGACATATGGCTATAGTGAGTATTCCCTTTCCATATCCAAAGTGTCACAGTGTTGAGTAGGCAGTCATCCTTTGGCCTAACCTTATGAATTTTAGTCCTCACCCTTCACTAGCAAATTGACTACAACTATGAAGTGAGTATAGTCTTGAAAGTTTAGTCTGAGATATAATAAATAAAACCTTATATATATATTTGGTTGATGTACCGCCAATGAAGTGATTGCTATTTGTTATGATTTACTTAAATGATTTGTAGAGCATGTTTTAGCCTTTTAACACTTGCAGCAGATGGATGTCAGCCTGAGTTACATTATTGGTATCTGGTCATTTACAGGTTATTATTTTGTCTATTTGATATTGTAGATGATCAGGCAAAGACCTTGAAAGGGTACGAGTATATACCTTGGATGGATTTGAACTTTCTAAGTTCAATGAGACAACTTGTTTTCAGTTCCGAGCACTTACAAAGATGGACAGGCTCATTTTACCCTTCTGGTGCAGTTTTGCTTCATTAGATGGCAGATCTGAGCAGGGAGATAATTTTGTTGGATCTCCTAGGGCGTTGTATGAGGCATAGGGGGTCCAGCCACTTGATTGTACCATAGTACCCTCCTCCCAGAAAGCCTGGTTGGCTCAGTTGGATAACGCAAGCAACCTAGGAGGTTGTTTTGGCAGGTTCACGTTTCTTGAGGCAGATTAAAAAATAATGAAATGGCTACTTAAGAATTCAATTTGGGCTACTGAGACAAGGAAATGGCATGGGATGAGTTTTGATGATGAGATTAATGTCTTCCACACCTTCTCCGGTAGTTGCAGCACCTAGATAGGCCCACATCTATTTTTCAGGCATTTTTTATTATTTTTTGGAGCTTTTGGAGGCTCACGATTTCCTCAAGGAGGCACAATTTCACAGTTTAAAATTTATATTATTTTTATTGTGCCATGGGGGCACCCAAAGGGAGTTAGTTAACACTCCATGGACCCACCATGTGCTTCATTTATTTCTTGTTGAGTGGGATCCCCTCTCCTAGGGTGATTTAGTCCACTTTTATATTATATTGTTTTATTGATCCATGTATTGTATGTTGAGCTCATCTCAACCATTTATTAGACATATGTATCTTTTAATCTTAGCCACTCATTTGAAAAGTGGTTATGATTTTGGTTCTCTCATTCCTATTTAAAGGAGAGAGCTTCTCATTTGTAAGGGGTCTTTGGCTCTTGGATGTGGATAATAGAAAAACTTTTCTTGTGGATATTTTTTGGATCTCCTTTGCATCTGATGTTCTTAGATGGTGATTGGAAAGTCTTTTGTTTCCTAGCATTCGGGAAATTGTTGCACGATCTATATTTTTTAGGAAATCTTTGTCTTGTCTACAGGAGGGCAACTTCAGCTTGGGCGTTTTTGCAGGGGCTCCTCAACTCGCTTGGATTGGCTTCGCTTGTATCGGGGGGTTTTCATTAGTGTCATTGCGATCTATGATTTCTTCTTGCTATTTTTCTGTGGCATTTTGCTCTTTTCTCATGATGCAGTAAATCTAATATGGTTGACGTTTGTTGTGCAGGAGAGAGGGAGCATTGACTTCTTGGAGCAAAACGTTGGACATAGAATTTGCTCAAAGCTTCTCAAATTGATCGGGATAGCATGGATCATCATCAGCAAGGCATCTACAAGGATTTCCAAGTAAGATCTACAGGTTAGTACCTTTCTTCTAAATCTCAATCCATTGGCATCTGCTTTCTTCATTTTCACATTAAAATCCCATAAATAATAAAAACCAAAAATATTTAAAATTAGACCGCTTGATCTCAGGCCAAACCGCTGCTGGGTTTTGTAGATCAGGTCATCCCCTCACCAAATCATCCTCAATGCTAAGCTGAAAGTGGCTGGTTTGCCCTAGATCTGAGAAAATGTCCTCCCAAACCCTAGAGCTATCCACCATTTTTCTGACTTTTTTCGGGATCTGATTTTTCCGGCAAAATACCTTGTTGGTTTTGTAGATTGGGTCATCCTCTCACCAAATCTCCTCCAACGTTGAGCTAGAAGTGGACATGTTTCCCTAGATCTGAAAA
Source organism: Pseudotsuga menziesii (assembly GCA_001517045.1). Lineage (NCBI taxonomy): Eukaryota > Viridiplantae > Streptophyta > Pinopsida > Pinales > Pinaceae > Pseudotsuga > Pseudotsuga menziesii. The sequence goes on along the minus strand of LPNX010011497.1, from coordinate 1,167,584 downwards.
ATTGGCCTTCTAAACCCTAACGCTATCCATCAAGCTGTTGGTTTTTCCCATGATCCGACTTTTCCAGCAAAATACCTTTTAGGGTTTGTAGATCAAGGTATTTCCCAGGTGGGTCTCCTCCAACGTCGAGCAGATAGTGACTCCATTTCCCTAGATCTAACAGGCACTGATCTCCAACCCTAGCGCTCCCCCTCTTTTGCCTGTTTTTCCTGTGTTTTGACTTTATTTTGGTAACTCAGGTATTTTGATATTGTCATTTCTTTCATCGAATCTATCCATCGATACTAGATAGCCCCAATCCTTTCCTTGCCCTCCTTGCATTGGTCATGTTTCCCAAGGCAGGGGATATCTTCACCTGTTGCTAGTACCTTAACCCCTGATCTAGTACTTACCTCATAGGTCACCTGTGTCCCACTTTGGATCAAGCCTCACACTTCCTAAACCCTAATCCAAAGCCTTGGTTCACCTAGTGACATCATCCATAGATCTAGGGTTTCCATTACCTTACACTTACGTACCTCAAGTCCATTTGATCTGATCTGGTGTCTAGGTTTGATCTCTCCTATCGGGAGTAGATCCGGTCTCCCCCTTTGTTGTCTTGGGCTAAGATAACATAAAGCGAAGACTGCTTCGCTTGGCATGACAACCATCCATTTGGAAGTCGAGGCAATCTTGGTTCCACTTCCTTAGTTGCTGGTCCCTCTACCATCCATCCTGGATCCACCTCACATAGGAAACTACAAGGTTGGTGATAACATTTAGGCGTCGTTACCGGGGAGGTAGAGACCTACTTTGGTTCAACATACCTCACCTTTCCCTACAACATATCTCTTTTTAGTGAATTGCTTGTGTGGTTCACCTGCCGACTCCACCGAGGACCATACCCGACGTATTATTCTTAAGTTCTTAGAACGTCCTATAAATCCAGAATGAATCCCTATAACTTACGCAAGAAAAAACAAACAAACTAAAGAAGACTCTTCCAACTTCCTTTGGAAGATATCCAACCCCACTGTTTTCTCAAGTCATCCTTTGGGATCTCCTTCAACCTCATCTAGCTCGATGGCCGGAACAAACACTAGTGGAAATCAGAATGCTCCTCCTCCACAAAACCCTAGGATTTTTGGAAGGAAGGCTAAGGCATCTCCTTTAGACTTCTCCCTGATCCAGGGAACCCTCCATGACATGCCTGATAAATACTTCAAAAAGGTTCCCAAGTTTGATGGAATGTCAGCTACCTCCATCGAAGACCACATTGACAAAGTCTGGGATCATATGGAAGCATATGGAGCTGTTGATGAAGATGTATTCATGAGGGGCCTTCTGCATTCTGTGGAAGGAGATGTGCGGAAGTGGTGTGATAGATTACCTGCTTCATCCATCAACAGATATGACAATTTTGTCACAAAGCTTGATAGTGATTGGCCTCACAAGTTAGATGGGAAATTCCTCTTACATCAACTGTTTGACATCAAGAAGAGGGAGAATGAAACAGTCCATGAGTTTAACCTAAGATTTGACAAGACTGTAAGAAATATCCCAAATGAAATTAGACCCAAGGACCAAGCAATTGTTATTCATTACTTGAATGCTTTTGAAGGTTGGTTGAGATAGAACTTAAAGGATAAGAATCCCAATGACTTGAAGACTGCCCAACTTAACGCCAAGATGGCTAAACATAATGCATCATCTATGGGTAAGCAAAACTTTTTTGATCACTTTGCCCCATTCACTTCCAAATCTGACCCTAAGCTATAAAAGCCTAAGGAACTTGTGAATGAGCCACAAGACTCAAAGGACACGTTAGAAACCATGCAAGAGATGATAAGACAACTAACTGTCCTTACAAAAAACGTAGCTAGTCTTCATGATCTTGAAAGATATAGAAACCCTTATGGCCCTAAGCCCTACTGGAACAATAATAGTAGGCCTGAGGGAGATAGAAGAAGACTCGAGTATCAAAAAAGCTCTGAGAGGAAGAACGTTAATTGGTGTGATGAAAACGAAGAAGAACCCTCTAACACCAGTTATCCTGATGACCAACCAAACAACATCAACTTTATTAATGACTTAACCTTTAATGAAGGGTTTGGAAGAATTCTCGTAGAAGAAGAACCATGGGAGCATGAAGAGGAGTTTCTTGATGAACCTGATCCCCCATGTTGTACCATAAATATCCCAGAAGCAAAGGAACAACCAAAGATTAGAATCTATAAACGAGGAGTTGATCCCCAGCCTTCTTTCCTTGACAAACACAAAGCAACCTATGAAGATAAAAAGGAAGAAGAAGATCTTGCCTTAGAAGACTTTAGCTTGAATATTGGTATAACAAAAGAGCTAAGCAAGATAATGTGTAATGTCCCTGTCACTGAGCTAATGCAGGTGCCCTCCGTAAGAAGCCAAGTAGAGGAGTTCTTTGATGGCATTGGCCAAGAAACAGATCCCGAGGTTGTCTTAGAGTCATGTCACGTAGAAAGCCCTAGTGGGATGCAACCTAGCAAAGATGAGAAGGATCCACCTGTTAACATCCAGTCTGCAATTTATGAAAGAAAGAATTGTGGTCACCCTCCCTTTTACCTAACCTTACACATTCAGAACATGCTCCTGCATAATTGCATGTTGGATTCCAGAGCAGCTATGAATGTAATGCCCTTACATGTCATGAAGGAAATGGGATTGGAAGTGACTAGGCCTTATGGGTATGTCTGTGGCATAGACTCTAGGCGAGTGCCATCCTATGGTTTAATCAAAAACCTTAGAGCTGATCTATTTGCATGCTCAGACATCTCCACCATGATGGATGTGGTTGTTATTGAATTGCGAAAGTGGGCAGCTGGTCTAGGTGGATACCTCATAATGGATTTATCGTATCTTTGTGTCCCAAACTCTGATGGTGCTTTGATTAGGATTAACAAAGAACCGTGTTACGAAAAGCATCTGGAAACTTTTGAGGAAGGGATTAAAAACACATATGGAGGTGAATTGTTGAATAATGCTAAAGTTGATAGTCTGGAAGATGAGACTTGGGAATATGGGCAACCTGAGAACATGTTCATGGTGATGGAAGATTTTGATTCTTCTTCTGAAGAAGATCAAATAGCTGAGCTTGCCAAGAGAATTAACTTGGAGATGCTTAGGAACGAATGCTCGGAGGAAGTAGAGGAATTGAGAAGAAGTGGAAATCAACCTTAAGGTCAAGAACAAAATAATGCAATACATCAAGAGCAAACAATAGAAAATCCTACGCTTGAAGTTGATGAAATACTTCCTCGTAGAGTAAGTGAATGGTTTGCCTTGATAGATCATAATAGAGAGAGGGAAAGCCAGGGGCTTTAACCTATTTACCCATGGGGAAACCATCAGGAGTTAGCCACTAAAGTAGAGACTGGTGACAAAGCAAATAGCTCCCATTACTCTGATGTTGCTAGGTCTTTGTCTCATTTATCTTTAGAAGACGAGAATCTAACTTAAGTCCATGATAACTCCTTAAGCTGGGAAGAGGATGCCTTAATTAATGATGCACCTGAAGGAGGTTTTAATCTTAACAATCTTGCCATGTTTCAGACTCCTTCAGTTTCTCCAAGCAATGCCTTATCTGCATATCCTCTCATCCCTAATTTCCTTTTTCCACCTGAGTCATCTAGTCATCACAATCATGATCTATCTCACATTCCTATTTCTTCGGCAACTTGATCTAAAGTAGTCCTAACCGAATTAGAAAATATGCACATTTATGTTCCTACAGGGAAAGGCTCTAGCCATAATACTGTTATATCCCATCTGCCGCATCCCTTGGAAGAAGATAGAGACTTCTAGACTGTGGGAGAAACTATCAGACATATAATATCTCCTCATGATGAAAGGACTAATGCAAGTATCCAGGAGACAAGGAGAGAGATTAGCGAGATCTTAGTTGGTAGGGTAGCTATTCCCATTGATGGTGGTCCACCCAGATTTGATATGGTTCCTTTTAGGAGGAGCTCAAGGATTTTTACCCCACAACCACAAAACCTTGTTGATGTCCATCCCATGCCTGTGTGTAACATTGAAGTTGTTCCTAAATCAGTGAATAGGAATAGATTTCCCACGGGAAGTCAAGTCCTTATCCCGAACCACTTACTGCATATCCGATCAGGGAAAGCTGATGACCTTTTGGGTTGGACCTTTTTCCGTTGAGCGTTGCATAGGTGACATGTGCTTTCATGTTACTGGTACTGGACAACAGATCTTACTTCCTATCAACCAAAAGGATTTAAGGGGTTACATCCCTGACCTCACTTAGTTTGAGTCATATCTTGCCTAGTAGGGTAGAGTAGGTAGAACCTCAATAAGCCTTTCCCGACAGTAGTGTAGCTTAGAGTTTTGTATCTTTGCCTGAAGCTCGCCTTCTGAAGCTCTTAGTTTAGTTTTGAGTTCATTTTCTTTCTCTGCACAATAAAAATTGAACTTTTCTTAAAAGTTATGGTTATAGATTAGATTTATTTTTTGCTTTTCCATTTCGCGCATTTTTATTTTCAGTACTTTATTTTATCCACATATTGTTCTGACGACCGGTCTGTGAGTTTGGTATAGCCCTAAACATTTTGCAGGTAGTTGGTGACATTTTGGCAGCAGTTGCAGAGCTGGAAGGATTGATCGAGAATGCTAGCAGCGAAGTACGAGGACCAGAGATTCTGAGGTTCCCAAGCGCTCTATTCAGCAGAGCATTTGTCCCAGATGGAGCCAGATGTTATCACATATATAGTAGCCGGGCTACCATATTCTATTTTTCAGATTAAGTACATTTTTTCAGCTAGATCCCCTACATATGAGATGCTGAGATGGGCATTTATGAAAAATCATTATTTATTTGATGGACTATAGCACTCTCCCATGCCAGGATTGAGTCTCAGGACACTCAAATTTGAGGACTGATGTAGCCATTCAGTCATGTGTAGAGCAATTAGCAGTACCCAGATTTGCATCAGTGTTTTCTCATTGGACAGATATTGATTCAAATGGATTATTTGCATGATTATGACTCGGCTTATATTATATTGTGCTATGGTTATCATTGCGCTTATACTCATCTTTGTGACATGTGTTAGCATTTAGTATCATGATCTGGCGGTCATATAAATATGTGGACTTGGATGTATCTGTATTATGTATTGATGTCCCTACTCAGAATTTGAAGTTCTTGACCTATGCTCATTGGTTTTACCCTCCTTAGGAAGAATAGAGGTAGTCATTCCCACCATACTTTGGCTTGCTAGTGTTGGTTTCATCATTCATTGTCTCCACTCATCCATTACCTTCCAGTTTTGTTTTAGCCCGACTTACTACTCGACTTGTGGCATGGAGGACCTTTCCCTGCTAGAGCCTTTCTTGGACAAGCCTCCCTATTTATTTGTGTCTCGGCTTTGAGTTGCCTAGGATGTGTTTGCTTACCTGAAACAGGTAGCGCTGCAATCAATACAATGTATTTGGAAATGAAATGTATATCTATGAAAATCCCATTCATGAAAAGTAGTGTTTTTAAACATACATGAATGCAAGGCTAGCCTAATGAAATTGGCTCTAAAAATATTGCACTGAATTATCTTAAACATTCATGAAAAGTAGTGTTTTTCAACATACATGAATGCATAAAGCCTAAATGATAAAAGTCTGTATAAAAATACGTGGACAAAGGCCATGGAAAATCAAAGGCCCAAAAAGCAATGGTTCTTAAAAGTTATATCTAAAGATTGCTGGCCTTACTTGTATTGAATTGGATTGTGAGCATTTGTCAAGGTGAGTAAGCACCTCTGAAGTAGTTCACCTATTTGTGAGGCACTGCCATTCCCTTTGTTGTTGTTTGTCCGGCATATGGCTATAGTGAGTATTCCCTTTCCATATCCAAAGTGTCATAGTGTTGAGTGGGCAGTCATTCTTTGGCCTAACCTTATGAATTTAGCCCTCACCCTTCACTAGCAAATTGACTACAACTATGAAGTGAGTATAGTCTTGAAAGTCCGGTCTGAGTTATAATAAATAAAACCCTATATATTGATTTGGTCGATGTACCGCCACTGAAGTGATTGCTATTTGTTATGATTGTTACTTAAATGATTTGTAGAGCATATTTTAGCCTTTTAACATTTGCAATAGATGGATGTCAGCCTGAGTTACATTATTGGTATCTGGTCATTTACAGGTTATTATTTTGTTTATTTGATATTGTAGATGATCAAGCAGAGACCTTGAGAGGGTATGAGTATATACCTTAGATGGATTTGGACTTTCTAAGTCAGTGAGACAGCTTGTTTTCTGTTTCAGGCACTTACAAAGATGGACATGCTCATTTTACCCTTCGGGTGCAGTTTTGCTTCACTAGATGGCAGGTCTGAGCAGGGAGATGATTTTGTTGGATATCCTAAGGCGTTGTATGAGGCATAACAGGGTCCAACCACTTGATTGTACCATAGTACCCCCTCCTAGAGAGCCTGGTAGGCTCAGTTGGATAACGAAGGCACCCTAGGAGGTTGTTTTGGCAAGTTCATGTTTCTCGAGGCAAATTAAAAAATAATTAAATGGCTACTGAAGAATTCGATTTGGGATACTGAAACAAGGAAATGGCATGGGATGAGTTCTGATGATGAGAGTGATGTCTTCCACACTTTCTCCAGCAACTGAATAGGCCCACATCTATTTTTTGGGCATTTTATATTATTTTTTGGAGCTTTTGGAGGCTCATGATTTCCTCAAGGAGGCACAATTTCAAAGTTTAAAATTTATATTATTTTTATTGTGTCATGGGGACACCAAGAGGGAGTTAGTTAACACTCCATGGACCCACCATGTGCTCCATTTATTTCTTGTTGAGTGGGATCCCCTCTCCTAGGGTGATTTAGTCTACTTTTATATTATATTGTTATATTGATCCTTGTATTGTATGTTGAGCTCATCTCGAGCATTGATTAGACATTTGTATCTTTTAATCTTAGCCACTCATTTGAAAAGTGGTTATGATTTTGGTTCTCGTTCCTATTTAAAGCAAAGAGATTCTCATTTGCAAGGGGTCTATGACTCTTGGATTTGGATAATAGAAAAAAAATTCTAGTGGATATTTCTTGGATCTCCTTTGCATCTGGTGTTCTTAGATGGTGATTGGAAAGCCTTTTGTTTCGTAGCATTCGAGAAATTGTTGCAAGATCTATATTTTTTTGCAAATCTTTGTCTTTTCTACAGGAGGGCGACTTCAACTTGGGCATTTTTGCAAGGGCTCCTCAACTCGCTTGGATTGTCTTCGCTTCTATCAGGGGGTTTTCATTAGTGTCATTGCGATCTATGATTTCTTCTTGCTATTTTCCTGTAGCATTTTGTTTTTTTCTTATGATGCAGCAAATCTGATATCTTTTGTTGTGCAGGAGAGAGGGCGCATTGACTTCTTGGAGCAAAACGTTGAACATAGAATTTGCTCAAAGCTTCTCAAATTGATCGAGATAGCAGGGATCATCATCATCAAGGCATCTACTAGGATTTCTAGGTAAGATCTACAGGTTAGTACCTTTCTTCCAGATCTCAATCCATTGGCATTTGTTTTCTTCATTTTCACATTAAAATCCCATAAATAATAAAAATCAAAAATATTTAAAATTAGACCACTTGATCTCGGGCCAAACCACTACTGGGTTTTGTAGATCAGGTCATCCCCTCACCAAATCATCCTCAACGTTGAGCTGAAAATGGCTGGTTTGCCCTAGATCTGAGAAATTGTCCTCCCAAACCCTAGCGCTATCCACCATTTTCCTGACTTTTTCCGGGATCTAATTTTCCCAGCAAAATACGTTGTTGGGTTTGTAGATCGGGTCATCCTCTCACCAATTCTCCTTCAACGCTGAGCTAGAAGTGGACAGGTTGCCCTAGATCTGAAAAATTGGTCTCCCAAACCCTAGCACTATCCATCAAGCTGGTGGTTTTTCCAATGATCCGACTTTTCCGGCAAAATACCCTTTTGGGTTTGTAGATCGGGGTATTTCCCAAGTGGGTCTCCTCCAACGCTGAGCAGATAGTGACTCCATTGCCCTAGATCTGACAGGCATTGATCTCCAACCCTAGCGCTCCCCCTCTTTTTCCTGTTTTTCCTGTGTTTTGACTTTATCCTGGTAACTCAGGTATTCTGATATTGTCATATCTTTCATCGAGTCTATCCATCGGTACAAGATAGCCCCAATCCTGTCCTTGCCCTCCCTGCATTGGTCATGCTTCCCAAGGCAACGAACATCTTCACCTGTTGCTAGTACCTTAACCCCAAATCTAGTACTTACCTCATAGGTCACCTATGTCCCACTTTAGATCAAGCCTCACATTTCCTAAACCCTAATCCAAAGCCTTGCTTCACCTAGTGACATCATCCATAGATCTAGGGTTTCCATTACCTTACACCTTACGTACCTCAAGTCCATTTGATTTGATCTGGTGTCTAGGCTTGATCTCTCCTGTCGGGAGTAGATCCGGGTCTCCCCCTTTGTTGCCTTGGGCTAAGATAACATAAAGCGAAGATTGCCTCGATTGGCGTGACAACCATCCATTTGGGAGCTGAGGCAATCTTGGTTCCACCTCCCTAGTTGCTGGTCCCTCTACCATCCATCCTGGATCCACCTCACATAGGCAACTACAAGATTGGTGATAACAAGCAGTATACTCCTTTTCCTAAATTTGTGGACAGAATTGCAAAACATCTGATGCCCTAGTTTTCTTAGCAGTAGTGTTAGGTAAAAATTTGAAAGTCCACAGAAAGATTCACCCTCCTAGGATGAGTTCGATGGTCCTCCTTTTTCAACTGATTTGTGGAGAGAAGTGCTCGGAACTGGAAGCGCTAGTTTCCTCAATTTATTCTGTTGAATTGTCCACTCTTAATACTGATGTATCTCCAAAATTTCTACTCAAGGTCTAAAACTTCGCCCTGAGGTAGTTTGATCTATCTCTTGTCCAACCCCACATGTCCAACCCCACAGGTTAGAGCAAGATTGGATTCACCAAGTGGAACTTATGCTAAGTTTCCCAAGGTGACCTATTTATGGACTAGTTCAGTATAGTGAACTTGTGCGGACTGCCATGTGTCACTGTTTCAACTTCGGGTTTTGAAACTTGCACCAGATATAGCATTTCTCTCTAGGTCACATGTTTAAGACTGAATTCTGGAAGAGGTTGGAACCCTATTTTGGAGGGATCATATCTCATAAAGTACAGTGAATTCGAGGTTGAAACTCATACACAAGGTAGATCAACATCTCATCTTTGGCCTGTCCAAGTTTCAGCTCCTGTACCTTCACCAAAATCAAGTTGTAGTGAAAATGCCAATATGACTAGATTTTTCCTTTTAGGGTTTCAAGCATGATACCCTAATCTCTAACAGTTGCAATAGTAACAGAGTTTCAGCTACACAAAGACTTCTTTCATGGTGGCTCTGATACCATGATAGAATTTTAATGGTTCAACCAAATACAGTGTAAGACCCCAAGAACAAGACTAGAAGCTCCCTTTCCGCAATAAACTACTTCTCTCTCTCTCTCTTGTGCAATTGGTTGAGTGAGAAGTGTGTCCAAATGAGGGAGGGGCCTCATCTATTTATACTCATCAGTTGAGTACTCTAATAACCCAATAGGGCCGACTTCTGCTCTCAACTAGGGCTAACTTGCCTAGGGAGACTAAAACAATAATTATAAAATACTTTTGTGGGTAGTCTTGACCCGACTTACAACAAAGATTTTACCTCAAGACTTTTACATGACCAAGTACATCAATGACATCTCTAAATGGAGGAATAACATCTCTGAAAGGAGGAATAATAATAATACAATAAAGTACAATAGAATATCTTCTGAAGTTACATTTCTTTAACACAACAAATTAGAGAAGCATAAGAAAAGACAATGAAATTTAAAACAAAGAAATAGCAAATGAAATTTGAAACATGAAACAAGGTGAAGCTTACTTGGCATTATGTTGCTCTTGTCACTGATAGCCATCTCAATCCCAAATAATTCTATGGACCTCTTATAGACTTCCAACTCCTGGGAAAGATGTGTACGATCATCTACACTAGGCACCATCCTCTGGAGTCTAAACACACTCATAGAATCCAGCTATAACCTCTCCATCAAAACTAAAGCCATAGGGATAAGCGAACTCAGGGTTGAGGTATAACCCTGCATCATGAATGGGGTGATGGTGTGTGTGGATTCATTGCGCATCAATCACCTCCCATATAATCTATTGTCTCCCTTGCCCCCAATATCCCTTATCCGTATAATAGGCATGGATGGACTCTTTGACCCCATCCATGGCCACATACAAGTAGCCCATTGCGAGATTCTCTCCATCAACCAAGTGAAGAACCTTTACCAAAGGTTAAGTGATGGTGCACACCTCTTTCACCACATCCTAAAAGCTCTCCCGGTATGTAACAAGCTTGAATATGGCTTTCCCCTTTGGTATAGTGCTAAATGATAAAGCACGACACTCAAGTGAAAGGAACATCACCTGCAAGCCCCACATAGAACTCAAGAGAGACTAAAGACAAATAAAGCTAGTGGAAAAGCATGTGATGGAAAGTCACACCAACTCTTGGTCATGAGTGTACTATCTCATTAAGCTAAAGCACCCTTGCATGATTGTATATGAATTTTGTGATGCTCCACGCTGAATCAATGGTATCCTTGATCCAATCAATCTTCCTTATATCCTCTAACATCGAATCAAAGTAATAGGCGGCACAAGGAGTCTAGAACATCGTAGGATACCTGGCCATAAGCATCCTACTAGCAACTGCATAGTTTGCAACGTTGTCCGTTATGACTTGGACAACATGTTGCGAGCCAATCTCTCGAATGATCTCATCCAACAAGCCACATAGTAAAGCCGCATCTTTGATATGTGCAGATGCATCCACAGATTTCATAAACATAATCACCCTAGAGCAGTGAACCAAGAAGTTGAGAAGGTTCCTACCCTTCATATCGGTCCAACGATCTGACATCATAGTGCATCTTGTGAACTCCGATAATTCCCAAAGCTCTTGCAACCTACGAGTGCAATCGGCTTTTTCATCCTGAACGATGGGTCCTCTCAAATCCTCATAAGTGGGGGGCTTATACCGTGCTCCAACAATAGTATTTGCCTAAAAAATGGACACATTAAATGGGTTCTTGGAAAAATTGAATGGAATATCACTATACATCAGGCATTGACCCACAAGTTTGTCTGCTTCTACTTTCTCCTTTACTTTCACCATGGACCTTATAGAAGGTTGTGCACCAGGTGTGCATCTTAAAACAAAGAAAGACGATGTTGCCGAAGGCATTGTGGAATGTGATTGTGAGTGGGTATCCGCACCCGTCCCACCAACCCCCACTCCCACTACGGACCTGGATCTTGAAGCAAGTTCTTTTCTCACGGCCTGCTTGTATTGTTTCTTTAGCCTAGTTTCCTCAATTGCTTGTATGGCCCTACCAATGAGTTCTAGGGTTGTTTGGTTGTAAGGACCCACATCATGCCCTGTTATTTGTGCAAGGTGGTATTTCAACTTGCTTATGCCACCCGTCATTCTCTTTCCATATAGATTGCAAGTAAAAACCTACCAGTTGAGTGGGTCAATAGGTGTGCCCCATTCCAAAAATGGATCCAAAGCCTTTGGCATCTTCTATATGGAAAAAATGAAGTTTGAAGTTGAACCTCAACCTAGGGCAAGAAAAAAATGTTTTTAAGCACATTTGATTAATGGAAATTTAAAAACAAGAAGAAATCAAAGATACATTTAGCATTCAAACTTTAATTTGAAGAGGGAAAATAAATGGACAATTTTGTGAAAATTTCTAAGGACCTTGGGCAAGAAAAAAGAGAAAAACGTTTTTTTGGCATGCATAACTACTGCAAATTAGCATAACAAGTGCAAAAAAATTATTTATGAGCCTTCAAAAATCAGTTATAAAAATGGCGAAGTCATTGCCAATGCAAACCAACAAGAATCCATCTTGGAAAAATGAGAAATGATAGGCAATTTTTTTTACATACCTTCAGTTGTGGTTATGTTGAAAAAACTCCAAAGGGCAATGTCCAATCTACAAAACTGATCCCTGATGGTGAATGAAATGAAGTGGAAAATCGTTCTTGGGCAGATGTGAAGTGATCCTCGTCTCCTTGGCTCTCTTCTCGGTTGTTCGGGTGTGCAAATGAGGTCAAAAACAGTAAAAAAAACAAACTTAAAACCCCTGTTCTGCCCCTTTTTCGCACGGCCAATTTTTTGCAATGACTCAATTTTGTCAGTGACAAATCAAGGAAAAATCGCCTCGATTTTTTAGGTGCTTTTTGAGAAAAATCGACGAATAGAAAAACTCACGATTTCTCAACGCCTCACGATTTCTCGACCGATGTTTGTAACAAAGGTTTATATGATTCAAAATGTTGTCTTCATAAAATGAATGTTACATATTGCATTCACAACCCATACAAAATCAATGAAAAATTTGTCATTTGTCTCATGGAGATCACATTTTTCACCAAGCATGTTGGAGGCAAATTAATCATGAAACACAATCAGTACAATCAAAATCCCTAAATATAGATTTCATGTCATTAAAACTACAAGAACTAAATATTGAGTTTTCTCAACCACATATGATTGCACCGAGAGAAGTGAGGTGCTCTCCAACCCAGTATGGGGGAGATCCTATCACGTTAGTCACGTTATGCTCGCTGACATAAATAAAAAATATTAAAAAGTAAAAAATAAAACATATAAATTACATATCAACTTAAATAAAATATTAAAAATTAAAAAATATAAATTACATATCGCCTTAAATAAAATATTAAAAAATGAAAAAGGAAAAATATAAATTACATATCGGCTTAAATAAATAAATAAAATTTAAACTAGCATAGAACCATTTTAAAGCCAGATCTATCAAGTACCAAGAGGGATCTAAATGGTAAAAAAATGTACACCTCAAGAAATTAAGTCCATCTCAGTGCTTGATAGATCTAGATTTAAAATAGATTTATGCTAGTCTAACATAAGGCCCACAAACAAATCAAGAGTTGGGAAAACATGCATCGAGAAAAAAAGTACCCTATGTATGAGAGGCACACAACAAAAGGTTGCTTTGTCACAAGAGATACAATTAAAGAAATATTTATAGCCATCTTGTGGGGATATGCTAGGATATGGGATAAAAATAACCAAGATCTAAAATTAGATTAGTCGTCATATAGTTTATGTACCTACTATACATATGATATGGCAACAAGGTTAGTAATAACTGAGGCCTACATAGATTTAATAAAGTCAATGACACTTATATGATAGAGGCCACCCTCGAGCTAAGACTATGAGTCCACAAGGGTGAAATTCCGAAGGTATGGCTCTAAGTCCTCTTGCTGAACCCACAACCCAGAAAACACGTTGGTGCTAAAAACCCCCTCTACAGCTATCCCAATCATCCAACAGTCTCTCCCCACATTCTACACAACACCAAGAATGGAATCCCATTCTTTGTAAACAATCCCTTAGGCTATCCCCATTCCCTTTCAATGCTCCAACACAAGTTGGTCAAGGGAATCTCACTATTGGAACTCCATGTATTCTCAGTTGTAACCCAAGTTTAATTCTCTCTACAATACTATTATCACACATATAGTAGTCAGGCTACCATATTCTATTTTTCAGATTCCAGTACACTTCCAGCCAGTTCCCTTACATATGAGATGTTTTAGATGAGCATCTATGATGGATCATTATTTGATGATGGACTATAGTACTTTCCCATGCCATGACTGAGTCTTAGGACACTCAGATTTGAGGACTGATGTAGCCATTTAACCATTCACAGAGTAGTCAATATTGCCCAGAGTTGCAATAGAAGTTTCTCATTAAACAGATCTTGTTTCAGAATGGTTATTTACATGTATATAACTACGCAGATATTATCTTGTGTTATGCTTATTATTGCTTTTATACTCATTCTTGTGACATGTCTTAGAATTTGGTGTCATGATCTAGTGGTAATATAAATATGTGGACTTGGATGTATTGATATTATGTATGTATGTCCCTACCTAGACCTGGAAGTTCTTGACCCATACTCATTGGCCTTACCCTCTGTTGCC
>LPNX010011497.1:1120602-1150676 GCA_001517045.1 Pseudotsuga menziesii | reverse complement strand
GGTTTTACTACAAGCACTTTCATTTTTATTTTACCGCAAGCACTCCAACACTTTACTTTCAGTTTCATTTACTTCCTGTTCTGTAATTGCTCATGTGGTGAATGCTTGACATCTGTTTAAAGTGCTTCAAGTAAATCAACTTAAAGTCCTTTCTTTTTTCATTTACTGAATTTCATTTAAGGCACTTTCCTTGTGCTATCTCTTGTGAGTCTAAACTGTAACTATTTTATTTATTCATATTGTTAATATTGTAAAACTTGCTTAGCTTAGGCAACTGTGGATAATCATTCTTATTCTTTGTAAGTTTGTAACTTGTAATCTTTTGACTCCATTTAATCTAGGCATTGGTCTTGTAATTTTATAGTCTTAGTAAAAGATCCCTTTAACTAATAGTTAATAAATATGGAACTAATTTTCCTGTAGGGACTACCCCCCTTGGCTCTGTTGGGATCTAGCCTAAACGGAGGAGTTGTGGACTGTGGTGACAGTGGTCCCCAGCTCTAACTTGCCCCCAAGGACACACAAAGCGGGTTGGAGACTTTCCCGTGTCATAAAGTGTGTATTAGGCAGCAACACCCTCCTTAGGGAGAATAGAGGTGATCATTCCCACCATACTTTGGCTTGCTAGTGTTGGTTTCATTGTTCACTATCTCCACCCATCCATTACCTTCCAGTTGTGTTTTTAGCCCGACATACTACTTGACTTGTGGCATGGAGAACATTTCCCCACTAGAGCCTCTGTGTTGGACAAGCTTCCCTGTTTATTTGTGTCTTGGCTCTGAGTTGCCTAGGTTGTGTTGGCTAAACCTGAAACAAATAGCGCTGCCATCAATACAATGTATTTGGAAATGAAATGAATATCTTCTAAAAAGCCCATCCATGAAAAGTAGTGTTTTTGGACATACATGAATGCAAGGAAAGCCTAATGAAATTGGCTATGAAGTATATTGAAATGAATATCTTGTGAAAATCCATTCATGAAAAGTAGTGTTTTTAAACATACATCAATGCATGAAGCCTCAATTATAAAATCCGTGTAACTAATGCATGGACCAAGGCTATGGAAATTCTAAGGCCCAAAAAGCAATGTTTCTTAAAAAGTTATATCTAAAGATTGTTGACCTCACTTGTATTTGATTTGGATTGTCAGCATTTGTCAAGGTGAACAAGCACCTCTGAACGTAACTTATCCATTTGTAAGACACTTCCATCCCCTGTATTGTTGCTTATCCAGCATATGCTAGAGTGAATATTCCCTTTCCATGTCCAAAGTGCCACAGTGTCAAGTTGGTAGTCTCCCTTTATCCTAACCATTTGATTTCTAGCCCTCACCCATCACTAGCAAATTGATTACAACTATAAAGTGAGTATGGTCTTGAAAGTTTGGTCTGAGTTATAATTAATTAAAGAAACTCTATATTTGGTTGATAGATCGCTAGTGAAATGATTGCTACTTGTTATAATTGTTATTTGAATGATTTGTAGAGCATGTCTTAACCTATAAACACTTGCAGCAGATTGATGTTAGACTAGGTTATATTATTGATTATTTGATCAGTTACAGATTATTATTTTATCTGCCTAGGTTATATTATTGATTATTTGATCAGTTACAGATTATTATTTTATCTACCTGGGCATATTGGATATTGTACCTGATCATGCAAAGATCTGTAGGGTGTATGAGAATGCACCTTAGATGGATTTGGATTCCCTGAGTCCAATGAGACAGTTTATTTTTAGTTCTGGGCAGTTACAGTGATGATTTGTCTCAGTATACCATTTTGGTGCAATTTTGCCATGCTGAGTGACCTGTTAAAGCAAAGAGGTGATTTGATTGATTCACCTAGGGCGTTGTATGAAGGGGTGGTCCATCCAATTGTTTTTACCATTTCACCCCCGTCTCCCAAAGATCCTAGTGTGCTCAGTTTGACAACGTTGGCACTCTAGGAGGCAATTTGAGCCATATCACGTTTCTTGAGGCAGATTAAAAATAATAAAAATGGCTACTGAAGAATTCAATTTGGGCTACAGAGGCAAGGAAATGGCATGGGATGAGTTTTGATGATGAGGGTGATGTCTTCCACTCCTTCTCCAACAGTTTCAGCATTTGGCTAGACCCACATCCATCTCTCCGACATATTTTATTATTTTTTGGAACTTTTGGAGAATCAGGATTTCCTCAGAGAGGCACTATTTTGCATTTAAAAATTATATTTATTTTTATTGTGCCATGGGGACACACTAGGGGTGTTAGTTAATACCCCCTAAACCCACCATGAGATTTATTCATTTTTATTGAGTGGGATCCCCTCTCCTAGGGTGATTTAGTCCATTGATATATTATATTATTGTATTGATCCATGTACTTTATGTTGAGCTCGTCTCAACCATTGATTAGAATATTTTGATCTTTTAATCTTAGCCATCCATTTGAAAGGTGGTTAAGAGTTTGTTATCTCTCATTCCTATTTAAAGGAGCGAGCTTCTCATTGTAAAGTGGGGGAGAGATCTAGAGATTTTTTATTCTGGGCTATTGGAATAAAAATACTTTCTTGGGCGTCTTGGATCTTGGAATTGGAATGCTTGTGGTGATTGTAAATGTTTCTTCCTCTGCACTGACGGACATTGATGGCCATCTTGATTTTATCTTCAACTAACATTGTTTTGCAGGCAAAGAAGACGTTTTGGAGGGGTGCGAATTGGTGGGGAGGCCTACCCTTCAAGCTTCAAGTGGACGTTTTGGGTGACATGGAGTTGTTTTCTCTTTTGTACCAACAATTCATGTTTCTCATCTCTTTGTATGCATCTCTTTCCATTCTTGATTGATTGATTGATCTTTGTGTCCTTGATTGACAGGAATAGGAAAATCGATTTGGTTGAAGGAGGCAAAACGTTGGCAAGAAGGGCTCATCAAAGTTTGGCATTTGATCATTGTGGGAAGTAATCCTCGTCACAAGCCTCTTCCATTTTCATCTTCCAAGTATGTTCCATGAGCTATGAAATTCTTCTATCATATGCATCTATTCTCTTAGATCTCAAAACCTTCATTGATCAAAAACCTCATTTTTCACCTTTTTTTAGATATACTTAGATCTAGCTTGTCTTTGGGAATAATAAAAAGAACCCACCTCTATAGCATCCATGGCAATTCGGATCTACAGTTTGGTGACAATCGGGCTTCATTTGACACATTTTCCAAGGCAGTTAGCCTTCCTTGGGTGTGGTCGCACTCCTTGGTTGGGTGAGTTTTGCTAGTTCTCTCACTTGGGTAGGTGAGATCTCGCTTGATTTGCACTCCTCTCATTTGATAACCTGCCCCTAGTGCTTCGCTCCTTTGATTTTTGCCTTGTGGACCCCATTCCTCATTTTGAGGGTTGTGCCTCACTTGGGTCATTGGGTGATGCACTTTCATCCTTAGATCTATGGAGATCTAACCTACCTTGGGGCATGCCACTTAAAACCCACCTTGATAATTGCCTTAACTACCCTGATGTACAATTTGGCATAATTTGGACTCCATTTGCCCCGCCATCTAAAGGCACTAGTCTCCTTGGGTTAATTCACACTGCTTGGGGATTGTGTCATATGTTAAGATCCCATATGTGGGTGTCTAATTTACCTTGAATCCATAGATCACATCATCAAACACCCCTTAGCACTATATCACCCCTAATTTGACCTTGTGGGACCCATTTGAATCATTTCCCTATTTTAAGGAAGTGGGCCCTACTTGTGTATTTCATGGTGTTAGATCTATCTCTTTGGTCCTCCTAGGTGACCTAACTCATTCATTGGTTGAAACATTCCTAATATCTTAAGCCTCTTCAACCACACTTAAACTCTTGGGCTCACCTAAGCTTGCATTCGTTTCCGTAACTCAATTTACACACTGCCCTAGGAACCTTTGTTTTGGCTAATCTTCTTTGATTGGCTATAGGGTCTCCCCCTTGGTTGTGATTCTTCATAATCTAAAGTGAATAGTGCCTCGGTTGATGTGACTCCTAGCTTGCATTGGGAACTGTTGCACTTCTTATGTCACCTCTTTAGTTGTCCATCTCCTCTACCGTCCCGAATGGGATACCTTTAGGGACAACTATAAGTTGTGTGATAACATTTTTGGCGTTGATGCCGAGGAGGTAGAGGCTTACCTTAGGTGTATGGAAGTATCCATGTATAACTCATATCTTATTGCATCTGGATTAATCTAGATGGTTATCATCTCGATCTCTAACTAAACATAGGCATCTATTTGTCACTCACTCTATCCCTGCATTTTAACGACATACGTCTTGGTAGAAGAGTTTAAAGTCTACCTAAAGACTCCAAACCGTGACTCCGCTGAGGAGCAATCCCATGAGCATCCCTACAACCTTAGAAGTAAATCAAATCTAAATCAATTGAAAGGAACCCCATTCGCTTACCATGGGAGAGATCCCAAAGCTCAATCAACTAATTTCTTTTGGAAAATTGCTAACACTGATTCTCCAAACTGTTTCTTGGGATCCCCATCAACTAATTCGGTTCCTCCTCCCTCATCTCCTAATCCTAATCTTAACATAAGTCCAGTCAATCCAATGGCAGGGACTAATCAATCTAACCCTGGCGACTCCACAACACGACTCCACTGAGAAGCAAACCCATCACATAAATCATAATGAATTCAGATGTATTATTAAGACGCATGAAGTAATTAACCGAAAGCATAACTGAAGCTAGTGTTATCACCAACCTTGTAGTTTCCTGTGTGAGGTGGATCCAAAATGGATGGTAGACAGGCAAGCAACTAAGGAGGTGGAACCAAGACTGCCTAGACTCCCAAATGGATGGTTGTCACGCCAATCAAGGAAGTCTTCACTTTATGTTGTCTAAGTCCAAGACAACAACGGGGAAGACCCATATCTACTCCCGACAGGAGAGATCAGACCTAGACACCAGATCAAATCAATTATGGCTTGAGGTACGTAAGGTGTAAGATAATTAAAAACTCTAGATCTATGGATGATAGTAGTAAGTGGACTTGGGCTTTTGGATGAGGGCTTCAGTTATACGAGGGTTGATCCTAAGTGACCTATAAGGAAAAATACTAGATCTAGGGTTGAGGTACTAGAAACTAATGAAGATAACCACTGTCTTGGAAAACGTAACTGAGACAGGGTGAGTAAAAACAAAGTTGGGACTGTCTAGTACCAAAGAGATAGACTCATTAATAGATATGAAATGCCAAGTTACCTGAGTTATCAAGGAGAAGTCAACTTTCAGGGGAAAGAGGTCAAAAAAGGGGCTAGCGCTATGCTTGGAGATCAGTGCTTGTTCAGCCTTGGGTAATGGAGTCAGTATCAGCACAACATTTAAGTGAACCCACCTAGGATATGCCTTGATCTATGGACCCAGAAAACGATTTGGCCCAGAAGATTCAGGTTACAGGGAAATCAGGAGAAGGAGGGCTAGTGCTAGGGTTTGGAGAGGCAAATCTACAGATCTAGAGCCGCCAGGAGACTATCAGCTCAGTGTTGGAGTGAAAATGAGATCAGGATGGCCCGATCTACAAACCCAAGTCAGAAAATTTCAGGAAAAATCAAATCTGGAAAAGTCAAAATCTGATGAGGGGGGCTAGGAGGCTGAAAGACAGTTTTTCATATCTAGGCTACCTGGCAGGAACTAGCTCAACGTTGGGGGTGTTCTGGAATGAGGAAGACCTGGTTTACACAACCATGTAATTATTTTCCGAAAAAAGTCAACTCTAGAAAAAGTCAAATTTTCAATGGGGCGTTGGGGTTTGAGCAGTCAGAAAGTCAGATCTAGGGCAAACCAATGACAATTAAGGCAGCATTGAGGATGATTCACTGAGGGGGAGACCCGATCTACAAAACCTAGAAATGGTTTGTTCAAAGATCAAACGGTTCCCCGATTAAATATTTTTTGGATTTTTATTATTTAGGAGTTTTTTCAGAAAAATTGAAGAAAAACAGGTACAATAGATTTAGATTTGAAAGAGAAGAGACTTACCTGTTAGATCTTACCTAGAAATGCTTGTATATGCCTTGATGATCATGATCCTCGCCATCCCGATCAATTTGAGAAGATTGAAACGAGTTCTATGTCCAGTATTTGCCCGAGGAAGTCAATGCGCCCTCTCTCCTACACAGCAAACGTCAACCATATTAGATTTGCTGTGACATGAGAAAAAAGCTATATGCTGCAGAAAAATAGCAAGAAGGAATCATAGGTCACCACAACACTAATGAAAACTCTCTAATAAAAAACGAAGACAATCCAAGCAAGTTGAGGTCCCCCTGCAAAAACGCCCAAGCTGAAGTCGTCCTCCTGTAGACAAGATAATGATCCCCAAAAAATATAGATCTCATAACAATTTCCCAAATGCTAGAAACCAAAAGACTTTCCAATCACCATCGAAGACCATCAGATGCAAAGCAGATCCAAAAAATATCCACAAAAAAAAAATCTTTCTATTAATCAGATCCAAGAGCCAAAGACCCCTTACAAATGAGAAGCTCTCTCCTTTAAATAGAAATGAGAGAACCAAAATCCTAACCACTTTCAAAACGAGTGGCTAAGATTAAAAGATAAAATATTCTAATCAATGGTTGAGATGAGCTCAACATACAATACATGGATCAATATAACCATAAAGTACCAAAGTGGACTAAATCACCCATAAAGAGGGTAGCCCACTCAACAAGAAATAAATGAAGCACATGGTGGGTCCATGGAGTGTTAACTAACTCCCTCTGGGTTCCCCATGGCATAATAAAATAATATAATATTTTAATTTTTTGACTTTTGTGCCTCCCTGAGGAAATCGTGAGCCTCCCAAAAGCTCCAGAAAATAATATAAAAATGTCCAAAAATAGGTGTGGGCCCAATCAGGTGCTGCAACTGCTGGAGAAGGTGCAGAGGACAGCACTCTCATCATCATGACTCATCCCATGTCATTTCCTTGCCTTAGTAGCCCAAATCGATTTCTTCAATAGCCTCCTAGGGTGCCTGTGTTGTCAAACTAAGCCCACCAGGCTTTCTAGGATGGGGGTACTATGGTACAATCAAGTGGCTGCACCCCCTATGCCCCATACAGCACCCTAGGAGATCCAAATAAAACATCTCCCTGCTCAAACACATCATCCCGTGAAGCAAAACTGCATCAAAAAGGTAAAATGAGCCTGATCATCTCTACAAGTGCTCGGAACTGAAAATAAACTGTCTCATTAGACTGAGAGAGTCCAAATCCATCTAGGGTGTATACTCATACCCTTTTCAGGTCTCTTCCTAATCATCAACAACATCCAATAGACAATATAATCACCTATAAATGACCAGATACCAATAATATAACTCAGACTATCATCCATCTGCAAAAAGTGCTATAAGGCTAAGACATGCTCTACAAATCATTTAAGCAACAATCACAACAAGTAGCAGTCATTTCACTGGCAGTACATCAACCAAATACATATATAGGGCTTTATTTATTATTACTTAGACTAGACTTTCAGGACTTTACTCACTTCATAGTTGTAGTCAATTTGTTAGTGAAGGGTGAAGGCTGAAACTGACAAGGCTAGGGAAAATAATGACTTTCTACTTAAAATCATGACACTTTGGATATGGAAGGGAAATACTCACTATAACCAATGCCGGACAAACAACAACACAAGGAATGGCAGTGCCTCACAAATGGTTGAGTTGTTCAGAGAGTGCTTATTCAACTTAGGCATCATGTCTACATCAAGTTTGATCCAAGTTCATTAAAACCATCAATTTTATTTCCATGGCCTTTTTGGCCTATATGACCCTTTGGGACTTCACCAGTGCTTAAAAGCAAAGCTAATCACAGATTTCATCCGGGACACATTCAAATTTAAAAAGTCAGCAATATTTGGATATAGCATATATTTAACCATTTCTTTTTTGGACCTTTTCTTATACCCTTCAAGGGGTATTTTTAGCATTTCATTGCTCTTGCCCTTTTTTACATATGTTAAGAAACACAGTTTAGCATTTTTTATTTTCCATGGGCGCAAACATAACATTTTCCAACACAAGTAGTACATGAGCTTTCAGTTTTAGCCAACAACATCTCAAGTGACCAGAAGGAGTTTTGCACAGTGCCAAACATCGGCACAATCGACCAGAATGATTTAGGCATATAATCCAACTCACCAAAGGCAAGTTCTATCACCAACTTAGAGCCGAGACACAATATAAGCAAGGAGGCTTGTCCAACAACAGTTCTAGCGGGGAAAGATCCTCCATGCCACAAGTCAAGTAGTAAGTAGAGTTAAAACAAAAATGGAAGGTAACGGATGGGTGGAGACAATGAATAATGAAGCCAACACTAGCAAGCCAAAACAATGGTGGGAATGACTACCTCTATTCTCCCTCAGGAGGGTAAAACTAATGAGTATAGATCAGGAACTTCCAAGTCTAAGTAGGGACATGAATACATAATACAAATACATCCAAGTCCATATAATTGTGACCACCAGATCATGACACTACATGTTAATACATGTCACAAAGATGAGTACAAGAGCAATGATAACCATAACACTATATAATAAAAGCTGAGTCATAATCATGCATATAATCCATCTGAACCATCATCTGTCCAATGAGGAAGCACTAATATAAATCTGGGCATCAATAACTGCTCTGTAAATGACTAAATGGCTACATAAGTCCTCAAATCTGAGTGTCCTGAGACTCAGTCCTAACATGGGAGAGTACAATAGTCCACAAACAAAGTAATGATTCGACAAAACTGCTCATCTCAACATCTCATATGTAAGAGATCTGGCTGAAAAATGTACTGAATCTGAAAAATAGAATATGGTAGCTCGGCTACTATATATGTGATAACAGCTAGGAGGCAAATAAACAAAAGGGATAGATGGAGGTCAGATCCTTGGTATGAGGATAATCTTGACCATGATTATGGGTATGAGTTTAATTATCGCAATCCTTATGATACCCACCAATTCCCTTACTCGCGCTGTAAAGAATGCCTAACCATCTCTAGTGAGCCGATGAGCAAGTATCAAACCCAACCAAAACCGAGAGTGACTGATCCTGGTAATTCTATTAGGTACCCAACTCAAATAACCAGAGCTGTTAGGAAAAAGGCTATACAGTCTCTTTTTGCTTTTCTGAAATACCGGGGGCACCTCATCCTATGCCAAACGGTTACACTAGGAGGTTGCCCCAGTTTAATGGAAACAAGGATATATCTATTAAAAGTCATTTGGATACTCTCTAGAATTACATGGAAATTAGAGGTGTGGAAAATGAAGATGTTTATATGCGAGCCTTAGGAGAATCCTTGCAAGGGGATGTTCGACTATGGTTTGATCATTTAGCACCATAATCCCTCACTGGGAATGACATGTTCATAGATCTATCAATAAATAAGTGGGGTAGGAACGCTGATAATTCTTTAGAGTGTAAATCTAGCAATGATTGTGCAGTTGATAATCAATATATTGACTATTTGCTTTCTCAATTGGATCATTCCTCTCTTGAAATGTTCCAAATTATGAGCGTGCCTGCAATCCATAAGAATGTTACAGAGTACTTTGAGAATAATGCTTCAAAACGTCATGCTAAAACTAAGAGGGATATCAATCAAATCATATAAGATACTCTGTTATTATTACCTGAAGCAGTCACAGAGCAAGTCTTGAATTTAATGTGGAAGGGAAGCTAACAATCACCATCAAGAAACATATATCGTTGAGCCTTCCATTTGTGCGTCCATTATAGAGCCTATAAAAGAGCAACTCCATAGTCATTGCCTAATGGACGATAATTTGAGTCAGTATTCAAGCTATCCGAATCTGGATTCAGACTTTGATTATGTCTCTGCAAAACAAGAAAAGGTTGAAATTTTCGTTGAGGAGCAATCATGTGGTCATATTGTGGTTGAAGACCAAGTTTGTGAGGATGATAAGGAAGTTAGAAATGAACATATTGATACTTTTCCTTATCAAACGAATGATGACGATCATTTATCCTCAGTTGAATGTAATGAAAAATCTAAAGAAGAGCAACCACATGATGATGATATACTAGCGAGCGAACTTGACCTAGAGCGTTCTTTGTCACATCTTTCGAGTTGGAATCTGTGTCCAAATAGTCATATCAAGAACCTCCAAGGAATGATTCTTGTAATGTTGGTGGTATTCCCCATCAGACTTTTGGTCAAAGTGATTTGGTTGAGGAGATTAATCATAGTGAGTCTAGTTCTTGGGAGGTTAGTGTTAGCACTTTTAGGTGATGCAAATCAAGTTTTAATTTTTCAATCCACCCTCCTGTCCCAACTTTCCAAGCCTTCTCGTACAGGTTTGTGTTCTAAGCAATCTCTTATCTTTGAAATCTTCAGTCAAGAGTCTAAACATGGTTACATAATTGGAGAAAATATACTTCATTTCCCTTCTAGGTCATCCATAATGAGTAATATTGTTCAATTTATAAATCTTTATCATGGCTGGTTGGTGAAGGTGTATAAAGATCAATTTCATCTTTTCTCCTTTTTTAAGCAACAAATGGGCTTGATCTCATTCACAGTTTCATTACATTACAACTTGTCCCCATTTGATGCTCCCATTTCCTATGTAGTGAATAGAATTGAATGTCCTAGTAGGATAGAGGAGAAAGTAATGAACTGTTTGGAGTGGTTGAATAATGAATCATGTTGTCTTCTTCCATCAAGAACGAATTCACATACCCTTTATGATCCTATCGGTATATTGATGGATGAGTTTCTAGAAAGTCAATTTCATCCTTGGCATGATTTCATTCCGTTTTGTCCAGATCTTTCTGTGAATTTCAAACAACAAGTTAAAATGGTTTCAATTTTCATTTACATTACTTTTAAACCATTATGACTTGTTGGATCATTAACTGTAAAGAAAGCTCAATAGATTCGTTCAGCAAGTGGTTGCATTTGATTTATGATTTTACTTAACACTTGTCTAAACCGGTTTGAGTAGGGTAGGTAGGATTGAATAAGCCTCTTTTGGGCAGTAGTTTTTAGCTATTCAGTCTGGCACTTTTTGTCTTTTCCTTGAAGCTTGCCTTTGAAGCTCTTAGTGTAGTCGTGGGTGTTTTTCTTTTTCCTGCACAATAAAACCAAACTCCTTTTGAGTTGTTAGCTTAGTAATTCCATTTATGCTTTTCGGTTTCTGATATAGATTAGATTTCTTTCAACATTATTTTATATTTTTCCCATACATGCTTCATGAGGTATTCTAGTGGCTATGAGCACAGATACAAGTGCAAAAATTAAGAAAAACCTAAAAGCAAGGATGAGCTAATGAAGATTGATGCAGAGCAGTTCCAGACCAGAGATTCTGAGGTTCTCAAGCGCTCTCTCCCTTAGAGCACTTGTCCCAGCTGGAACCAGATGTTATCACACATACAGTAGTCGGGCTACCATATTCTATTTTTCTGATTCCAGTACACTTCCAGCCAGTTCCCTTACATATGAGATGTTGAGATGAGCATCTATGATGGATCATTATTTGATGATGGACTATAGTACTTTCCCATGCCATGACTGAGTCTTGGGACACTCTGATTTGAGGAACGATGTAGCCATTTAACCATTCACAGAGTAGAAAGTATTGCCCAGAGTTGCAGCAGAAGTTTCTCATTAGACAGATGTTGTTTCAGATTGGTTCTTTACATGTATATGACTCAGCAGATATTATCTTGTGTTGTGGTTATTGTTGCTTTTATACTCATTCTTGTGACATGTCTTAGCATTTAGTGTCATGATCTAGCGGTCATATAAATATGTGGACTTGGATGTATTGATATTATGTATGTATGTTCCTACCTAGACTTGGAAGTTCTTGACCCATACTCATTCGTCTTACCCTCCTTAAGGAAAATAGAGGTGATCATTCCCACCATACTTTGGCTTGCTATTGCTGGTTTCATTGTTCACTATCTCCACCCATCCATTACCTTCCAATTGTGTTTTTAGCCTGACATACTACTTGACTTGTGGCATGGAGGACCTTTCCCCACTAGAGTCTCTATTTTGAACGAGCTTCCCTATTTATTTGTGTCTCAGCTCTGAGTTGCATAGGTTGTGTTGGAAAAACCTGAAACAAATAGCGCTGCCATCAATACAATGTATTTGGAAATGAAATGAATATCTTTTAAAAAGCCATTCATGAAAAGTAGTGTTTTTGAACATACATGAATACAAGGCAAGCCTAATGAAATTGGCTATGAAGTATATTGAAATGAATATCTTATGAAAATCCATTAATGAAAAGTAGTGCTTTTAAACATACATCAATGCATGAAGCCTCAATAATAAAATCTGTGTAACTAATGCATGGACCAAGGCTATGGAAATTTGAAGGCCCAAAAAGAAATGGTTCTTAAAAAGTTATATCTAAAGATTGTTGGCCTCACTCGTATTTGATTTGGATTGTGAGCATTTGTCAAGGTGAATAAGCACCTCTGAACGTAACTTATCCATTTGTGTGACACTGCCATCCCCTGTGTTGTTGCTTATCCAACATATGCTAGAGTGAATATCCCCTTTCGATATCCAAAGTGCCACAGTGTCAAGTTGGTAGTCACCCTTTATCCTAATCATTTGATTTCTAGCCCTCACCCTTCACTAGCAAATTGATTACAACTATGAAGTGAGTATGCTCTTAAAAGTCTGGTTTGAGTTATAATTAATTAAAATACTCTATAATTAAAATACTCTATATTTGGTTGATAGATCGCCAGTGAAATGATTGCTACTTGTTATAATTGTCATCTAATGATTTGTAGAACATGCCTTAACTTATAAACTTTTGCAGCAGATTGATGTTAGCATGGGTTATATTATTAATTATTTGATCAGTTACATATTATTATTTTATCTGCCTGGGCATATTGGATATTGTACCTGATCATGCAGAGATCTGCAAGGTGTATGATTATGCACCTTAGATGGATTTGGGTTGCATGAGTCCAATGAGACAGTTTATTTTCAGTTCCGAGCAATTACAGTGATGATTTGTCTCAGTATACCATTCTGGTGCAATTTTTCCATGCCGAGTGGCATATCAGAGCAGAGAGGTGGTTTGATTGATTCACCTAGGGCATTGTATGAGGAGGGGGTGGCCCATCCAATTGTTTTTACCATTTTACGCCCCTCCCAAAGAGCCTGGTGGGCTCAAGTTGACAACGCTGGCACTCTACGAGGTAGTTTGGGCCATATCATGTTTCTCGAGGCAAATTAAAAATAAAAAAATGGCTACTGAAGAATTCGATTTGGTCTACTAAGGCAAGGAAATGGCATGGGATGAGTTTTGATGATGAGGGTGATGTCTTCCAGTCCTTCTCTAGCAGTTTCAGCACTTGGATGGACCCATGTCCATCTCTTCGGCATATTTTATTATTTTATGTAACTTTCGGAGGCTCGCGATTTCCTCAGAGAGGCACTATTTTGCATTTAAAAATTATATTTATTTTTATTGTGCCATGGGGACACACTAGGGGTGTTAGTTAATACCCCCTGGACCCACCATGAGCTTTATTCATTTTTATTGAGTGGGATCCCCTCTCCTAGGGTGATTTAGTCCATTGAGATATTATATTATTGTATTGATCCATGTACTTTATGTTGAGCTCGTCTCAACCGTTGATTAGAATATTTTGATCTTTTAATCTTAGCCATCCATTTGAAAGGTGGTTAGGAGTTTGTTATCTCTCATTCCTATTTAAAGGAGAGAGCTTCTCATTGTAAAGTGGGGGAAAGATCTAGATATTTTTGGCTCTAGGCTATTGGAATAAAAATACTTTCTTGGGCATCTTGGATCTTGGAATTGGAATGCTTATGGTGATTGTAAATGCTTCTTCCACTGCACTGACAGACATTGGTGGCCATCTTGATTTTATCTTCAACTAACATTGTTTTGCAGAAAAAGAAGATGTTTTGGAGGGGTGTGAATTGTTGGGGAGGCCTACCCTTCAAGCGTCAAGAGGACATTTTGGGTGACAGGGAGTTGTTTTGTCTTTTTTACCAACAATTCATGTTTCTCATCTCTTTGTATGCATCTCTTTCCATTCTTGATTGATTGATTGATCTTTGTGTCCTTGATTGACAAGAATAGGAAAATCGATTTGGTTGAAGGAGGCAAAATGTCGGCAAGAAGGGCTCATCAAAGTTTGGCATTTGATTTTTGTGGGAAGTAATCCTCGTCACAAGCCTCTTCCATTTTCATCTTCTAGGTATGTTCCATGAGGTATGAAATTCTTCCATCCTATCCATCTATTCTCTTAGATCTCAAAAAAACCCTCATTGATCAAAACCCTCATTTTTCACCTTTTTTTAGATATACTTGGATCTAGCTTGTCTTTGGGAATAAAAAAAAAAACCCACCTCTATAGAATCCATGGCAATTCAGATCTACAGTTTGGCGGCAATCGGGCTTCATTTGGCACATTTTCCAAGGCACTTAGCCTTCCTTGGGTGAGGTCGCACTCCTTGGTTGGGTAGGTTTTGCTAGTTCTCTCACTTAGGTAGGTGAGATCCCGCTTGATTTGCACTCCTCTCATTTGATAACCTACCCCTAGTGCTTCACTCCTTTAATTTTTGCCTTGTGGGCACCATTCCTCATTTTGAGGGTTGTGCCTCACTTGGGTCATTGGGTGATGCACTTTCATCCTTAGATCTATGGAGATCTAGCCTACCTTGGGGCATGCCACTTAAAACCCACCTTGATAATTGCCTTAACTACCCTGATCTACAATTTGGCATAATTTGGACTCCATTTGCCCCGCCATCTAAAGGCACTAGTCTCCTTGGGTCAATTCACACTCCTTGGGGATTGTGTCATATGTTAAGATCCCATATGTGGGCGTGTCTAATTTACCTTGAATCCATAGATCCACATCATCAAACACCACTTAGCACCATATCACCCCTAATTTGACCTTGTGGGACCCATTTGAATCATTTCCCTATTTTAAGGAAGTGGGCCCTACTTGTGTATTTCATGGTGTTAGATCTATGTCTTTGGTCCTCCAAGGTGGCCTAACTCATTCATTGGTTGAAACATTCCTAATATCTTAAGCCTCTTCAACCACACTTAAACTCTTGGGCTCACCTAAGCTTTCATTGGTTTCCGTAACTCAATTTACACACTCCCCTAGTGAAGAGTGCCTCGGTTGACATGACTCCCAGCTTGCATTGGGAACCGTTGCACTTCTTGGGTCACCTCTTTAGTTGTCCATCTCCTCTACCATCCCGAATGGGATACCTTTAGGGACAACTACAAGTTGTGTGATAACAAATACCATAATCCTCAGAAGGAATTCCTTGGGAAATATCATAAACCTCGATGAAAGCACCTTATTCAATCTCCCTTCCACACCTTCATACCACTAAGAATAATGAATAATCATAATCACCCCCCACACCTAGTGAAATTCCCAACATTAGATTTGCACGTTAAAAAACATCCATGGGGACCTCATGAGGAGCCCATGTTTTCCTCTAATCCCAATGCTTAAGATAATAATATAACCAAGATTATTAATGATGTATTTAATAATCAAGGGGGTTTAAGGAAATTAGGTTAAAACACTAGCTAAGGTCCCCCCCACTTAGCCCCCATAGGCCTCTTGTAAGTCTCCTTTCACTTCCCCACTTTTGAAATCATAGTGCCCATCTCTTTTTCATCTTTCTTCGTTTGCATCCATTAGGGTTTTTATATTATAAATCAATGTACATAGTTACAATATCTTTGGTCATCCTAGACCATTTATGTTCAGCTTCTAGCCACTTGATAATCACATAATCATTTGCATTATGGGTTCAAAATGGGGTATTACAGTTATAGATGGCTTTAGGAATAAAATATATACTACAGGGACATACACACACACACACACACACACGTATATATATCAAATTAACATTCATCAATTAGATTTGACTGAAATTAGCTAACTCATATATTGGCACAGACAACATTCATCTATCATGAATGCCATAGATAAGCATTTAATGAAGAACAAGTTAACTACTTCTAAACACCGACTTCTAAATCCTAAAATTATTGAAATGCTAAATCCAACTATTAGCATCTATCAAAATAATATCTGGATTGCACCCCTAGAAGAGGTGGTCAAATCTAGGATCAAACCCAATTTTGGAGGTTATCCAGTGACTCCACTAAGGTGTATTTGGGTTGGTCAACAAACTAACTAGACAGTTGACTAGGTGCCATGAGGGTCGACCAAATAATCCATTGCCGCATAAAGGGCCTAATTCACAAGTTTCTATAATGTTTGGGATCAACTTGGGTGATCAAAGTTGACTTTATCAACCATGTTTTACGGGGATTGGTTAGGAACTCGTGTATAAATAAGCTCGCTATTGCGTTGCATGTGTTGAATTAGGATGCAGCTTCGGAATATATTCTTATTGTATTTGTCAAGAAATAAAATAATATTGTATTTTATCCTCACAAAAAGACAAGTCGGCCCCATAAGGAAAAGTCACCCAGAAAACAAATATAAATAGAGGGGTCGCCCTCCTCATTTGGGACACACACTCACAACAAGCAAGTTCAAGGAAGAGCTCAAGAAATAAAATAATATTGTATTTTATCCTCGCAAAAAGACAAGTCGGCCCAATAAGGAAAAGTCA
The DNA here is from genome assembly GCA_001517045.1 of Pseudotsuga menziesii. Taxonomy (NCBI): domain Eukaryota; kingdom Viridiplantae; phylum Streptophyta; class Pinopsida; order Pinales; family Pinaceae; genus Pseudotsuga; species Pseudotsuga menziesii. The sequence goes on along the minus strand of LPNX010011497.1, from coordinate 1,133,986 downwards.
CCCAGAAAACAAGTATAAATAGACGGGTTGCCCTCCTCATTTGGGACACACACTCACAACAAGCAAGTTCAAGGAAGAGCTTTGCTCTAGCTAAGAAGAAGATTGTTTTGGGTTGTAGAAGACTTGGAATACATCTATCTCTTGATTTAGGGTTTGTAATATGTATAGAGTTCCTCTATCTTTCTAAAAGAAAGCTCTAAGCTGCTTGTTAACACTATGACATTGTACTTGGTTGACGAATCTATACTAAGAAGTTCAACTGGTTTTTTCCGGTGAGAAGGTTTTCCCATGATAAATATTTGTGTCTTTGTGTCTACTGTTGAATGTCTTTCTTTCAGTTATCCTTATGCATGCAATTATTATGATGTGACATGTTAAAATGATTGAAAGTCTAACATAATTACTTGTAAGTCAAAATTCTAACATGGAATCAGAGCCGTGCTGAAAAAATTCATCGCAACAACCGTAACAGCTGCAACTGCTGGAGATTAGGGATTCTTACTTCTATCCTTTCCATCCACAAATCAAGTTCGACCTTAGCATCATTGAACTCACCATATTATGGTACATTTTTTTATGGAGGCAGAATTCAAATCCGAAAATTTTCATTTTTGACCTAGTTTTTGTTGAATCGGGAAAACTAGGGCATCCAGTTTTTGCTTGTTCTGTTCACAGATCTAAGTGAAAAGAAACCTCAATCAACTCACCTTGGGAGGGCGCATCTTTCCAGTGGATCGGATTCTCCATTAAAGAACTTTCATCTTTGACCCTCCTGCTAGGATTTCAAGAACCAGATTTGACAAGATGACAAGCAACACCAAGGTCGATGAGAAGCTCAAAGGGGCTGATAACTTCAAAGCATGGAAGTACAGGATGCCCCTCATCCTAGAAGAAAATGACTTAGAAAATATGTTGAGGATGAGGTTGCAGGGCCAGAGGGAAATGAAGCTAGGGCAAAGCACAAAAGAACATGGTTAGGGAAAAGAGAAACATTGTAGATTCTATCAAGGATCATGTGATCCCTTATGTCTCATCTTCCGAGACTCCAAAGGAAATGCTTGATGCATTGACAAAATTATATGGAGGAAATAATATCAATCGGAAGATGACATTAAGAGCTCAACTCAAGAATGTGAAGATTCAGAATTCAAAAATGATCCAGTCCTGCTTTACAAGGGTAACTCAAATCAAAGAACAACTTGAAGCCATTGGAGATATAGTTGAAGAAGCTGAAATAGTGATGACTATATCAAATGCTCTCTCAAGGTCTTGGAAATCATTTATTCAAGGAATATATTCTAGGAGAAAGATAACAAAGATTAGTAGGTTTTAGGAAGAATGCACTCAAGAAGAAGCTAGACAAGTAGTAAGAGAAGAAAAGTTGGATAATGATGAAAATCAAGCACTAGCAACTCATACAAAGAAAGAAAAGAGCAAAAAAAAAAGTTCATCCTTCAAAGAAGTCTCCAAAGTTTCAGAAGTCTCAAGGACTCAAAGGGATTAATCAAACATCAGATTATACAGCTTCCAGAATATGGGACATGTTGCAAGAAATTGTCCCCAAATAAGAGATCAGATCAGAAAAGGAAGGAATAAAAGACATCATGCTTATGTTGCAGAAGATGATGAACTTGATCAGAAGAGAGCAAGAGAAGACGATTCAAGTGAAGAAGAATATGTGCTAATATTCACTCTTACAAGTGTTACCACCTAAGTTGTCCTTGGTGGTTTTTTCAAGCGAGCCGACAAAGCAGAACAAGTATACTTGTTCATTCTTCAGGGTTCAGAAGCCCGCCAAGCTTTGTCTGGGAGTCTGTTCGATTTTTTTTGTAACACATGTTCATACGCCTTTGGGGAAATTGTAAAAAATATCATAGCATGATAATTCTTTATAAAAGGCTCGGCTTCCCAAAATTAAGCATCAAATAGACTAGCCCAAAGTGTTTTTCCCTTGGTTATTATTGGTTGTTGAACAAACGACTAATAATTTCTGAGTTTTTCACTCACACCTCCAAAGTTGGGGTAGTCGTCTTGGTGTTTTGGCTTTAGGAGGTTATTAGAGCCTTCATGCCAGTTTTTTTCAACATGCTAGGCACTCAGATTGGGTAGTATGGACATGTACTAGGTTCCCGAAGAGTTTCATCCTTTTCCAAGAAAAATTTATTTTTCCGCAAAATTAGGCCATTTTTTAATGGTTTAATTAAAAATTTTCAAAATGTAATAAAAGTCATATGCGGAGTCTGTTTTTGGCGTGAAGAGGCTCGTTTTCACACCTAGAGCATCCTCTTTACCCATAGGACCACTTTTCATATCAATCGGGCAACCAGAACACCCCGTGGAGAATTATTCAGCTAAAAGTGCATCAAGATGGCATTTTAATGCTAAATTATGACATTTTGGCTCTAAAGCAAAAGATTAAAAGCAAAATTGATTTGTTTAAAGGTGGAGAAATGACGTGGCATGGGTCCCCCATGCCATGCGATTCTCTTTTGGCATGTACGCAAATCAAACTTTGGTATAAAAACAAGTTATAAACTCGGCATATTATGAGGGTGACGTCAACTTTCAAAACATGGACCATGCGCTAATGTGAAGGTTGAGTTTGGAGGAGGGGGTGGACCCCCTTCTTTTTGAAGTTTTAAAAACTTTGGTTTAAAATCATGAAAATAGCGAATATGTTAAGAGGGGGTGACGTCAAGGATAATTTCCACGCACGTGTGAGTAGGAAGGTTGCGTTAGGAGGGGAAGCGGACCCCTCTCCAGCATGAAGTTGTTTCAAAACTTTGGTTTATTTCTTTGATTGCTGGCGTATATCATATAAATGACATCACACACTTCCTTCCTCACATCAACTTTGGATCTCACGTCATCATCCATACACTTTAGCGTGAGGTTTGTTGAAGCTCGCCAATTTGGAGTTGGTGAGTTAGTTGTGATGTGTTGGAAGCTAGTAATTGGTTGGTGGAGTTTGGTGAGAGAGATGTCAATCACCTCTTCAATTCAACTCAGTGCAAGCTCAGTTACACTCCGAGTCTTTCTTCAGTGTTGGTAGCCCCCCAAGGGCCTGCTCTGGCTATAAATAAAGCACAGCCCTCTCATTAAACTAGTTAGAGTTGGATGAAGGTGCTTGCTACTTGTAATTGATACAGCATTTTGTGATTTTGCTATAATAAAGAAGGATTGTTAGGCTAATGGTGTGGTGCTATTGTGTGTGGGCCAATATTGTCTAATCTTCATGAGGTAATCTATGTGTTGTTTCAAATTCTTGCATCTTGGATTATGAATATGGTTGAACAAAGATTGCTCCCAATCATTAGGAATAGAAGGCTATAAGTAAGTTTACTTGTTTCTTCTATTTTGAATACATGTATTTAGAGATCTAGATCTTACATGTGTTATAAGTTTATATGCATGTTGTTTTAATCTCGATTTATGTGTAATCACTAAATCTCACGGGTTTGCAAGTCTTTTAAGTGATTTATAGGTTGCTTGGTTTAGAAGAATCATGGATCTAGTTTGACTCCACGTTACTTTCGACATCTCTAAAGGACATAGTCCCTCGGCATCCCACTAGGAAGCCTTTGGGCTAGTTCTTTGCAGCAACAAACCTTTCCTCTTCATTTCTCTTCTTCCCTTTAAATTCAAAATTGTACCTGGTTACATGGTTCTTTGTCTTTAGCTCTAGTTGCAAGAGTAATATTTTACATAGATCTGAGTTCTAATCTAGATCTAAGCTTTTTAAAAGTTATATTTCATTTAGATCTAGTCATTAAAGTCTTTTCTTACAAGTTTTGTCCAAAAAGAGTATTTTTTGTATCTTGCAAAGTCTAAAGATTTGTTTTCGATGCTTTCAATTTTAGATCTAGCATAAAGTGCACACCATATTAGCTGCCTAAAAGGAAAGCCAAGATCCCAAGGAAAGCTTGCTTTGCTTGGTCATTTTCAAGCATTTCTTTTCAAGTTTTTAACTTAGAATTTTTTTTAGATGTTCAAACACACTCTTAAAGTGTTTTTGAGCATCTTTTGGGTTTAATAACTTGCTGGTTTTTTGCAGGTCCGTCCAAAAAGAGGAGGAGGTGCTGCCCGAAAACTGACTTTTGGGCCATCAAGAGCTCCCCAAGAGTTTCCCCATCTTTCGTGTTCACTTTTGGATTGGTTTGTAAGCCCTTGGGTTCGTCCTGTATAAGAACCAAGTGGTATTTTCCATTAAGCATTGTAACCAAGTGTAATAAAAAATAACTTGAGTAGGCTCTTTCGATCCCACTCCCCATTCCCCCAAGGGAGATCCGCATCAATGTCTCTGTTTGCACTTTTTCTTCTTTTTCTTCTTTGCTCTAGTTTAGTTTTCTTTATTCATCTGCAGGATAGTATACTTTGTCTAATATTGCAATATTGTTTATATCTTTCAATATTCAAAGTAATACTATTACTCACCCCACAATTTCCTGAGTGACCCAAAAGGGGAAAGAGATTTGTGGTAGATTAATTAGATAATCTTTTTGCTTTATTCTATCTTGCACTATAACTCTAATTTCACTACAAAAACATTAATAAAATCCACCCCTCATTTCTTTCCCGATTACGGTTCACTTGAACCGAAAGAGATTCTTGGAGGTCACTTTTCTTCTTTTGAACAACAAAATTATTCTTAAAATCCTTAAAATCTTTTAGACTCCGTTGTGTATGCTCTGCATCCTTGCGGTTTGACCAAACAGTTGGTTGCATCAAAAGCAACGTGGGTGACTAGTTTTAATTAGGTCTCATTTTTCAAATAATCTCCCAGGCAAAAATCCAATGGCTCGAGTTAATCCGTTGCGGTGGAAAAATCCACAAAGGAAGCGGGAACAACTAGGTAGCGACCTCCAGACACCGTTAGGCTACACCCTTGTTGGTGTAGCGTTGAACACATCCAAGAGACTCCAAACAATCCACATATTCCTTGCGGGGAGCCGCATCAGATAATGGTTTTGGGCATACTCCTCGTACCTCCGGGTATATTTGGAGTCCCATTTTCCCCATAAGTTAATCAACTCATCTCCACATTAATTTAAAACTGACCAAGAGCACTTGCAACACTTTCCTTTTCAGCAATACAACAACACTTTTTATCTGTAGACTCCATTTGGCATTGGTTCTTTATTTTATCATTTTTTTTATGTGCTCTGATATATCATATATTGATCTATAAGCTGTTGTGATTTAAATCTTGTTGCAATATCTTGTGTTAGTATTTTCTTTCATCAAACTTCTAATTAATCTTAATCTTCACCGTAACACTAAGCCTTAACAACCTTAGCAATTTAATAGGGTCTACCATCCTTGGCTTCATTAAGAGTTGGCCTAAACGGAGTAGTCAAGAACAAGGTGACAGCCATGAGTCAAGACTTTCCCCCAACGACACATCGAGTGGCTTGAAGATTTCTACCACGTTGCCCCCAGGTGTGTGAAAGGTGGCAACATTTTCCGATTTTCTGGCGCCGTTGCCGAGGATAAATCTTTTTATTCCCAGAGTACGACTTTTGTTTTCTTTCTTTTTTGTTTTTTCTTTGTTTGATGAATGCTTAGAGTAGATCTTTAAATTTCATCTGGCGACTCCACTGACTTTTTTCAATTTTTATTTTTTACAAAGAAAAGCAAAAAATATTTTTGTGAGAGTTTTTAACTGTATATTTTTTCTCACATGGCGACTCCATTGAAGGGATAAAACCCTTGTATCTCATAAATTTGTTGAGACTTGTGTGTAGATGAGCTCATGAGACAGTAAATTTTAAAGCTCACTATTTGTAAAATTTCCTGATTCAGTACTAGATGTTCTCCATTGTTACTTCATATCTTAATAGTTGAATCCTACTATGGGTAAAGAAGGGCTTCGTACTCTCCTGCTCGATGCATGCCCCTCAATTGACTTCTCAAATATCAGTGGATTTCCTAACGATTGTTATAACCATATTGAGCTATTTAATGCTGCCTTAGAGTTTTTTGGAAATGATGATGAATCAGTCACCCATCATATTGCTACTTTCTTCAAGCTGGTGTCTGATTTTAATGTGGTGCATGAGGATGATCTGATATTCATTTTCTCATTTTCCTTGAAAGGGGATGCAAAGAATTGGTTTAATGACCTTCTTGAAAAATCCATAGTTTCCATGGTTGATTTTTTCGAATGCTTCCTTTTGCGTTGGTATGAAGGAGAAGTGGGGGAGATTAAGCAATTTGTTAAAAAATATGATGTTGTCCTCCCTAGAATACAGCCTGGCGCTAAAGAAGAGATTCATAACGACCCCTTTGAAGAGGCACATAAGGATCTCTTGATTGAAGATGTTATTGAAAATCCACCTCACGATGCCATTGAAGATTTGGAGTGTGCTCAAGTTTCTGTTAGTGATGATGATAATACTTATACTCCAGATCTACCTCAAGAAGAAACCATCACAGAAATTTATAAAGAAAATTTTGATGAAGTCTATATGGTATATGATGCATTTGATGGGGACTCCCCCATATTTGACAAAGATATTGATGATAATTATTGGTTATTTATGGAGAATCCCATTTATGACATATCTAGAGAGGGGAGTGTTGATTCAAAATCTGTTGAGGGATTTCTTGAAAATCCCATCTATCACATGCCCACAGAAGAGAGCACTCATTCAGAGACTTTGGGAAGGATTGGTATGGCAGAGTAGTATGCAAAATTTTCACATGACTAGTTAGAGCGATATATGGGTATCAGTAGTGAAGATCTAGAGAAGCAGTGTAGTGAAGAGTCAGATGTGATGCAATCAATGGAATATCAGTCTCAGCCATCATCTTCACATATAGAGGTTCCTTATGATTTGGAGCAGCTTGGGGCTTATACAATGAGTTATCATTCGGTAAGCCTTGATGATCAGTATGATGGTGTAGTCAATCTGCCTCATCTTGTCGATTTGTATATCATCCCTATCCAATCATGGATAGAAGAAGCCTGCACAAGGACCTACCAGTTTGTGAAGAAGTTTGACGACATTATTCATGCCTATGATTTCCCATCCAGCCCGCCCATTCTAGATCATCACGAAGGTTTGCATTTTCTAAATAATATATTATTGCTTTGGTTGGTAACCAAAGACAAGGAAAAACTTTTTTATAATAATAAAGTGCTTAGGTGGCTACATTCGATATTTTATTACACCTAACATTTTTATATCATGCTTAGAGTAGGAAAATAAGCTCCTTAAAAGCGAGCATTTACTTTATGCATTTCCATTATGTACTTAGGTATAATAAAACTTTTCTTTCATTAGTTAGCTACATTTGTTTAGTTTAAATAAAGCAACTTAATGGTTCGTTTGGTTTTCATATGAAGCTGGTGCTACTAAGGTTTTTTTGTCAAGTTGAGATGTTTTTACAGGTTATATAAACCAGAGATTTTGGTGTTCTCGTATCCTCTCCTAGCCTTAAGACCAGATTGAGCACACGTCCAACAATTGGAGCCAGATGTTACCACCTAAGTTGTACTTGGTGGTTTTTTCAAGGGAGTTGCCAAAGCAAAACAAGTATACTTGTTCATTCTTCAGGGTTCAGATGTTTGCCAATATTTTTCTGGGAGTCTGTTCGATTTTTTTTGTAACACATGTTCATATCCCCTAGGGGAAACTGTAAAAAATGTCCTAGCATGATAATTTTTTATAGAAGGCTCGGCTTCCCAAACTTAAGCATCAAGCAGACTAGCCCAGAGTGTTTTCTCCCTTGGTTATTATTGCTTGTTCAACAAACGACTAATAATTTCCGATTTTTTCACTCACACCTCCAAAGTTGGGGTAGTCGTCTTGGTGTTTTGGCCTTAGGAGGTTATTAGAGCCTACATGTCAGTGTTTTTCAACATGCTAGGCATTCAAATTGAGTCGTATGGACATGTACTAGGTCCCCCTAGAGTTTCATCATTTTTCGAAAAAAAAATATATTTTTCCACAAAATTAGGCCATTTTTTAATGGTTTAATTAAAAAAATTCAAAATGTAATAAAAGTCAAATGCGGAGTCCGTTTTTGGCGTGGAGATGCTCGTTTTCACACTCAAAGAACCCTCTTTACCTCAAGGACAACTTTTCATATCACTTGGGCAACCGGAACACCCCGTGGAGCATTATTTAGCTAAAAGTGCATCAAGATGGCATTTTAATGCTAAATTACGACATTTTGGCACTAAAGTCAAAATTGATTTGTTTAAAGGTAGAGAAATGACATGGCATCGGTCCCCCATGCCATGCGATCCTCTTTTGGAATGTACGCAAAACAAACTTTGGTATAAAAACAAGTTATGAACTTGGTATATTATGAGGGTGACGTCAACTTTCAAAACATGGACCATGCGCTAATGTGAAGGTTGAGTTTGGAGGAGGGGGTGGACCCCCCTTCTTCTTGAAGTTTTAAAAACTTTGGTTTAAAATCATGGAAATAACGAATATGTTAAGAGGGGGTGACGTCAAAAGGATAATCTCCACGCACGTGTGAGTAGGAGGGTTGCGTTAGGAGGGGAAGTGGACCCCTCTCCAGCATGTAGTTGTTTCAAAACTTTGGTTTATTTCTTTGATTGCTAGCGCATATCATACAAATGACATCACACACTTCCTTCCTCACGTCAACTTTGGATCTCACGTCATCATCCGTACACTTTAGCGTGAGGTTTGTTGAAGCTCGCCAATTTGGAGTTGGTGAGTTAGTTGTGATGTGTTTAGCAGCAAGTAATTGGTTGGTGGAGTTTGGTGAGAGAGGTGTCAATCATCTCTTCAATTCAACTTAGTACAAGCTTAGCTCAAGATCAGTTACACTCCGAGTCTTTCTTCAATGTTGGTAGTCCCCATAGGGGCCTGCTCTAGCTATCAATAAAGCACGTCCCTCTCATTCCAAACTAGTTAGAGTTGGATGAACGTGCTTGCTAGTTGTAATTGATATAGTATTTTGTGATTTCTCTATAATAAAGAAAGCTTTGGAGGCTAATGGTGTGGTGCTATTGTGTGTGGGCCAATATTATCTTATCTTCATGAGGTAATCTGTGTGTTGTTTCAAATTCTTGCATCTTGGATTATGAATCTGGTTGAACAAGGATTGCTCCCAATCATTAGGAATAGAAGGCTATAAGTAAGTTTACTTGTTTCTTCTATTTTGAATGCATGTATTTAGAGATCTAGATCTAACATGTGTTATAAGTTTACATGCATGTTGTTTTAATCTCGATTTATGTGTAATCACCGGATCTCACAGGTTTGCAAATCTTTTGAGTGATTTACAGGTTGCTTGGTTTGGAAGAATCGTGGATCTAGTTTGACTCCACGTTACTTTCAACATCTCTAAACGGCATAGTCCCTCGGCATCCCACTACGAAGCCTTTGGGCTAGTTCTTTGCGACAACAAGCATTTCCTCTCCATTTCTCTTCCTCCCTCTAAATTCAAAATTTTACCTAGTTACTTGGTTCTTTGTCTTCAAATCTAGTTGCAAGAGTAATATTTTACATAGATCTGGGTTCTAATCTAGATATAAGCTTTTTAAAAGTTATATTTCATTTAGATCTAGTCATTAAAGTCTTTTCTTACAAGTTTTGTCCAAAAAGAGTATTTTTTGTATCTTGCAAAGTCTAAAGATTTGTTTTCGATGCCTTCAATTTTAGATCTAGCATAAAGTGCACATCATATTGACTGCCTAAAAGGAAAGCCAAGATCCCAAGGAAAAGCTTGCTTTCCTTGGTTATTTTCAAGCATTTCTTTTCAAGTATTTAACTTAGAAATTTTTTAGAATTTTTTTTAGATGTTCAAAGACACTCTTAAAATGTTTTTGAGCACCTTTTGGGTTTAATAACTTGCTGGTTTTTAGCGTGTCTGTCCAAAAAGAGGAGGAGGTGATGCCCGAAAACTTACTTTTGGGCCATTAGGAGCTCCCCAAGAGTTTCCCTATCTTTCATGTTCACTTTTTGAATTTTTTGTAAGCCCTTGGGTTCGTCCTGTATAAGAACCAAGTGGTATTTTCCATCAAGCATTGTAACCAAGCGTAGTAAAAAATAACTTGAGTAGACTCTTTCGAGCCCACTCCCCTTCCCCCAACGGGGGATCCACGTCGGTGTCTCTTTTTGCAGTTTTTCTTTTTCTGTTGTTTTTGCTCTAGTTTAGTTTTCTTTATTCATTTGCAGGATAGTATACTTTGTCTAAAATATTGCAATATTGTTGATATCTTTCAATATTCAAAGTAATACTATTACTTACCCCACGATTTCACAAGTGATCGAAAGGGGAAAGAGAATCGTGGTAGATTAATTAGATAACCCTTTTGCTTTCTTCTATCTTGCACTTTAATCTTAATTCCACTACAAAAACATTAATAAAATCCACCTCTCATTGCTTTCCTGATTGCGGTTCACTTGAACCGAAAGAGATTCTTGGAGGTCACTTTTCTTCTTTTAAACAACAAAACTATTCTTAAAATCTTTTAAACTCCATTATGTATGCTCTGCATCGCTCCGGTTCGACCGAACAGTTGGCTGCATCAAAAGCAACATGGGTGACTAGATTTAATCAGGTCTCATTTTTCAATTAACCTCCCAAGCGAAAATCCAACACCTCGAGTTAATTTGTTGTGGTGGCAGAATCCATAAAGGAAGAGGGAACAACTGGGTAGCGACTTCGAAACCAAAGTTACAAATATCGCCCGATAAATCGCGAGTTGCAGAAAAATCGCGATTTTGTTGCAGCGGCCATTTTTTTAAGAGAAAATCGGGCACCAATATCGAGCCGATTTCTGTCCGAAATATCGCCGATTTTTTAGTAAAAAATCGGGAAAAATCGCCGTCGACTCGCGATTTCTTGACAGGGTGAAAAAAAGTTCATTTTTTGACATTTTATGCCCGCGGTTAGGGCTCATTTGCTCATTTGATGGCTACAGAGGTCGAGAGGAGAGCCGGCGATTAGGGTGCAGCTGAAGGTAAGTAAATGCGTAAATGTTACGTTTTTTTTTCATTTAAAATTTTGAATGCCTCCACCGTGTGCCTCTCTCCGCGCCCGGCTTCCACATTCCTCGCCCAACCCACTCCACAGCGTCTCTCCGCGAGTCCGTGGCTTCCACACTCACAAACCCCTGCACGGTGCACATTCCACACTCCCGGCTTCCACGAATCCACAGTCTGCAGCTTCCACACAGTTTTAGTGTAGGTTTAAAAAATAAAAACATGCCTATAATATGCCTAATTTATATTAAAAATAAATATACAGTCTTAAATTATATATTATGGGCAGAGGAATGGTTGAATAAATCCCTGTAACTACACATTCATTTTAAAACAGAGTATGCCATCTTATTTTGACATACAGAGATAAAATAAAGTGTTGGGTTTTTATATTCTGAAATGCAGATTATGTTTATTGTTGGAATACCAGAATGGTAGTGTGGACTTGAATCCTTGGTGAGGCATTGGTTCCACAGGAAAGCAAGGTCAAAAACTGATCTGAAACAAAGCCATTCATTCCAATTAATGAAGAGCAATTGAAAAACCTGTCTCAGCTTGCAAGTGAATTGCAGAAAACCAAATTTATGTAAAAATAAATTTATTTAAAAAATAAAAATATGCCTATAATATGCCTAATTTATATTAAAAATAAATATACAGTCTTAAATTATATGAATGTGTTCTTTGAGCTCCGAGAGAAGTCTGATATGGAGTATATGTCTCTCATTGTGGGCCTGAAAAGGCAGTTTTTAAACTTTCTTTAAATTATTAAAAATTTAAAAACATATTGTAATTTTCCTGTTTTTTATTTTTATTTTTTATTTTTAAAATTATATTTCATTTGCAATTTTGCAGCATGTTATTTTTTTACTGTTTTGTTATTTAACTTATTTGTTATTTGCAATTTTGCAGCATGCTAATTTTTTTTTTTTTGCCCTAGGTTTACTTGAAGTTGAAACTTCATTTCTTCCATATACAAGATGTCGAAATTGGATGCATTTTGCGAATTTGGCACAGCCATTGATCCAGAAAATCGACAAACGCTCACTTGCAATTTATGTGGGAAAAGAATGGCGGGAGGGATAAGAAGGCTGAAATATCACATTGCAAAAATATCGGGGCATGATGTGATTCCTTGTACCGCAGCAAACGAGGATCACATTGGCAAGGCCAAAAAAGCAATTGAGGAAACTAAGCAAAAGAAACAATTCAAGGAGGCCGTGAGACATCAAATTGCCTCAAGATCCGGGTCCGGATGTGGAGCGGGTGCTAGTGGGACGAGTCCGGAAACCTTCTCCACGCAACAGTCCACAATGCCTTCACCTTCGACTGCATCACCAATGGGTGCCTATGTGTCGAGATGCTCAGCTGGTGGACAACCTTCTGTAAAGTCCATGCTGAAAGTAAAGGAGAAAAAAGATGCAGATACACTTGTGGGTCGATGCTTGCTATGGAGTGATATTCCATTTAACTTTGCCAATAACCCATTTTATATGTCCATGTTTGAGGCAGCTGCTGTTGTTGGGCCGGGGTATAAGCCCCCCACTTATGAGGAGTTGAGAGGGCCCATCCTCCATAATGAAAAGGCCGAATGCTCTCACAGGTTGGAGGATCTTCGAAAATCATGGGAGTTAACAGGATGCACAGTGATGTCAGACGGTTGGACTGATATGAAGGGTAGGACCCTTCTCAACTTTTTGGTTCACTGTCCAAGGGGCACTATGTTTTTGAAATCCGTGGATGCATCTGCACATGTCAAAGATGCGAGTTTACTATGTCGCTTGTTGGATGACTTCATCCAAGAGGTTGGCCCGCAGCATGTTGTCCAAGTCATAACGAACAACGCTGCGAACTATGTGTCTGCTGGTAGGATGCTTATGGACATGTATCCTTCACTATTTTGGACTACTTGTGCGGCCCATTGCCTTGATTTGATGTTAGAGGATTTAGCCAAGATTGATTGGATCAAGGATACCATTGATTCAGCACGGGGCATCACAAAATTCATATACAATCATGCAGCGGTGCTTAGCTTGATGAGAACTTTCACAGGTGACAGAGAGTTGGTGCGTCCTGCCATCACACACTTTGCCACTTGCTTTATTTCTCTCCAGTCCCTCTTGGATTCTATGTGGAACTTGCAGCAGATGTTCCTTTCACCTAAGTGGCGTGCTTTATCATTTAGCACTAGACCAGAGGGGCAAGCCATATGCAGGCTAGTGAATTTCCATCGGANATCCAGTTCCAGAGGAGTTTCACACTGAGTCTGGGAGTGTGCCACAGTTAGATCCAGAGCCACAGGCAGGGTTAGAGGGAGATAGACCCGATAGTAGCACCGCTACTAGTAGAGGAGTAGCTGTAGGACTACCTCCTCGAGCTCCTTCTTCTTCTTCAGGACACCAGTTTCAACC
>LPNX010011497.1:926990-1119728 GCA_001517045.1 Pseudotsuga menziesii | reverse complement strand
TCTCTAGACATCTTATATATCTTATATATCAGTTTTCTTTCCATATTCATGTGGCAATGTGTTTATTTGATGTTATTGTTGCTTTAGATGTTTAAAAAATGAATATTTTTGTGTTTTTTAAGTTTGCCGATTTTTGCCGATGTTCTGCCGAGATATCCCGAGACGATGTTTCCTAGACCCTGCCGATTTCCGCGCCGCGCCGATATTTGTAACTTTGCTCGAAACATCGTTAGGCTACACCCTTGTTGGTGTAGTGTTGAATATGTCTCAGGGACTCCAATCAGTCCACATATTCCTTGCGGGGAGCTGCATCGGATAATGGTTTTGGACATACTCCTCGTACCTTCGGGTATATTTGGAGTCCCCTTTTCCCAATAAGTTAATCAACTCATCTCCACATTAATTTTAAACTGACCAAGAGCAATTGCAACACTTTCATTTTCAGCAATACAACAACATTTTTTATCTGTGGACTCCATTTGGCACTAGTTCTTTATTTTATCATATGTTTTTTATGTGCTTTGATATATCATACATTGATCTATATGATGTTGTGATTTAAATCTTGTTGGAATATCTTGTGTTAGTATTTGCTTTCATCAAACTCCTAAGTAATCTTAATCTTCACCGTAACACTAAGCCTTAACAACCTTAGCAATTTAATAGGGTCTACCTGCCTTGGCTTTGTTAGGAGTTGGCCTAAACGGAGGAGTCAAGAACAAGGTGACAGCCTTGACTCGAGACTTGCCCCCAAGGACACACCGAGTGGCTTGAATATTTATGCCACGTTCCCCCCAAGTGTGTGAAAAGCGGCAACAACAAGGGTTGTCACTCATGGAAGTGACACTTGGCTTGTTGATAGTGGTGCTTTTAAGCACGACTGGTTACAAGGATTCTCTCTCAATTTTGATTCAAAAAGATTCACTTCACAAAGTGAATCTAGGAGATGATTATCAGTATCCTATTAAAGGTGTAGGAGAAGCCTCCTACAAATTAGATTCTGAAAAGCCCATGAAGATGAAGGGCGTGCTATATGTACTTGGTTTGAAGAAGAACCTCCTATCCATTTCAGCATTAGATAAAAAGGGATTTAGAGTTTCCTTCATTGATAGAGAAGTTGTAATTTGGCCAAAATGAAAGACCATTAATGTTTTAGTCGTGATTGGTGTTGAAGGACTATACAAATTGAAGGGACACTCAGATTCAGCACTAGTAAATAGTACCGAGAATCCAAGTGAACTATGGCATAGAAGACTTGCTCATTTGAATTACAAAGCATTGCCAATCTAGACCAAGGTGGTAACAAGTTTGCCAAAGATCCGAGTAGAGCATGATGGCATATGCAAAGGATAAGCACAAGGAAAGAATGTGAAGGGTTCATTTCCAAGCAACAACAGTAAAGACAAAGGAATCTTGGACATCAAATATTGAGATGTATGTAGACCAATGTCAGCGACTTCATTAAATGGGTATGTATATTATGTTTCATTTATTGATGATTATTCTCATAAAACTTGGATTTATTTCTTGAATGCTAAAAGTGAAGTGTTTAGCAAGTTCAAAGAATTCAAATCTCTTGTAGAGAATCTATCTGAAAAGAAGATTAAGATCTTGAGGTCAGACAATGGAGAAGATTTCAAAGCCTTTTGTAGAGAAGCTAGGATTAAGAGGGAAAGAACTAAACAATAAAGAAAGAAAGAACCAAAATAGTGTAGCAGAAAGAAAGAACCAAACAATAATGGAAGAGGTAAAGGCCATGATTTATGATCAAGGCTTACCTATGCACCTATGGGTTGAAGCAGCTAGGACTGCTATATATGTACAAAATATAATTTCTCACAATGCACTTGGGAACAAGACACCAGAAGAGATGTTTACAGGAGAAAAGTCAGAGGTCAACCACCTAAAGATATTTGGTTGTCCAGTATATGTACATGTTCCGAAAGAGAAAAGATCGAAGTTGTACCCTTCAGGAAAGAAGGGGGTGTTTGTTGGATATAGAGAGCAATCGAAGGAATATATGGTCTATATCCCTTGTTACAGACATATTGAGATCAACAAAGATGTTACCTTTGATGAAGATGCGGCATTTAGCAGATCCAGGAAAACTCATTCAAATGAGGTCCATGATGAATAGATTGTAGCTCCTAGAGTTTCATAGATAGGCGCAAATGATGATGCTCCAGAAGAACATGTTCCAGAGGACCACGATATGGCAGAACCACAACAACCTGCAGATCCACCTCGAGAGGTAATTACTCATAAGAGAAGACCAGCTTGGGCTCAAGAAATTATTCAAGGTGCGAAGACGTATGGTGCACCAAATGGATCCTCCAGAGAAAGCAAGAGACCTCGGCCATATTCTAGTTATGTAGCATTGTTATGTGACATCATTGATGCAAAACCTTCAAGTTATGTAGAAGTATCCAGTAAGAAAATATGGAAGGATGCCATGATTGAGGAATATCAATCTATTATGAAGAATGATGTTTGGGATGTGGTTCTGAGACCGAAAGGGAAGTCAATGGTAACATCCAAATGGATTTACAAGATGAAGCATTCAACAAATGGCAATATCAAGACATACAAGGCAGGGATTGTGGCACGAGGTTTCTCTCAGAAAGAATGTATAGATTACGAGGAGACAGTTGCTCTTGTTCCTAGATACACTTCGATTAGAGCTACACTTACGATAGCTGCAAAAATGATATGGAAGGTACACTAGATGGATGTAAAGATAACTTTTCTGAATGGTGTAATGGAAGAGGAAGTGTATGTGGAGCAGCCACAAGGATTTTAGACACAACAGTTATTGGAACTTCCAACACTTCTTTGATCAACTTCATGTCTCCATGCCTGAAAATGTCCCTGACTGTAGGCCTTTGTCTTCTGATCTTCAAATCTTCCTGCATTGGTCTTCTTCCAAGGTTCATTGGTTCTTCTTGCTAATGTATAGGAAGGAGTATTCCTCGATTGACTTCTTTAACTTGCAAATTCTTAGGCTTTGTGACCAAACCCACTACATGTGTAGCATCTCAATGTGTGACATGTGGCAGCAACATGTCCAACATGATTACATGTCCAGCATCTAACTGAGTCATTGGACCTTCCACCACTTCTTCTTCCGTAGACGCTACACTCCACAGCTTTATGACCAAAGTTAGAACAAAAATAACAATAACCATTGAAACCTCTTTTATACCTAGGACTTTGGTTCCATCTTGGAGTTGTTTCTTTTCTGAACTTGCCTTGAGGAATAGATCTTGCTTCCTGATGCATTCTTGAACTACCAGGGTATTTGTTGTCATGTGCAAGTGCATGAGGAGCAGCTTTGGATGTTGATCGACCTGCTTCTGGAGCCTTCTTGTAAACAAGACCAGTCTTGCCACATGGAGATCTTTGGCAATCCAAGATCTTATCTAGGACAACTGAATTGTCCTTGAACTTGACAAAAGCTTCATTCTTCTCACCTTTCTTCCTGAGACCAACTACCTCCATTTCCAGCTTCTGGATCGTCTCCTCATTTTCTTCCAGCTGAATATTCAGGATTTCTTCTATCCTCTTGGCTTCCTCCAGCTGAGTCTTTAGATCACGATTGATTTCTCTAGTTTCTTCAACCTCTTCAGCAGGCTCTTCTGGTGCTTCTTTTTAACTGATCAATTTAGTGTTTAGTTGTTCAACTTCAACATCCTTGTCTCTCATTTGATCCCACAACTCTTTGTCTGTGTTTTTGAGCTTCACAAGCATCACTTTCATTGTCATGGTCTTCTGCTGATATTCATTCAAGGAGTCCAAGATTTTCTTTTTGATCTTCGTGAAGTCACTATGATTTAAATTTACTCTGTTCAAAAACCAATTGGCTCTGAGATCAATATTCAGCAATGTGAAATGCATCTCATGTGCAGCCTTTGATAGCCCTTCATCATCATCTACAAGAACCTTCTCAATTTCATTCCACAAGCTAGCATTACAATCACAAGAGTTCATACATTTACTGGAGTCCTCTTCTTGCTTCTCTTCTTCTTGAATGAGCTCTTCTGGGGGCTTGTCTTCTGATTCCTGATCTATCTTTTCGGATTCTGGTCTTGCCTTTTGATACTCGCTTTCCAACTTGAACCATAAGTCTTTGGTTGAAGTGTACTCCCCTACACTTTCTTTCACTGAACTGGGAAGTCCATCCATGAGGAACTTCAAGAATGTAGTATTCTCCTTTGCTTCCTTCTATGCAGTTGATTTTCCCTTCTTGTTTGATAGAGCAGGTGGATTGATCACAATCTCCCAAACACAAAAAAATTTCAGATAAGCCTTCATTTTGCTCCTCCAACTGAAATAATCTATCATATCAAGTATAGGCACGTTATTGCTTGAAGACTCTTCTTTTTCTTCCATTGTGTCTAAGGATCTCCTTCAAGCTTGTTAGGCTTGTGACGAAGGTCGGCTTTGATAACAATTGTTGGACACAATGGCCACACTGAGAGGGGGGGTGAATCAGTGTTTGAGCAATTTTAAACTTTTTACCTTATTTTAGTCAATCAAAGCATATCAATCATTATGTCATCAATTGCATAATCAAATTCATCATGAGTCATAAGCCCAACATCACATCAAAAGAGACAAGAATATATGGAATTTTGATCTTTATTTATTGTACATGGAAGACAACAATCTTCTCAATTACAATCAGCACCAACTGATGAAAAGAGCACCAACTCTCATAACAAGACCCAGCCTGGTTTTTTTAGCTCCAACTAAGAAAGGTTTGAGGAGTCCAATCCTAAAGTGCAAGATTTGTTGGACACAATAGCCACACTGAGAGAGGGGTGAATAAGTGTGAGAGCAATTATAATATTTTCCCTTCTTTTAATCAATCAAAGCATATCAATCATTATGTCATCAATTGCATAATCAAATCCATCATGTCATAAGCACAACATCATATCAAAATAGACATAAGAATAAATGAAATTTTGATCTTTATTTCTTGTATATGGAAGACAACAATCTTTTCGATTACAATCAACACCAACTAATGAAAAGAGCACCGACTCTCATAACAGGAGCCAGCTTGGTTTTCTTAGCTCCAACTAAGAAGGGTTTGAAGAGTTTAATCCTCAAGTGCAAGATTCTTCCTGCAAGCAATCATATGGCTCTACTGCATAACCAACCTCTGCTCTACACATTAATCTCTACTCATCACTGCTGCTCAACATTGTTGCTCATCACAGCTGCTCATCTCTGCTGCTCGTCATTGCTTCTCATCACTACTGCTCATCTCTGTTTCTCATCATTGTTGCTCATCACTACTACTCATCTATGCTGCTCATCTCTACTGTTGGTCATCTGCCAAGTCATCACTATATACTTATAAGTCATTTCACTGCCATGCACTGCTCATGTACATCATTGTACACCTCATCATACACAATTATTGAACAAGTAATTATGCTCTACTTTCACTGAACATAAGGCATGCATCTCGTGCATCATCATCATAGGTATGCATCATCGTTATAGGGTATGCATCCTCATCATCAAATATGCATCATCGTCATCTTAGTGTGCACCGTTTATGCATCATCAACATCAAGTATACATCATAATGCATAGGAGAGCATCATCACACTATGGTATGCATGTACATCATACTGTATAGGAGTGCATCAACATCATAGAGTGTACATTATTATCACATGCATTATCATCATAAAGTGTATCATATCATAGCATAAAGGTATGCAATATCATCATCATATCCTCCAGAATGACTTCAAATATAGATACCAATATAGAGGCTCGCATACTAAGATCAAAGATGAACTCTATCCATGAGAGACATGTGCCATCACAAGAGAAACCCAGAAGAATGAACCATACCTTTCCGAAGATCACAAGATGAATAAACAATAGAAAAACCAAAAGAAACTCCAGATCATGTCATCACATAGCCCTCATAACAAGCTTTCCAATGAGCTAAGAATTTTGTAAGTATGATTCTGTATGAGAAAGTTATGCCAATTTTAGTGAAGATGCCCAAAAATTTCTTTGTAAAAACAAACTGCTACTTTGTTGCTGTGAAAAAACTTCAGACCAATATCCACGAATTCACTTCTCTACATCCATCATTGAGTATTTTTGGATGTCTTTATATACACACTAAAGTGGACATGTTTCATGCTGGCCGACTTGTCTTCAAAGGTAAGAATTTTTATTAATTTGAAATTTATTTGACTTTAAACTTCTTACCACCTCAATGCTCAACCTTATGTATTTTTATTATTTTTCTTACCACCTCAATAGTCAACCTTAAGTATTTTTATTATTTTTCTTACCACCTCAATGGTCAACCTTATGTATTTTTATTATTTTTCTTTTAACATCCTTCAAAGTCAACCACATCATTTAAAATTCGTGGGAGTGTGTCCTCCACATCTTCATAGGGTTGCATCAAGCCACTAGGGCTTTTAATGGCATGCCATGTGCAAGGTGCCATCATGGGCTTCAAGCTTGTCACTAAATGGACCATCATCAATCCAATATGTGTTTGGGTTCCTTAACCACATCAAGTGCAAGCAATGGGCATCAAGGTCTTCACAAGGTTCCATGACTTTATTAAGTCACCAAAGACCACATCATCATGCCATCTAACCATGTAAAGTGCAAGTAGTGGGCTCCATGACCTTTGCAAGGGCATCAGGGTCTTCATTAGGGGTTCCAAGTCTTCATGGGTTTCTTCAACATACCAAGGACATGTTCATGGGTTTCATAGCATATCAAGGACCATACAAGGTCATCATCATCATACAAGAGCTCCATGACCCAACAAGGGTTGCAAGATCATTACACCATCAAGTGTGGATCCAAGGACTCCTTCAAGTCTTCTTCATGAAGCAAGAGGCTTCTTTGAAATGCCAAGGGGATTAATGGGCTTCTTCAACCACCTCAACCTTACCATGAGACTTCCAAGGGTCAAGATCCATCATGACAACATCTTTGGGGTTGCTAGGCCTTCTCCTGAGGTACCATGACACCATCAGAGCACGAATGACCACATAATGGGTCATTAATGCTTCTCCAACCAATTTAGGGATTCTCCATCATCCACAGGGGATTCAACACCATCTCTAGGGTCTTCAACATCTTCAACAATGTGGTGGCTTCAAGATCCAGCCTTGTGGGTACAGGGACCTTGTCAACTGGGTACAAGGTGCTTCAAGGCACAAACCCACTCTGTAAGGGATCCAAGGCTCAAACCCACTTTGTAAGGGGTCCAAGGCACTGCAAGTGGGACTTGGTGGCATCAGTGACAACTTGTGGGGCCACTGTAAGTCCATGTTGGCATCAATGACAATTTCATCAACAAAAACCCATTAAAACGTGTTCACCAGCATTAATCTGGTTGAGTCAATCCTAAGCATCAACAGAAACCCGTTAAAACGTGTTCACCAGCGTTAATCTGGTTGAGTCAGTTGATGATCTCCCACATTCAGTAGATCCAGAGCATCCTGATTGACCAATTCTATGCCATGACTGAGCCCCATGACCCCAAATTTGATAACTGAGTTAGCCATTTTTTTTCATGACCCAGAGCAAAGTATTACAATGCCCATGATATAGCAGCAGCAATTTTTTCAGTGATCCTCACATTGGTTTCAGATGCGGTGCAGGTATATGTAATATCCCAAATCCTGATATTTTCTATTTCTATGCAAAATTACTGAAACAGCCAGGCATGCAAACTGCCATGCAAAATTTCCCTATTTTATAGTTGAAATTAGGGTTAGGGTTTGCAAGATAGAATGAACACTTACCACTGATAAGCCGGTTGAATATGCTCCAGAGAGGATACGCATGCAAGATGAGCTAAGCTGATGAAGAAATGACCTTGTTTTCTGCTGCAATACCCCAGATGGCTAAATCAAACAAGTGTGATGTTTTTGTTGAAGGGATGGTCAGTTTCAGCTGGAAATAAGTCGAAAGGAAGGTGTGCCCGTGCCGGAGAGGATGGCCAGAGCATGCAAGAGTTTTGACCTCTCCAAATTCCCTAGCGAATTGATCTCTCGGTCGACTGCTTACGCCCCCACAACCCTGTAAACTGCTGCTAGCTGCCTCAGATGGACAATCTGATAGTTGATAATCACCCAATGCAGTAGAGTGATCCTATCAGTGAGGATGCAGGCTGCATGCGAAAGAAATATGGTGATCCAGAGTCCTGGTGAATGACTAGGTTTTCCCAGCTAAATGCCCCCAGTTGTACGGATGAATTTGCAATAACCTTCGGACTTATACTGGAATACTGGATAATGATGAATGCAATAGATACGGTGACAAACCTGGATGGTTTTCCCTGAAGGAGACTAGGGCAGATGTCTCACTACTGAAATCCCATTAGCTGAAGACGCCGTCTCCAACCCCAACTGCTGTGGCCGCACGTTGTGCTGCTTCTCAAGAGCTCCAAAATAATTATAATTCAAAAGTAAAGTCTCCATTCACTTTATCTTTCTTTTATAACTTTCAACTGCGAAAACCCTAACTTTTGACCTAATTAGGTCACTTTAACTTCTAATTTGCAATTGACTTGCACGCATGCGCATGGAGACTTAATTGGGTGCATGCATCATTAAATAATGCTTAGATGTCATGCATGTCACTTTTAGGGTTTGCATGCATCTCATTTTTAGGGTTTGCATGCATGTCACTTTTGGGAACATTACAGTATATGACCCAAGTGATATCATGGATTTGTGCTTATAGATGTTGATGTTGCTTTGTTGTCTATTTTAGCAGTATGAATTAGTTAATAGTGGTTGTATGTTGGTGATAATCTATTGGTCATTTTGAAATCTAAAATTATAAGTGGTCTAATTGTTTTGGTCGAGAGATTCCTTTGTATACTTGTTGGTCATGCCCTACTTGTAGTATGGATTTGGTAATTTCCCCCTTAGGACACAGCTTGCTAGTCTTGGCACCATTTTCACTGTCTCCATCCATCCGTGGACCTCCCTTTGTTATGGATTAACCTTGACTTGAACTTGGCTAGTTACATCTGGGATTTCCCCCACCTTCACCTCTATGTTGGAATAGGTCTCCATGTATAAATTGTGTCTCAGTGTTGGTTTCTGTGATGCTTGTCATAGGGAAAGTCTACCTCTAGGTCTTGAACACAAGTAGTCCTACCAAAGAAGTGTTTTAGACACTAAGGCATCGAAACTTAAAGTTATTCTAAATGGATGCCCTGCCAACAAAATAAAAGTGTCTCTCGACATTACTGGAAATAAAAGTTAAACTAGCTGGTGGCGAAGAGAAGAGCACTCATCCATTGTATGGTGTAAGGCTGATGTATCCCCATAGGATATCAGGGTGAGGCAAATCTTTCGGGCTAAGCCTTAGTCATTTTCTGGAATCCCAGAAGGCTTTCTAGGGCACCTGCTCTTAGAGGCTAAGCAAGCTACTAAAAATAAAATAAATTTTGATGGATAGAGGATGAGCACTCATTCCTTGTATAATGTACGGCTCAATTGCCCCCACAGGGAAACAGGGTGAGACTGGCCCCCAAAAGGTCATGTCTTTGACATTTTCTCAAAGCCCAGAAGGCTTTCCAGGGCACCTTCCTCTAGAGGTTAGCTAGTATATATTGTTGTGCAAATAAATAATAAAAAGGTTGCTTGTCTAGAGTCTAGTGGAGCCTTCTCATCATTCCACCCATTTGTGACACACTGTCATTCCCTATTGCTCACCTAGTCCAACTTATGTGTCGTGTGGATTCCCTTATCCTTTAGCCTAGATGCTTACAGTGTCGAGTGTCAAGTCATCCCCTGGCCTTACTTGATTTCATTCACCTTCACCCATGACTAGCAAAATGGCTAAATCCATAAATGAGTATGCACTGGAGGTTCTTGTTAAAAGCAGTTGATCATTTTGATTCGGATTATTTATATATATGTTGTGCTTATATTCACCAACAGAAGCTACTTGCATTTGAGTCTTGTTACCACCTAAGTTGTACTTGGTGGTTTTTTCAAGCCCACGAAGTAGAACAAGTACACTTGTTCATGATCAGAGTTCAAAAGTCCGCCAGTCTTTTTCTGGGAATCTGTTCAAAAAAATGTGTAACACATGTTCATACCCCGTTGGGGAAACTGTAAAAAATGTCCTAGCATTTAATTTTTTATAAAAAGCTCGGCTTCACAGACTTGAGCATCAAGCCAACTAGCCCGAAGTGTTTTTTCCCTCGATTATTATTGGTTGTTGAACAAACGACTAATAATTTCTAACTTTTTCACTCACACCTCCCAAGTTGGGGTAGTCGTCTTGGTGTTTCAGCCTTAGGAGGTTATTAAAGCCTTCGTGTCAGTGTTTTTCAACATGCTAAGCATTGATTTTGAGTCATATGGACATGTGCTAGGTCCCCCTATAGTTTCGTCAGTTTCCAAGAAAATAAAAATTTTCCGCAAAATTAGGCCATTTTTTTATGGTTTAAATAGAAAATTTCAAAATGTAATAAAAGTTAGATACGGAGTCCGTTTCTGACGTGGAGACACTCGTTTTCACACTCGAAGCATCCACTTTACCCTATGGACCACTTTCCACATCAGTCGGGCAGTCGAAACACCCCGTGAGGCATTATTCAGCTAAAGATGCATCAGAAGAGAATTTATCGCTAAATTTCGGCAAATTGGCACCTTAGTCAAAGTTTGAAAAAGTGAGAATTTTAAAAAATATTTGATTGGGTGACTTGGCATGGGTCCCCCTTAGGCTCACGACCCTTTTTCAAACTTAAGATCATAATAAAACATGGTGCTAAAAGTTTGCATGAAGCATATGGAAGCTCACGTGAGGATATGAGGATGACATCATGAAGCTTTCACGCTAGCATGTGGAAGCTAGCGAAGGGGGAGAAATAGTGGACCCCCCTCAAATTGAAATAAGAGTGAAACATTGTTTCAAGTTTTATTTGGTAGCGAAGGTGCTTAGAGCTCACGCATGAGGGTCCGCCAACCCCCTCACGTTAGCTTAAGCCCACGCATGAGTGGATGGTGGAACCCCTCTCGTGTGAGTTTGAGTTTGTTTAAAGTTTAAAACAAAAAAAAAAACTTGATCTATATTGGGATCTAACGCATACATGAAAGATGGGTGACACTCTTTCACCAACCTCATGAGCTCATGTGAGGAGGAGTGAAGGAAGCCGATTTGGAGTTGGTTTGCAGCTGATTGAGAGCTAAGTGTGAGATGTGTCATTCACCTCTTCAGTTCCTGTTTACTTCAACTCAGTTCCTCTTCAATTCAGAGTCAGATAACTCTGGGTTTGTCTTCAGTGTTGGTAGCCCCCCAGGGGCTTGGCTCTGGCTATAAATAAAGCAGCCTTTCTCTCTTCCAAGCTAGTTAGAGTTGGATGAAGAGTTGTTGCCTTTGTAATACTGTTATAATTTTTCATTGTGAATAAAGAAAAGCTTTGGAGGCTAGATGGTGTAAAGCATTCAGTTGGATGAATATTGTTGCTCATGCTTGAGGTAACCTGTATTTGGTGCATTTTTCTTCTTGCTTGATTTGTGAATGTATTTGGTGCATTTTTCTTCTTGCTTGATTTGTGAATCTAACCTTGTCAGGATTGCTCCCAATCGAAAGGAAAGAGTCTTTAATAAGTTTATTTATAGATTCGATTGTTTATATGTATGTAAAGATCAAGATCTGGCATTTTCAATAAGTTTATTATCATGTTGCTCTAGTCTTTTATATGTATATCATTGGATCTCACAAATCTCTCTACAAGTTTTATTTGTGCTAGTTACAATTTTCCGTGGAGAAGGTTTTGAACAAGTTTGTTCCTCATCATCTTCACCTTTTCATTTTACATAATCCAACTGCTTCCACCAGAAGCTCTTCAGTTGATCTTCACAGCTACAAGCTTGCCCTGTTCTCTTTCTCTTTTTAAAATTTAAAATCTACTTGGTTACTTGGTTCATAGCTTTAATTTTTTAGATCTATCATCTTAGAATGAAATTTAACATAGATCTATCTTCTTAAAGTTCATAGTCTAGATCTGAAAGTTTCGTACAAAAGATTCATCTTTCGTTAAATAGATCTAGCATAAAGAAGTTAGTTTTTGCATGCTATTTTTAAAGAAATCTATAGTTTGCATGCAGTAGTTGTTTCTTTCAAAGTTTAAAGTTATATCTAGCATAGAAGTGCATATCATATTGGCTTCCCAAAAGGAAAGCCAAGATCCCAAGGAAAGCTTGCTTTCCTTGGTTCCTTTTTGCTCTTTTTTCTTACCTATTTTACTTAGTTTTTTTTGGGGTTTTTTTTATGTTATCCAAAGACACTTTCAAAGTGTTTTTGGTCATCTTTTACTGACATTTGCTTGCTTTTTTTTAGCAGGTCCATTAAAAAAGAGAAGGAAACTCTGCCCGAAAACACTTTTTTTGGACATTCGGAGCTTCCTAAAAGATCCCCCCTCAATCGGGCTTCTTCTCTCTCTATTTTGTAAGCCTTTGGATCCCAGATAACAAAGACCAAAGTGCATTTCCTCTAAAATTATTGCAACCGAACAATAAAAAGCAAGTTTGAGTAGGGTCTTTCGAGCCCACTCCCAATCCCCCCAGGGGGGATCTTGTGTTTTGCAGTTTTTAACATTTTTTCACATTTTTTTAGTTTAGTTGTGTATTGTAGCATTGTATACTTTGAGTTTGCATTATAGGCTTTCAATATTCACAAATTCAAAGGAATCATACTACTTACCCCACGACTTCTCGATTGACCCGAAAGGGGAAAGAGATGCGTGGTATGACTAATTAGATCATCCGTGAGTTTTGTTTTTGGCATTTTTTCTACTATCTAAAATCAACCCCTCCTCGCTTTCCTGATTGAGGTCCATTTGGACCGAAAGAGACTCCTTAAGGTTTTTTCTTTTTAACAAAAACATAAGTTTAAAATCCTTAAAAAATTACCAAGACTCCGTTGTGTATGTTCTGCACTAGCTGCGGTTCGTCCGATCAGCCAGCTGCATCAAAAGCGGCGTGGGTGACTAGAATAACTAGTTCTCACATCTTTCAATAAACTTCCCCGAGAGAAAATCCAACGCATCGATTTAAGTCGTTGTGGTGGCAAATTACCCAAAGGAAGCAGGGACAACTGGCCAGTGACCTCGAGGCACAGTTAGACTAGACCCTTGCGGTGTAGTGTTGAACATTGTCTCTAAGACTTCAACCAGCCTACATATTCCTTGCGGGTAGCCGTATCGGTTAAGGGTTTTGGACATATTCCAAGTACCCCCTGGGTATATTAGGAGTCCCCTCCCCCCTAAGTCATCAACTCATCTCACATTAACTTAAAATTTGACCAAGAGCACTTGCGACATTCTTTTTGAATTTCAACAGCAATTTCATTTGTGGATTCCATTATTGGCACTGGTCTATTTTTTATAGTATCATATGTTTTTGCATTCTTGCTTATCAAGTATTAATTTTTAGGTTGTTGTGGTATAATAAATCTTGCAAATATCTTGTGTTAAATTCATTTATCAAAACTCCTAAGTAACTTATTTCATTACCATAAACACTAAAGCCTAAAATCCTTAGCAACTAATAGGGTCTACCCCCCTTGGCTTCGTTAGGAGTTGGGCCAAACGGAGGAGTCAAGAACAAGGTGACAGCCTTGACTCGAGACTTGCCCCCAAGGGCACACCGAGTGGCTTGAAGATTTCTACCACAGCCCCCCCCAGGTGTGTGAAAGGCGACAACAAGTCTCACTATTAACATAGATAATGGAGCATGCATATCTATTCTTGCACTTTGAGTTTAGCATTTGGATCATTATTTGATTAGTCTTGACCTGGACAACCCAGTATTGACCAAGCCAGGAGCAGGGTCCGGGATGAGTTTTGGACCGATGGTTTTTACTTTTTTATGATGATTATTTATGGTCTATCAGTATCCACTAGACATATTCGTACTTCAGATGATGATTTACTAGGATGACTTGTATTATTTTCATGTTTATCAACAGTTACAGGCTTTATTATTATTATGGTCCTAGCATGGATGGGGCCTCTGATGTATCTTGATGATGGACATACTGTGCATGAGTACTCATTCCTAGTTGATTTGGACATTCTAAGTCCATTGCTGCAATTGGTTTTCAGTTTCAGGCAATTACAGGAGAGATATGGGTCTTTCAGGCTATTTGCAGTGATTTTGCCCCAGTAAATTGAAATGAAACACAATTGCAAATAAGGTGAGCGCTCCTAGAGCGCTAGAGTGGATCCTAGGGGTGCAGCCAGTCGATTATACCATATAGCTGGGGTTTTAGACACATCTGTTCAGTCAGTTTTCTCGTGTGGATGTTTCTCGGGAGAGATTTTTACAGTTTTTATGTTCCCAAGGAAGGTGTTTAATGATAAAATATGGCTAATGAAGAAATCGATTTGGAAAAATGAGGTAAAGAAATGGCATGGAACTTATCCAAGGCATAGTGTTTGGGTCACCTTCATCATTCGACATCAGCTT
This sequence comes from Pseudotsuga menziesii, assembly GCA_001517045.1. NCBI lineage: Eukaryota > Viridiplantae > Streptophyta > Pinopsida > Pinales > Pinaceae > Pseudotsuga > Pseudotsuga menziesii. The sequence goes on along the minus strand of LPNX010011497.1, from coordinate 1,105,227 downwards.
CACTCCACTTGGGGTGCACACATCCTTGATTTATGCAGTTTGAGGGTGTTTTGATGTATTTTGAGGGAGATACCTTAGTGATTTTTATCTCATTTATATTATTTGCCACCACACCTTGTTATTGTGCCATGGGGCCATGCTAATGAAGGATAACATGACCTCCTAGCCCCACCATGTGCTACTTTGTGGTCATTAGTCATATTTTATGTGGTGCGACCCTTTATTGGGCATTTCTAGTGATGTGCCCCCTTCTATTTAGTGAGTTGATCCATGTGAGATGTATCCAGCTAATCTTAGTCGTAGATTAGATCATGTTATCTTATGAACTTGGCCCTTGATCTTTTTGGATCTATGTTTTATGTACTTGAGAGATCTATATATATTGAGATGCTCTCTCATTTGTAAAAGGGGACTTTTGGCTCTAGAAATATTGTATACAAGAAATTTTTTGCAAAAACTCTTGGAAGCTTTGTGAATGTATTTGGGTGTGATTGTTACGCCTCTTGCTTAGACATTTCAGTGGATCTTGCATGGAAATAAATATTTTTTTGTGGTAGTCGTACTGATCTTTTGCAGGGTAGCGAATTAGTTGGAGGAGATTGCTAAGACGTCTTGCATCGTCTTCCGGTCAAATCGTTTCATCTTCAGGGAGTTCTTCAATTGTCACTTTGTGCATTGGATTTCTTTCTGTAGATGTCTTACGTAGCTTATCTTTTTCATCCATGAACAAATCTCATTCGTAGTTTGATTTTGCAGGTGGAGAAGAAGGGGCGCACTACCTCAGCTGGGCGATTTTCCTTTGTTTCGTACCAGATCTAGCTCTAAATTGTAACTAAGTGGAAGGATCATCGACATCCAAGGGAGCCACAAGTATTTTCAAGTACGATCTACAAGGTTAGTACGGTTTTTTCAGTATTTTCATCCATTTGTCCATTAAAATCCTTTCTTAAAACCCTAGTTTTATAGATCTGATAGATCCGGTGATTTTTTAATGACGGCCATCAAAACCCACTTGGAGATTGTTGAATAGACCTTAGATCTCGAATTTCATGTAAATCAAACTCGATTTTCCCAGGATATAGTACTAGTCTCTCTAGGTATGGCGCCCCCTTTGGGTGGGTGGCCAAATCTTCAGATCTATCAATTGGGTATGCTTGAACCCACTTGATTTTCACAGATCCATCCTTCAAGTGTCATGATCTAGTCACTTCTTGCCCCGATCTACTCTCTTGGGTCCACCATGTTCACTTTTGCACAAACCCTAGGTGGGTCCCTCTAGGTTTCTCTTTTATGTGGCTAGATCTTCCTAGATCTATTTTGCTTAAATCATTGTGGGATATTCCTTATCAAGTTGGGCCATTTCCCTATTCCTTAAACTTCCCCAACTTCACCTTAACTCCCAGATCACAATTATTTCCTAGACCTAGATCTCCCTCACTCATTATCCCTCCTCTATTACCGATTGCTTACCCCTAGGAGTGTCTTGAGTAGATTCGCTAACCCTCTCAGGCTAGTAGGGTCTCCCTCTTGGTCATTTTCCGAAGTGATCTAAAGTGACAAGAGCTCGTCCGGTGTGACAACTACCCTTCATCAATATTGGACGAGGCCCTTGCGGTGTCACCGATTAGCTACATGTTGGCACCCCAACAACTCCCCTTGATTTTGCAAGAAATAAAGGGACCCCATTAGAATCTTTCAAATACTTGCTCTTGGTTTGCTTTAATTCCGTGGCTTTCTTCTTTGCGATGCTTGTTCTTTTGACTTGGTTTTCATACGATTTAGTGATTTTGGTTGGTCGACTCTCTTGGCTTCCTAATTGCTTAACAATGCTTGCTTCATCTCATCTGGTCTTATTTGATTCTATTCCATACCTCTAATTACTTGAAGTAGATTGATTTGCTCATTCAACAAACTTACAAAGTTTCGGTCTTCAATACTTTAAATGATTAAGAAGAGTATTTTTGCAAGTAAATAAAATTCGCTATGACTAAGAAAAGTAATTAGATGACCAAATTTTATTCATAATTACACTTAATATTCTGACCTTAAATTCTATGTATTTTAGTTGGTCATTAAAATTATATATTCAATCTAAGGATAATATTAATTTGAACATTTTTTAAACCTTTTATAAATTCATTTTTGGTGCTATTATAATGGTGTGTACATTGAGGGTTAAGCCTTATATTCATAGACCAATAGAAAATGGATTACACCATTATTGAATTAAAGTGAAAAACAAGTAAAATATATATATTGAAATGGTCTTTTGATACATTTTTATTATTCTCAAACTTATACCTAAAGTTTGGAGAATATTTACATGATTCATTTATCATTTTTTAATATATATTTAAAAATTATCTATGGCTAATCTTCACTATTTTTTACATTTAATATTTAATAAAGTAATTTTATGAATTTAGTCATTTGACTTATGCATGCTTATAACATTTTAATGAGATTCTTTTTAGGCTTTAATCTTTTTCATTCATTTTAAATGAACGACCCACTTTGAAAATCACTTTTCTTATGCTCCAAAGAGTCATAAAAAGGAGGAATTTGACTTTAGCAACGTGTCATAAAATTTTGGATCATATTAACATTGCAAAAGGCCATTTTGCATATCGCTAAGGCATTCAACGAATATCATGCACACGAGGAATTGGTTTGAATTTTGGAAGAAGTGTCTCATGATGCCGAAAATATGGGCATGTAAGCTTTGAATGGAAGGTGCCAGCGTTATACTCTAAGTGTTAAATGATGAAAAAAGAAATTGTTCCAATTGCCAGATATAGGGAAATCACTCCATTCAAGAAATAATGAGATCATTATAAACAAACAACCAGTTCATTAAAAGCAAGTTGAGTTTGTTAGATTATATTGCAGCAAATTCACGTTAATTGTTCAACTGTCATAGTCATTTCCTAATTGCTTCCACAAATAATGGTAAAGGTGCCATGAGTATGAAGGAGATCAGTGCCGAAATTATTCAAGTCGTTTTACCTCACATGAATCCGAAAGAGTTGCCAGCATATAAGAAGAACGCACCATAGATCGCGGGTGCAGTTTGCCACGCTGCTGTGTCATTAAATTTATACCAGATTCAACACAGAAAAAATTGTTTCTGTTCAGAATTCCACTCCGCCTTGGAAACCAAGGAATGGATTTACCGTAAAGGAGTTGGATAAAATTATGAGATAGTAAAAGTAACAAGTGATGAAGGTTTATAGAGTGCTTCAAGAGGCGATGGAAGGAGGATAATCTACACATTATGAACCACCAGAAAATTGAAATTATGAGGCGAAATCATAAATTCCTGTGATTATTTCACCAATACAGAAGGGATATTTCTTTTTGCTCTATTATTCTTTCATATAGAAATTAGCTTTTAAACTTTCAACTTGACTATTTTTCTTCTTCGAATATTGGTTTTCAATGTGCAGGTTAAAATAACTAAACTCGGCAAAGGAGAACTCACTTTCATCGATAACAAATCAAGATGAAAATTATGAAGCTATAATGCAGCCAATTTTGGAAGATAGTGTGGCAACTCAAACGAATAATATGCAGAAATTTGATTCGCTGGGTCGAAGAGGGAATTAAAAACTATAGCTTCTATTCAGGAGTTCCATTATTATCTTCATTGTTATATAAATGACAGTTATCTGACTCCCAAAGGAAGGGGGTGTGGCGCTCAATAGAGCTGCATAAGTTTTCTTTTAGGTTCTGTAATTTTCCTATTTTTCTATGTTTTGAATACTAGAGAAGAGGAAACACTGCTGTCAAGTAGGGCGAGGGGGTTCTTTCTGCAATTCTATTTCTCTTTGTAACTTTGTTTCAAGAGGCTGGAGTTGGAAGGCGCTTTCATTCAACCTTTGATGTAATTTTTGGAATGGTGAAACTTGCTATACAATCAGTGACTTTTTCTTCAGATTACTGTGAGTCTGTATATGAAGGCTTTTTATATATATTTATAGTCATTTTCTTCTGTATTGGTCATTGTAATTTTCCGGTTCAGATAAAAATATATTCTTATCTTTATTATACTTCTGCTAGTAACTTGATTTTATTCAGCTACTAATGGTTATCTCATTATCATTCATCATTTCATAATTATTGATTGATTTTGTGAGTTCGAGCATGTAGAAGGATAACTATGTAATACTGGAGTCAAGACAATCAATTGTGCTGAGAGTTTCTCTTTGTAGTTGTAGTAAGCACTCTTCAGAAAAATGGTATCATTTTAGAGCCCACATTTTTCTTGATATCTATATACTCCTCATAGTTTTTCAATCATTATTACCATAGAATTTATACTGTGTTATAATTCTGTGTATGTTTATTGTATTGCTCATAACACAAAAAAGATATTTTAATATTTGATTTTGATATTATGTATACCGCTTTTATTTGACTATTGTTAATAAAACGGTAAACCTGAATATAAAATATCCTATTATATTACTTATTTGATGCCTTGTGTTATTCACAGGTATTCAATTAAGTGATAAATTAATCTTAAATTTCAAATATTAAAATATTAGATTGTTAATGGTTCTCTGAAATTTTACATTTTAAGATAATGAATAATTTGTATGTTTATTATTCTTAAATGTGGATGTTATTTTGGAATTGATGATATTGAATATGTAGATTGTTCTCATGGTCATATTACTATTTTCCGTTAGCTATATTTTCATAGAACATTAGCATATTAATCATGCTCCTATGCAGGATAGCATAGGATAGAAATAGATTAGTTAATATTTAGTTTTAATTTATTTTTAGTTTTATTTTAGTAAATAGTATTAATATAAAATTGTGAGACTCTTTATTTTAGAGAGCAAACTCATAAGGCAGTGGGGCCTTTGTTCCCGCTGTTGTCGCCCGAAACTGACACACGGGTGCTGAAATCCCAAACCGCGGGCACGCCGGCCCGGCGGCAACTCTCAAGAGAGAGGCCAATGTCACCACACCTTCTCTCTCCTCACTTCAGGCTGGCTCTTCTCCAGCTTTAGGGGGGGTTCCCTAAGTTCGGATCGCTAAGGCAGGTGCGGCTGAGGGCAAGGTGATCTGAAGAGGCTGCCTTAGAGAAACACGGGTCACAAAAACAAAAATGATTCGGATTGATGGGCAGGAAGGGAAGGAAGGATCAGTGCTCGAGGGAAGGCCAGTGCCAGTACCAGAAGGGTAAATGGAGTCAAAAGGGGACCCAAAAGGGCTTTGTGTTTCGCAGAAGTGAGACTAAGCTGGTTCGTTCCATAATCAGAGGCAAGGAGAATGGAAGTATAACTGACTACTTTCCATTACTCCCAAACCTCCAAGAACATAATGGCAACAAACAACTTGGCAACCGCAAATGCTTGCCCAATGTGTTAGATTATAGCCCTCTATGCTGGCTTGGCCTATAACTTATGAAAACCCGAAACCACGACAAAGAAGCCCAACATATCCCAAAAACTCAACATGATATTTTTTCTTTATTAACTCTGCGGAAGAATCCTCCCAGCCCAAAGATTTTGTCTTATAATGAAAGTCTTCCTCTTTATAAAGCCAAAAAGGCTCTCATTACATAATAATAATAAAAATGAAAAAATAAATTAAAGTAGACCTAAGATCCACATTTTCTTCACTAAATGAAGACATGACCAAACCTTAATTAATGTCACTCCTACATGGCTAAAGTGTAACTATCTCTTTAGCTTATTAGCTGACCCAAAGACCTTTATTAAAATGTAGCCTTTTTGAAAAGTATATTCTAACAACCATCTCCCTTTTGAAGAATCGCATCCTTCATGCAATCGGCGGTTTAGTGGAGACATGAGTCAATGGACACTCCGATCTTTCAACGTGGTCGAAAAGAAAAACCATTAAGAATCCCAAGCAAAACGTCTGCCTCGTAACACATCTGGATGCTAATCAGAAGGGTCCACGATTCGGCTGCCAGTTGAGGTGAACTGCTCCTTGACTGGTCGTGTAACCAAAACATACCATCAAAACAAATTTATACAGATGAGCAAGACACGACCTGTAGACTGCCCCACGTCATGGAATGCCCACAGGCAGCCTCAAAGCTCCACGTAGCAGTAAATAATTACCCCGAGCAGATGCCGAGAGGAGACCACAACAAACACCGCGAATTTAATTCCTCTAATTTCGCGATTTGGTTGCCAAAACTCCTGGCTATGTCGCTAAGCCGTCACGCCAAATAACTTGGCTGACAGCAGAATGGAACTCCACGTAGCAGCGATGATAAAATCAACCCGTGATTAATGTTTTTGAGGGATCATAACTTCAGAATGGGTTCGTTGGAGATGGATTCCTTAAATCGCGGCTTTAATCGGCGTTTTCAGTGCGGGTTCCAGGTGGAGCTGTGCTCTGTTAGCACACGCCAATAAAAATTTAAAAGAAGAACAATCACACAGCTCCCAATCCATTGATTGTGGCTCACGGCTTTCTCCTCAGTGTAGTAAAAAAACACACCTTCTTCAAGTTGCTTTGTAATGAAGCATTTCCATTCTTCATGATACGGCCATTTTTTTTATTATGTGCACATATGTAGACTTTATAAAATCCAGAAGACGCTGGTAGCGAGTGATCATCAATACTGCATTTTTAGGAGTCACCAATCCATTAACAGTCTTTGCACCATCTTGTAAAGCATCACATCTAACCCGGAATCAATTTCATCGAGAATTGCCAAATCAGCCTTGAGTACCGCAAGTTGCAGAATTTCATTGCTTTTCTTCTCCCCATCGCTAAAGCCTTCATTTACATTGTGGTTCATAATTTTAGGATCCATATTTAGCATTGGAGAAAGGAAACTATAGAATTGTCCGTGTAATTGGCTATTTGATAAGGAAAATGGCAGTAAAAGCTAACACCGGCCTTACTAAAATGAACCCAATTCTCTGTTGCAGAATTCCTCTGTTAAATCTTGCTCAAGCAAAACCTTAGTTGCAACCTCTGTAACCCAGACTGTCCAGTCAAGTGCTCTATATCTTTCAGGGGTTCTCAAACCTGATACATTTGAACTAACAGGGCTCTTTGGATAGGAAGATTACATTTTTGCGTCATGCATAAAGAGTAGCGCTTCTCCAGTTTTTCAACAACATTTCTTCCTACAAAATAGAAGTTCGCTGCAAAGAACTTCTTTGCAGACATAAAAATGTCTGAATGTTGATTTGCATGGTATTCCCTTGTCTTTGCAGAAATTCGACATCAATACCCTTCAGCCAGAAAGCTTCAATGTTAATAGTATTGCAAAATCTATCACTTTTGTTCTTTCTGACAACAAAGTATTCAAGAGCATACTCTAAGTAGCAAATATCTTGTTATGTTTCCCGTCGTTTTTCAAATCTAGAAAGAGCATTCACTGAGGATAACAATTTATCCTTCCATTCACCCCAAAGAAAGAACAATGTTGTGGGAGAAATTTTATTCTCCAACAGCATTTTAGAAGAACCATCCAGCATGAATGAACTCATTCCTTGAAAACTTCTAAGTGGTCCCTGAGAAGCTTTACTGCATAACTGATAAAATCATGGTAGACTAGAGCATTACAAGCTTTTAATGCAGCATTATAGTGTCCAAGGATAGTAGCACCAATCTTATTGCCCATCTTTTCACAGTCTTCAGGCGTTCTAAGACATTAAGCAACACAACAAACTGCAACAACATTGTAGGTATTGAGTGTAACCTCAACCAGTCACAACATTGCTGCTTTGTGGACACCCCTGTCAAATTGGAGGGTAACACCCACGAGATTTAGTCATCCCAAACACACCGAGAGTTGTTTTAAGCGCTTTTTGTGCACTATTTCTCCTTGTTGGCCCAGGTCAGAAAATCCGGCCAACACTACCCCACCTTTACCGTCCTGGATGGGATACCTTTAGTGGGTAGCTACACTTTGTGTGATAACAAGCACTTAACAATCACCATCCACACATGAAAATCATTACACCATAAATCTTGCCTCTAAAGCCTTCTTTATTCCAAAGAGTAAAACAATACAATACAAACAAGAGCATTCTTTCGGTCCTCTGACCATGCGAAACAATCAGCAAGAGCTCTACTTAAATAGCCAAATGGAGAAGAGGGGCACATGACACTTGTGAGAGTGAAGTCGAGTTCATGGAGTGATTTGTGGATCTAGCATGAGTTAACTTCAAAGGTGAGGCACCACATCTCCAATGAGATATGCGCCATCATCTAGATTGAAACTCCACCAAAGCATGGTGTGCCAAGTGCACCCATGCGCCTCCTTCATGAGGGAGGACACAATATTTAACTTGATGCACTCGCCACCTCTTAGCACATGTGCCAAATAAGTTGCCTTCATCTTAAATAACTCGCCCTCAACTTTAAGATTTGCCAACATGTCACGTGTGAGCTTCCACATACTCATGCGACTTCATGAGATGGTGGGCACATTCCTTAACTTGTGGTGAAGTCGCCACCTTTTAGAATCCTCATAAAACCAATCACTTTATTCCTTAGTCTAAGTCTCCCATCACATGAGACAAAAACGATGCCTTTTCCCAACATGTTTTGTCATGTTCCCTTGACATTTGAATTTGTCATTTTGTTGAGTCTTTTAGCATTATTTTGATGTGTCGCCCCTTTAAGACAAAATGCTTTAAGTGATGATTTAATCACTCGAAACATAGGAAAAGTTGGTTCTATGGTAAAGAGGACGCGCTAAGTGTGAAAACAAGCATCCCTGTGCCAAATTCTGCCTCCAGACCATAAATTTATTACAAATTGAAGCTTCTCATTTAAACCATTAAGAAATGGCCTAAGTTTATGGGAAAATTATTTTTCACGAAACTTGAAAATAAACCTAGGGGTACCTAGTACATGTTCATAATTACTCAAAACAATGTCTAGAATGCTTATATACATTGACACATGAACTTTAACAACCTCCTCGGGCCTAACCACTAAGATGATCATTCCAGCTTTGGAGTGGTTAAAAACTCAAAAATTATACACTGCTTATTCAGCATTGCATAATTACCGAGGGAAAAAACACCTTGGAATAATCAGATTACAAAAATTCCTTTACAAAAAGTTTGCCATGCTAGCACATTTATTACAAAACCTCCATGCGGTATGAACATGTAATTATTTAAAAAGGGGCCCAAAAAATGGCCCTGATGAACCATGGACCTTCTAAGCACTGATGATGAACAACTGGCTTGTTCATAACTTCAGCGGCTCACTAGAAATCCACTTAAGTGCAACTTTGTGGATAACAAGGGAGATGTGACACGATCGCCCTACTGGGATGATTACACGTTGATGAGAATAGCCTTAGAAGTGATTATTGTTGGTCCTCAGTGGCCAATAGTCAAGCTTAAATAGAAAAAAGGAGAGGAATGATAGAGGAAAAATGCCTCTTTTGCTGAGCAGATTGGGCCGAACTATTGGTTGGTCAAGGATATCCCCTTTGACTATTTGTACACTGTCCAAAAACAGCGAACAAAAAGATTATGTGAAAATGGCAGAAATTTTGTCTCTTGGATGCTCCATAAGAGAGGTTTTACCTACACAATCAAAGAAAGACTACAACCACTTGTTAAGGGGATTAGTATTACAAATGTACAAGGACATAAGTGTCCATACAATGTTTTTTAGACTGCCAAGGCAGCGGACGGCGAGCTAAAAATTATAAAAGTTGCAAATAAACACAATTTTTAGTGGAATTAGAGTACTAGTCTAAGTGGCTAATGATCTAGACTTGATTGTAAACACTTATGGTACTTTAGATCAACTTAATATAATGATTAAATATGTTGATCTATATGTATGCAAGAACAAGATGTAGATATAATGACTTTGAAACTTTAAGATCTAATAGAAGCTTCCATGTCATTGGAAGAAGAAAATAAATATTTTGAGAAAAGGTTGAGTGAAGAGAAAGAATGCCCTTTAGATGGGCAATGGAGTTCCAAAGTGGTGCACATATGAACTAGTCTCCCTTTGAGCCACCAAGCTTGAGGGGATTGCGCAAGGCTAACCGCCCACTCCTTGATGGATGAGGAACCTGAAAATTTAGATTAAAAGCCAAGAGGGAGGTTGGATCTCCCTTCTTACTCCTTTAGGTATAATCCTACTGTTGTCTGTCGATTGCACACCAGCAGCAGAAATCAATTGAAAGTTGTCTCCTCACTTAGGAAAGTGGGAGAGGTGTGCCCTTGGGGGCAAGCACAGAGCTAGGTACTGTCACCTACTCCTAGCTCCTCCGTTTAGGCTAACTCTTAACGAAGCCAAGGGGGGTAGTCCCTACAAAAGAGTTTTCTACGGCTCTTAAGTTGTTAAAGTGTTTTTGAAGGTTGCGGATGCAGATGGGTGTTTTTTAGGAGTTATTATGATTAGAAGGTGTTTTACTTATTATGAATGTGACAAGATCAAAAAAGGCAATCCACGTTGCAATGAGAGATTAAAAGATAAATTTAAATTCTAGACATCAATTATGCATTCAGTGATAACTATTATATTAAGCCATAGACAATTGATCATATAATTATGCAAAACAAAACAAGGACCAGTGCTTTATGGAGTTGATGAAACTGAAATGCGCTGAAGAAATAAACATAAGTCTGGAATTTAAACCAATGAATGTTAGATTGTGCGAGTGTTCTTGGCAAGTTTTAAGGATTTTAATGGTGATCTTGCTTAAGGTGTCTGGAAATCCTAACCGGAAATACCTTCAGTGGCTCCATTCGAAGACATGACGGACCTGTCTGGAATCACAGCTAGGTGTTCAATAACTGAACCAACTGTGTCCAGATTGGGTTGCCCGACGCCCACACTTGGAATTTGCCCACTACCTAAGTATTTTATCGAGACAACGCCGGTGCGTTGGTTATGGGGTAAAAGTTTTAATTATGTTGTTATTGCGGTCTTAGCAAGTCCATTCACCGTTCTGAGTACAAGCCCAACTCGAAAGTCGGCAGAGCATACTAGGTGAAGGAGATCAACGAAGTAAATTAATTAAAGGGAGTGTGAGTTGAAGGATTTTATTAAGTCAATTAATTAAACTCTCCGACAAAGAGCGCTCTTGACCTTGTCTTATGACAAAGGTTCAAGAGTCTTATCTAATCTAGATGCCTAATGCAAGGATATGCAAGATTAATGATGCTCTCCGATAGAGAGTGCTCTTGACTTGTGTTTCTGCAAGTTCAAGAGTCTTACTTATTGATTAACTTGATTAACAATATGATGCACGAAAATAAAGTGAAGACGGTTTATTAAACTCTCTGACAGAGAGCACTCTTGATCCACCTTATGATGAGATTCAAGAGATTTTTACTTTAAAAAGTTGATTTACTTATTGAGAGATACAAACTTAAGATATGAAGCAATCAACTTGATTAATGAATCAAAACTGGCTAATCTAACAATTAATATTCTAAGAGAAATGATGCCACATTCGATTGGAATGATCAAATAAAACTTTTTAACTCACTTTTTATTAACAACAAACTAATCAAATATGCACTACTTTGACTAAGATTAGATGATTATACTACAGTATTCTACCATTAGCAATAAAAATGGAAAGCAGGAAAAAGAGACGATACAGGCTTCCCCCAAATGGGGGAAGAGGGGTGTGGGAGCCATAATCCCACTCGCTTTTTATTAATTTACAATTTTCTGATGACTTGTTCTTTGCCTTTTCTTGGAAGAACAGGGAAAGAAAGGGATGGAAGAAGAGGGAAATTGTCTTCTTGTTCTTTTTGCACTTCTTGCTTTTTCTCTTGCTTGCTTCAAGCCCTTGGGCTTTTCTTGATTCCTCCTGCAAATAAGAGCTTAAAACAGTTTAAACGCTATGCATTAGTTAAGACTTTAAAGACAAACTACAAACTAAATTCTCGAAAAAGAGGACAAAAACCAACAATGAAAAAAGAGGAAAGAGAGGAGAAAAACCAAAGAAAAGGGGACAGAAAAGATGGGAAAGAGGGCTGTCCTAAAGGTGAGAAAGGGGGCTGTCCAAAAGCAAAAGGAAGGCTGCAAAACAGTAAAAAAGAGGGCAGCGAACAATCAAAAGAGGGCTATCCAAAAAGGAGAAAGATCGGGCAAAAAGGGGCCAAAACTAGGGCAAAAGAAGGCTGTCCAAAATGAAGAAAAGGGGCTGCAAACTAAAGTGAAAGGAGGGCAGCGAAGAAGAAGAAGTAAAGGCAAGGCAAACAAGGCAATGGGGAGGAAGCCTAAAGGTTGAAAAAAGTGAACTAGGGCTTTCTAAGTGACAGGTAACCAAAGAACATTAACGTATGAAAATTTTTATGAGATGGAACTTGAAGTAAACAAAGACTCTTGAAGCCTTCTTCTTGGAAGAATCCATGTTATTGTAGATCCTACAGAGAAACCAGTGTTAAAAGAAAAACTTGTGGTCTTGAAGATGAGCTAGATGCAACCGAGCTCACACCCTTCTCCAAGATAGTAGATCCTGTCCAAGATCAAAACACTTCACAAAACCCAGTGAGATCAATCAACTAGCATGCTAATAAATATAAAGACTCATCAACATTAATATAACTAAATATGTCTTGCTCATGAAATCTTTTATAAAATAGCACAATCAACCAACTTAACAACTGTAAATGGAAGATTTTACGTTCTAAACAGCAGACTTCTAAAACTAATTGATTATATCATATATGAGTATTGCAAATAAAATAGATGGACAGAAATCACCTCACAAATTCATTCACCACAAGTACTAAGCTGCATGGACCTCCAAAGTCTTGATTTTATTCCAGAAGATGAGCATAAGCCATTACAAAATCTTACAGAGTAAGTTTACAATCAAAAGATCCACCCGAATAGAGCTAAAGAAGCTTCTCTTTATACAATGAATGAAGAACCCAAAACCCTAAAACCAGAAAACCAGACCTAACCAGACTGGCCACCACTGAGAGAGCAGACCTAAAGAAGATGAGCTGGGAATGAGGGGAGGCCTCCACCTAGGCAAGGCGCCCCCATTCCAACCCTCAGCACTGGAAACAGTCCACAGAAGGAGCCACATGTGTGGATGACATCCTCATGAGGAAGAGGGGCGTCAAGATGAAGAGGGGCGTGAACCATCTGATGAGAGGCGTGGGCTAGGTAAGGAGTGCTGCTACTAGTCTGGAGGAGCCATTGCCAGTGTAATCTTCAGTCTTTACCTCGATCAAATCATCAAACCAATGAGTGCTCTCCATCTCATCAAATTCGGGAGTTTAGCTGGAGATGGCAAACCTGTTAACTGAATATAACTTTATTGCTCACTGAATGCTCACTGAAGTTGAGTTATGATAACTCCAATCATCATAAATGCCCAATGAGATGTCATTTAGCCTTTTATTTCGCTGAATTTGGATTAATTTGGAGAGTTTTAATTTTCTCCAAAATAATCATTTTTTAATAAAAACTCCATTTTTTCCCCAAAAATGACTTTTTTGAGAAAATGTGCATTATGTGTCCGATTGATGATCCGAAAGTTGGATTTGACTGGCTGGCCGATCAAGAATGATTTATGGCTTAAGGTTAGAGCCTTCAATCACTGAATTCGGGGTCCAGATGATCGACTTATTACAAATGGGTTTTTTCCATTTAATTTATGGAAAAATTAACCAAAAAACTTAGGAAAATAATTAAAAAATTTAAAATTTTAACCCATCCGAAGAAAAAAAATTCGGAAAATTTTTTTAAAGGTCCTATTGACTTAGGACATGACCATGCTCTATTCTAACAATGCCTAGTAGGTTTATAAACACTTAGTTAGGCTCTAATAACCCCCCAAGGCCCAGAATTCAAAATCGGGTATTCCAGCTTTGGAGGACGCAGGAGAAAACCTCGTCAATTATACTCGGCTATAGGCAAAGCATAATTGTCAAGGGAAAAAAACTCCTTGGAATACCTTAGTTGAGATTCTACGTCTTAGGAGACCAAACCACTCAAAATACCCTACTAGCACATTTTATTACAAACCCCGCGGGGCCATAGTCAAAATTATTCAAATGAAAAACTGGATAGCCAATATTTGCTAGACACGAAGACGGATCAACTGATACACTGGAATCAAACATTGAACATGTTTGTCAACTGGTGGCTCCTCATGTAACCCAACTAAGTGCAAAATTAGTGGATAACACCTACAAGAAAGGGTTAGATAAAGCACCAATACAACGGAAAAAATGCTTAGACCTAATCTCCTATATAGCAATCTACAGAAAATCTCAAGAGAAAGCTATCTAATACCCTATGAGGTGGTAACACCCTTTCAAAGGCCTATGAAAAAAATAAAAATTCAAAGCAATTAAACTAGATATAGTTACCTCATATATGTATAACTTTAGACAATAACATCCACACATGAAAGTGCAACATAGATTTGACCTCCAAAGCCTTCTTTATTAGCAATTCCAATAACTCATAAGTACAAGAGCTTGAGCACAAGCTTCAATAGTAACCAACTAACAAAGAAAAGAGAGGCAAGAGCTTGCTTAAATAGAAAAATAGGAAGATAGGGGCGAATTTCATAAAGTGGAGTGAAATAGAGTGTCAAATGACACCTCATGGAGTTAACTAGAGTGTAATTTGACACCTCCGTAAGTTAACTAGAACTTAAGGGCTCCTCGTAAGCCACTAGGAGACAAGGAGGGGGCAAATAGAGATTGATTGAAACCAAATCCAATCAGAAATAACACTTCACTCAAGGGGGCAAAGTAGGGAATATTCCCTTTTACCAACCTCCTAATATCACTCAAATTTGTCTCCCACATGCAAAAATATGGGATTTTGTCTCCAAGGGGTGTGCTAAGCTAAATTAAGTGGTCTAAGGAATTTAATATATCATATTAAGGTGTTTGACACCCCCTTTAGCCACATAAATCAAATACTATACACTATACACCCCTAAAACACCAAAATTACAATTTTTACATCTCCATATGACAAAACTATGATACAAATTGACACTAGATTAGACACCATGCTAGGGAAAAGACATTAAGGCTTACTCTAGCTTTGGAGGCATGAGTGAAAAAACTTCAACAAGCTCAGACCACAAGGGCCTAAGCTTATCTCAGTGTAAAAAACACCCCAAGGCAACATTAATGTGATTGTCCTAGATCAACTAGCCTTTTACAGACAGGGTACTCATATCATCCCATTTTGCAATTCCCTCACAGGGGATATGGAACATGTAGATACAATCCAGAATGAGAAGAAGAAAAGGAGGAGGCATGTATGCATGGCAGAGCTCTGGCACTGCAATCTCTTTTTGTACATCTTCATCTTCGGTCTTCATTATCATCCTAGTGCAAACTGGGTGGTAACAGGAGGAAATAGATCATCGATGATTTAAATGTGAGCCATACTTGAAGATTGCCAGCAGCATAAGAAAATGAGATACACATTTCAATGCTAATTTTGTCTACAGTTCAGATCTATAACAAAATTCGTTTTCAATTTCGCTCATCCATCCACATGTAAAACTCGTGCAATGCTAATGTGACAACATGACAGGGATCTTTTCTAATAAATGAATGAAGGGCTTACAAGAAAGGCCTTTAGGACCTTGTAATGTTTTAATAAGCAGGTGTGCAGTGAGCAAAATATCTTTGGATGCCTCTCATTGAAACATGCAAATGAATATGTATATCCATATTAAAATAACTCCAGATTTATAAATAAATAAGATAATCATAAGCTGAATATTTTGTATCCATTCCGAGGATTCCATAGCTACAGTGTCACAAAGACCAGAAATTAACTTTCAGAACTTGATATATGTTTAAAAAGAAGGTTGGTAGCTTGCAGTTTGGCATAATGCTGGCACCTCTACCATGCTACCTTTCACATAATTAGTGTAATCTTCCACTAAAAGAAGAATATATCCATTAATGTAAGAGAATATCTGATAATGCAAAACACAACCAGCAGGCTCCTAAGTCATTTTCTGTACCTTTCCCTTCCGTAGTAGTATAGGTTCACTTCCTGTCAGATCTAACACAGTGGATGGATCCGCCACACGAACACCACCATCAACAACAAAGTCTACACCCTGAAATTATCATTATGCAAAAGCCTGATCCTCAGAACAAACATGAAATAAATCAACCAGTGAGGGTAAGTGTATACTCTTTTACAGGGGCTAAAAGTCTGAAATTTAGTCATTCCTTTGATGACTATAGATTGAATGAGGACTAAAATTTCTACTGAGATAAAAACCAGCATGATATGACTACCAAAATTGATACAACTGTAAAGAATATAATCCAAGAAACAAAAAAATCTTAATGGCAATATCCACTAATTAAACACTCTAAAGTAAAGCATCTACAAACCAATGTTTTAAAACTCAGACTCAGACTCAGAATAGGAGGGTCAACTTGGACTGTGACTTGGACTTGGCTTCGACTCAGACCAGTTTGAATTTCATGACTCAGTTTTCTAAAATATATATAAAATATTAAAATTTTAATGAAAATAAATATATTTTAAAGATTCATCCCACGGAGGTTAGAGCAATTGGTAATGAATAATTAAGATGAGAAGTTGTAAATGGANNNACATTCACAATTCACATTGAAAATTCGAAACATTCAAACATAAATAATATATTAATGTATGTCCATGACTCCTTGAGTCCATTCAACATTGTCAAACTACATTCAAAATTTTCCTAATGGCATTTTCTGACATGAAATAGAAAGTTCAAAACAGTGAAATTGAACAATGAACAAAATAGTACATTTGGCTTCCTCAAGCCATGTCATCATCATCCTCAGCATCAATGTCATCAGCATCACTAAGGTCCTCTGTCAGCAAGCTCTCTAGATAGGAATCACTCTCAAGTTGAGGCTCGTGCTCATCAATAGTAACCAGAGGTAACTCAACAAGGCCATCGTGCTCATCAATAGTAACCGTGGGAATTAGACAATGGAAACTTGAAAGTTGAAAGTGAACACTGAAACAGTGAAACTTAAAAACACAGAAGTTAGAACATAGAACCCCTGCAGGCTGCGATTTGCTTGAGCCTTGAACAATGAAGACTGCGATTTGTTGTCCACTGCTGAAGAATGGACTCTCCACCGAACCCGAAGTCTGTTAATGGTCTGCTGAAGAATGGTCTGTCCGCTGTCCACTCGCTGTGCCCAGAACCCGCTGCCCTTTGATACCTGATACCACTCACTCGCTGTGCATAATGAACATTGAAAATCAAAATAATAAACATAAGTTATAACTTATAAACTAATAAATGAATGCCACGAATACGGTTGGGTCACGAGGTTGGGTCACGGGTGAGGCCCACACTTAAATTTTTAATTAAATAATTTATTTTTTTACATTAAAAAAACACGGTTGTTCAAATTTTATGTCGGCCGTACCTCAAACGTACCAAAAATCGGAGTACGCCATACCAAAAACCACAAACGTACCATAATTTTTTATGTCACATACCCAGTACGGGACCACTATTCATGGTACGGGAGGGTACGTCCAGGTACATACCATTACCGTACCCAAGTACCTGGTACATGTACCAGGTACCGATACATGTACCCGACCCCTAGATACGGGTACCCATGCAACACAGATATATATATATATATATATATATATATATATATATTGAAGATTCCAAGCCATCGAAGACGAAATATGCATCCGAATACAATACATATGTGAAAGAAAATACATAATTAACAAAGCTCTAAATGGCCTCTAGAATCCAAAACACAACATGCTACAAGGTACTAGCCTACTACATATCACTAATCAACATGATCAATCATGAAACCTATCATCACTATTGGAAATGGGATCCTCGACCTGAGCTACAGGACCATCCTCTAGCATGTTTGGTTTTTAGTAGGTTTATATTTTAGAGGTGGCATGTAGCCAAAGAGTAGGGTGAAATTTTGCGTTTTTTGATGGTTTAGTGGACTTGTCTTTGTTTGTGTAGTTTGTTACCACCTAGGTTGCATCTAGTTGGACTTTCCAGTGAGCCGCCAAAGATAAACAAACACCTGTTCAAATTTAAAGATCAAAAGTCCATGCAGGCCTTCCAAGGCCCTTTTTCACTTTTTAACCACATGTTCATACCTTGCAGGTAAGTTGTAAAAAGAGTGCTAGCACAGGATTTTTGTAAAGAACTTGGCTTCCTAGGACTTACACATCAATCCAGGTATTCCAAGATGTTTTTTCCTTGTTAATTATATGTTGTCGAATAAACAACTTATATTTTTCGAGTTTTTCACCTGCTCCTACAAAGTTGGAATGGTCATCTTGGTGATTAAACCCTAGGAGGTTATTAAATTTCATATGTCAGTGTATATGAACATACTACACATTAATATTGAGTCATATGGACACGAGTTAGGTCCCCCTAGGTTTATTTTTCATTTTTTGCAAAAAGAAATCCTCGTAAAATGAAGGTTTTCTAATGTTTTAATTAAAAAATTTGTAAAGAACATAAAAGTATGATCCAGAGACAGAATTTGGCGTGGGGGTGCTCGTTTTCATACTTAGAGTGTATCCTTTACCCTGGAACCCACTTTTCATATGGTTTGGGTGATTAAATTGTCACTTAGAGCATCTTTTCTCTAAAGGGACAACAGAACGTCAAGAAAATGCTAATGATGACACAAATTGACAAAAGGACAATTGAAGAAATAGAGGGAACATGTTTCAAACATGTTGGAAAAGGTGGTGAATTGGTCTCAAGTGAAAGGCAAGTTCAACTAAGGTATAAAGCGTCGTATTTGAAGTTGATTTGGAGGCTTGTGAGTAACTACAAGTTACCAAGTGTGCCACCTCCATGAACTTCACGCCTTGGTTTATGTGTCACCTCACGCTTCGGTATGTTGGCATGGTTGGCGAGGGGTGCATCTCTCGTGGAGATGTGGCGCCCTCTCTTCTCACTACACTCAAGTCCATCACTCATTTAACGTCATAAACTCAAGTTCACGCACACTTCAACTCCCTCTCATGGAAGCGCCCCCCTGGGTTGGCATTTTCTATTTAAACAGGTCACTTCTCAATTGTTGAGGAGGAGAAGGTGGAACCTTTGCTCAATTGCACTGTAACCTTTGTGAAGTATTTTTATTGAATGAATAAAGGCTTTGGAGGCAAATCAATGTGTGGATCTTTCGTGTGTGGACGATAATGTGCTTTATGATCTCATGAGGTGTAATTGTGTTGTTTACATGCTTGCACTATAAATGTTTGGTTATTTATATGGGTTTTGAAGGAGAAGTATTTCTTAGTAAGGCAAAGTAGTGTGATTGTTGTATCCATTACTTTTTTGTTAAGTTGCATTAGAAACATTAAGACAGACATGTTTATTTGATGAGAAATGCATGTTTTCTGAAGTTTCTATAGTAGTTTACACCAGGTTGCGTTTAATCCTTTGATGTGCAAGTGTTGTGAGATCACAGGATATCTAGCTTGGAGATTGTGTTGAGCGATTTGGCATCCTCACGTCTTCAAACAAATTCCAAGAAGGACTAGTCCCTCCGATCCCCACTTTGAGGACCCCATTGCCCTGATTCAGCGACTATTTCTCTTCACCCTTCTTATCTACAAAATTAAACTTTCTTTGTCACTGGTTCGGTTTTTTCATTTCAGATCTATAATCTCATGCAAGAATATAAGTAGATCTGAGTAACTCGGTAGATATAAGTAGTTTACAACTAAAATTTCAAAGTTTAGATCTGGTTATAGTTGATCTACCATTTTTACTAAGTATTTTTCAAGTAAAATCCAAAGTTAGTAAAGGTAGTTTGATTTAAAATTAAAAGTTTTAAATATTCATACTTGGCTATTTAGAGCTTGATTTACTTGTTCCAAAAGAACAAGATCCTAGGAAGGAAATATTTCTTGTTTTCCTTGGTTAAAATTTGCATTTTTATTCATAGTTTAACTTAGATTTTTTTTGGATTTTTTTAAGGTTGTTCAAAGACACTCTTAAAGTGTCTCTAAGCATCTTTTGCATTTGATAGCTTGCTGATTTTTGCAGGTTTAACAAAAAAGAGAAGGAAACTCTGGTCGTTTTGCGAGAAAAAAGACCATTAATAGCTCAACGGAGTTCCCCTTTTCACTAAAAATCATTTTTCTATCAAGTTGTAAGCCTTTGGTTCCAAGTTATAAGAACCAAAGTGCATTTATCAAGAGTTGTAATAAGTTTATTAATTTTCGAGTAGGCTTCTAAGAGCCCACTCCCATCCCCCTTGGGGGAACCTGCATCTGTGTCATTTTCATGTTTTGGCCTTTTTGTAAGTTTAGTTTTACTTTTCTTGTTAAGTCATTTATTTTACTTTATTGCTTCAAGGAAAAGAAATATTAACCCCACGCATTCCTGAGTTACCCGAAAGGGGAAATAAATTCATGGTAGGAATAATTAAGAAACAGTTTCCCTTTTGTTAATTCTTTTAGTATTTAAAATTAACCCAGTTGTTCTCTCCCAAGTATCCCGAAAGGGGGAAAGAGATTTTCAGCCATGAGTGGTTTGTTAATAAACATCACATTTAGATTTAATAAAATAAACCAAGGCCTTGCTTACCATATGCTATGAGCCGTTGCAGCTTTGTCTGATCAGTTTGGTTGCTTCAGAAAGGAAGTTTAGTGACTAGATTAATAGGAAAATCCACACAAGTTACTTTCTTGAGAATTCGGGAGGTCTCTGAGGGTGACCACCACAGAGTCAAGGGGCTACTCCAAGCAGTTTATGCCTGGCCCCATTAGAAACTTAGTATAACTGCTCTAGCACTCAATTGAAGGAAACTTGACTGGTTAGGCCAAACCCCAATTTAGCCACTCCTTAATCAAGCAGCACCCCTTATATGTAAGCACTCCATAGTCATTAGCATTGTCCTTTATTATTATTTCATGCTTCAATCAATTTTGCAAATGTCATTGAATGGTGTGTACATTCTCTAAGATGTTGTTATAAATTATTTGCAGTAACTTGTGGTTAAGATTTCAATCATTTCACGTTAACTCCTAGATTCTTCATTTTTTTGTTTTAGAATAAAACCTTAGATTTCTTTTTATAGGGAACACCCCCCTTGGCTTCGCTACGAGCTAGCCTAGACAGAGGAGTCGAGTATCAGGTGACAGCACTTGGCTCGAGCTTGCCCCCAAGGTCGCACCCAGTGGTTTGAAGATTTTGGGCACGTGACCTGAGGTGCGAATTAAGCGGCAACCTAGTTCAATTAACTAGAATTCTGAAAACTTCCAAGTATGCTATATTTTAGATGGGATGTGAAATTCTATTTTCATCAAGGTTTGATGAGGTTGGAACCCCTCTCAAAAATCTTGAAACAACTAATGATAATATAAAAAATTTAAGTAAAAGTTCTCATTTTCTTTGTATTTCGTTCTCTACCTTTTTACTTCTCATTTTCTTTATATTTGCCTCTCTGCTTATTTACTTTAGCAATTTTATATTTCCATTCCAAATTAGCTTGTGTCACTATGTCAAGAAAGTTGTTTTTAACCCCAAATAGGGGTACGATATGTAGGAAACAAAGCACGTTCACACTTGGCCTAGTAGGTATCAACTCGGTCAAGTTGGACCGGTTTCATACTGAACCGACCAGTTCATACACCAAACCAGCCAGCTCATTACCAAACTAGTCTGAACCAATTTGGTAGCCAAGTCAGCACCATTGAGCGTTAACAAGATCAATATAGCTACATCCAAGTTTGAGTTGCCCGAGTTTTAAAACACTAACTACAAACTCAATTTGGACTACTTTTCAAGAATAAATTTAAATTACAGTGAACAACAAATTGGCATGTTAGCTATGGAAGTGATTACCATAATTGACCCAATTCAAAAGAATAAATTCCAAACAACAAAATCTAAGTGGCAATATCTACTAAATAGTAAATAAACATTTTAGGCTACAACATCAACAAATTCAGTTAGGACTACAGTATGTTACTCAAATTGTATAGGGCCCCACTTTTTGTGATCTTCATCATAATTCCTCTGATCTTCATCACATACACATCAAAGCTTTGCCACTTGAAGGGGCAGTAGATTGAA
This sequence comes from Pseudotsuga menziesii, assembly GCA_001517045.1. Taxonomy (NCBI): domain Eukaryota; kingdom Viridiplantae; phylum Streptophyta; class Pinopsida; order Pinales; family Pinaceae; genus Pseudotsuga; species Pseudotsuga menziesii. Next base: position 1,083,176 of record LPNX010011497.1, on the reverse strand, counting down.
AAAGGGGGCATCATTGGTATATCTCGGTGGATGATTTCCATTATCTCCATGGTTTTTTTATTCATCATGGTTCACACATGCATTTATCTCTATGGGCGTCTAGTCTATCGATGGCTATGGTGGTACTATAGGTGGCGTTACCTCTTGAACCTGCACTCAAAGTGTAAAAGGTTCCTACCACAAAATGCAACTCCAAGGGAACTCATGCACTTTATGGGATTTTAGGAAGGTCGCCCACTGTCACCACAACAAATCTTCGCCCCACTTTAGGCTGGCTCCACTCCAGCACAAGGGGGGGCTTCCCTAGGCTTGGATTACTAAAGCTAAGAAGTTGGGGCTCAAGGTAATATGAAGAGTTAACCTAAACAAAACAAAGATTGTATCATTGTAAATGAAATGAAAAAATAAGGTGATGGAGGACCAAGACCAGTTCCTATCAAATCTTGCGCAAATTGGAATAAAAAAGCATCAATCTAAATAGGGCTGCTTTGTGAATGATTAAAGGAAGAAAAGGCTGCTAAAAGAATGCCACAATCAGCCTTAATAATGTTGAAAATTAATGCAAAAATGCAATCTTGGAGAGCCCTACCAATGCCATACTTAAACAGGTTTATGGAGGTGTTGTCCTACAATTAATTCTAGCAACAACTTATTTGATAGATGCAAGATTAATATGTTCAAAAGTACAAAAGAAAAAAGCACAAGAGGAAGAACTTCCTTATTACACCCATCCAAATGGAAAATGATCCATTACAAATCCTTCACAACAAGTTCTTTACAAGGAATTTATAATAATTGTTGTCACTTAAAACACACTTAACCGCAGAAAGGTCTCCCAACCACTAGGTGTGCTCCTAAGGGGCAACTATGACTTTGGAACCCACTGTCACCCTGATTCCTAACTCCTCCGTTTAGACCCTGTTATCCACTAATTTTGCACTTAGTGGATTTTTCCGTGAGCCGCCAGAGCATTGAACAAGTACACTTGTTCGTGATCAGAACTCTAAGGTCCGCCAACTTTTTTCTGGGAGTCTGTTCGAAATTTTTTGTAAATACGTGTTCATAACCCCCTGGGGGAAATTGTAAAAAATGTCCTAGCATTTAAATTTTTATAAAAGGATCGGCTTCCCGGACTTCNTTATTGGTTGTTGAACAAACGACCAATAATTTCTGAGTTTTTCACTCACTCCTCCAAAGCTGGGGTAGTTGTCTTGATGTTTCGGCCTTGGGAGGTTATTAGAGCCTTCGTGTCAGTGTTTTTTGTCATGCTAGGAATTCTGATTGAGTTGTATGAACATGTACTAGGCCCCCCTAGAGTTTCGTCTGATTCCGAGAAAAAATAATTTTCTTAGTTTTTTAAGCCATTTTTTAATGGTTTAAATGAGAAAATTCAAAATGTAAAAAAAGAGTGATTCGGAGTCCGTTTTCGGCATGATTGGGCTCATTTTCAAGCCCGGAGCAGCATCTTTACTCTAGGGGCCATTTTCACCATCAATCAGACAGCCGGAGCATCCTGAAAGTCATCATTCGGCTAGAAATGCTCCAGAGTGGCATTTAATTGCTAATTTTGGAGTAAATGCACCAAAAGTCAAATGGTTGAAAAGTCAAAAATTAATATTTCATTAGTGAAAGGGTGACATGGCATGTGGGTCCAAGTAACTTACGACCTTATTCAAGTTGCATGGCATTAAAACTTTGGTTTAAAATCAAAGATTGGAATTATTTCATGAAAAGGGAAATCATGAGCACAAAGCATGGGACTCACACTTGTTGGTTTTTGCATGCATGCGATGGGATGTGAGTAGAGCTCACGCTAATATGAGGTGGACCCTTCCACTTAATAAACTATAAAGTAAGACCATAGCATACGATATGTTTTCCCTTGCCTACGAATTAATGCAAAAGAGCAATGAGTGAAGGTTGGAGCTCGAGCTGTCATGTAGTGGTGACGTCAACCCTTTCACGTGGAAATGAAATAAGGCTCACGTGAAGATGATGTGGAAAGGGAAAGGGGTGATTTCCTTGATTTATGGCCACCACATGGCTCGGCTCCCATCAACTCAGTGTTTGGCAAATCGCAGCTACAAGCTTCATCTCTAATCGCTAGTTTGTTATCCCTTCAGCTCAGTCGTATCTCCTTCAAAGCTCACGCAAACCTCTTTTTGGTGAATCGTGGATACACTTGGCCACTTCGTATTTGACAGTTGATGTTTCCAAAGGAAGGGTGGGGGCGCCTTGCCAAGGTGGAGGCCACCTCCCCATCCATTTTAATTCAAGCTCGATTCTATTGAAGCTATGTGCACTCCAAGCCTATTGTAACAGGGATTTGATTGGAATTCGATTTGATGCTATTTGCTCTCCTTGCATGCCGAGTTTGTTAGGTTTTAGGTTGCTGGTTTTTGTATAAAGAGAGGTGCTTTGCACTCTCTTCTGGATGGAGATTTTGGGCATGAACACTCTGCCAAAATTATTGTAATATTTGTTTGAAATTGGAATAAAGTTGTGACTTTGGAGGTCCGTGCACGAGTTATTGGAGTTGTGGATTCACATTGTCTTTGGTGATATCTCTCTCACCTTGCTTTTTCAATTATTAAATCATTCTTCATTATATACTCTAGAAGGCCTAAAAATCTAGTTTATGAGTATTTTGTTCGGATTTGATATTGTTTGTAAGGGTTTTGCAGGGATCATTAGGGGTGAAGAACAAGCTTGAGATCAAGCTCTTCTTCATGAACTAGTGGTTTTTTCCATCTAACTCCTTCATCTTGCAAATCTTTCTAAGCACTTCCCAATCCAAGAAAGAGACATAGCTGTCAAAGCTTCTCCTTCCCTCCATCAACAAAATTTCAAAAAACACATTTGGTTACGTGGATCTATGAATTTCCCTCTTCCAGTTCTCTTGCTTCCTCCTTGATCTTCTCGATTTCTTGCTTGCTAGCCTCTTTTTTCTTGCCTTGTTTGGCTTGTCCTCCTCTTCTCTGTTCGCTGCCTCGTTTTTCAGTCCTCTTCCTTACTGTTCGCTGCCCCATTTTTACTGTTTGTTTGCCTCTCTTTTCACCTTTTTCACTGTCCTATTTTTCACTTTTGTTGCAGCCAACTATCCTTTTTGTTGGCTGCCCTCTTTTGTCGTTGTTTTCAGCCTCTTCCTTCACTTTTTTGCACCATTCTTTACTGTTGTTCGCTCCCCCTTTTTTCCTCTTTTCCTCATTCATTTCAGCCTTCTTCTTGCTCCCTTTTTGCTCCATTATACCATCTCTTCTTTCCCACTTTGCATGTAATCTTTTGCATTTAGTTTCATTTTCGAAAAAAGATTAAAAAAAAAATTGGAAGTTCAAAACTTGCATCTAGAAGTTGATTTGGCATATAGACTAGTTTGCTCCCTTGCATATAGATCTCAATTTTCAAAGTCTAGAACTTGCATTAGGTTAGCGAGTTCCAATTTATTTCTTTGATTTGATTGACAATAACGGGTCTATGAGCTTTGTTGTGCCTTAGGTGATCAAAGAAGAAATCTATAAAGGACAAGAAGCAAAAAAACTGTCAACAGAAGTGTCACCCCTGAGGTGGTAACAGGGCCACCCAGGAGGGAGATTAGAGAGAGCAGGGCACCAAAGAGATTTTCCAGCTATATGGCACAGGTGGCCAGCTTGCGTGAGTCTGAGCCTACTACTTATGAGGAGGCTTCCGCACATCGGGTTTGGAGAGATGCCATGATGGAAGAGTACAATTCCATCATGAAGAATGGTGTGTGGGAGGTGGTTCCTAGACCAGAGGAGAAGTCTGTTGTGACTTCCAAGTGGCTCACTAAAATCAAGCATGCTGCAAATGGCAGCATCAAGAAGTACAAAGCTTGGTTTGTAGCACGAGAGTTCTCACAAATAGAGGGAGTTGATTATGATGAGACCTTTGCGTCGGCTGCTAGATTTTCTTCGATCAGAGCAGTGATCTCCGTTGTGCCAAAGATGGGTTGTGTTGTCGCTCCTTACCGGCATGCGTGTGTCAAAGCCCAAAAGTAGGCACACCGGCCCGATGGCAACTGCAAAAAGAGCAGCCACTGTCACCACACTCCTCTCTTCCTCGCTTAAGGTTGGCTCTTCTCCAACTCAAAGGGGGCTTGCCTAAGGTCTAAGATCACAAAGGTAGAAACAATGGCGAACAAGGTGAATTGAAGAGGTTTCCTTAGAGAAATGGTTGTAGTATAAAGGTGTAAATTGAATGGGAGATGGGAAGAAGGGAAGAATCCTTCCTCAAGGAGAGATCGGTGTCTTTGTATCAAGAGGGGAAAACGGAGTCAAAGAGAATTCAAGAGGGCCTTGTATCATATGTGACTGAGGGGGAGAGATCGCATGATTGAGCAAACCCTGCTTTGTCTGGTGTGAAACGACCAAAGATACTTCTTCCTTTCTAGCTACGGGAGGTGCATTGTACACACAAGAGATCAATATCACACAATCAACCTAGATAAAATGTGAAGATTGATACCCGTATATGCATGCTTACAAAGGAGAAGAGAATAACAACTGCTAAACTTCTTCGCCTTCCAATGTGGTGAATACACCCCTCTATGGCCTCATACATAAACATAGAAGAAAGAAAGTTAAAACTAGTAACTTTTACACTTATTGAAACTCATCAAGATAATGCCACACATCAAAGAGAATACTCAATTAAACATTCGAAAAACACCTCTACTAAGTTTTTCTATTAAGTTCTGGGGAAAAATCCTCCCAGCTTTTTCCACCACTTACAATGGAGAAGGCAAGTCTTTTTATAGACCCAAAAAGCCATTCTCATTTTCAAATAAAATAATAAAAAAAAAAAAAATGGAAAAGATCTAGATCCACCTTTTCTCTTTATGAATACTTTAACCAACTCTAATTCATTAATGTACCTCCTACAAGACTAAAGTGTAAATAACACTTTAGTTGATCAACTATCCCAAAAGGATTTTATTATTAAAGTGAATAAAAACCCACTCAAGCCAAGGCATCGAACGAATGGACCACTAATCAAATCTTTAAGACTTTGAGTAGGTATTTCCACGTGGATGCATTCCACGATGTTAAGGCTTTCTCATACAACAGCCAAAAGCGACCATATCGAATTTGCTTAACAGTTCGACCAATGTCGATTCAGCAGATGATGCAATGATGCTCTCATCAACTGCCAACACAAAGTGAAAATGTGGTTCAATTTCGATGCCAAAAGGAAGAGTGAGTCTAAAATCCATGTGAAGAGGAGCGCCAAGTGCAGACTTACGGCTGCCAAGATGACAAGTGAATCGAAGGTGGATTGGCATTTCTCCAAAACTCCACATTATAAATGCAGCTGACCTATGTGGATGTCAACGCATTAAGCGTGAAACTCCTCGCTGGCAGCCAAAAATAAAAAATAAACTTGATTTGCAAATTGATCTGGAAACACCAGTATGTCTGCGTCGTGACAATCTCCAAAGAAATGTTGATTCCAGCACGGGGTGTGCTCTGTCCGCTGCCAAAGAAAAGAGTGGACTGCTCCACGATTGTCTCTGGCATCTGCTACGTGCTGATTAATTTCGTTGAAACTCAGGGTGTCAATAACTTGGCGTGGCAAACCGGAAAGAATTTGATGTGTTGCTGCTAACTCCACGTATCACCCAGAATGCCCCAAAACAACTACCAATGGATAAATTCGAGCCATGTGTATGAACTCCATAATTCAAACAGCAAATAAATGGCGATGATTGATGGCATGTCACAAAACGTGAAGTTTGTCCCTTGCAATCCCTGGAAACTTCACTTAATTAAAACATAAAATACGACGGATTTGTTAGTCAACAGCAAAATGTGGCACTCCATTCGTGGCCAATAGAAGAGATACGCATGGTCATCCATTAACTCGGCATACTCAGCATCCGAAACAAAGCGCCATCCTAGGATCCATGCCAATCCTGACTCTCGAGCAAAAAAGGAATGCAAACAGTGTGTGATCGGCTGCCAAAAACGTGGATTTTCACTTTGTACTTGGCTGCTACGGGTCCAATGCCTCTATGATCTACTTTTTAGACTTGATTCTGCACACCGATTTCTTTTATCACAATTGAGAATTTCAGTTTGTGTTTTTTCTACACCATATCCTTTCCCTTGATGTCTGGACACTTGGATATTTATTGATTTACCCACAAGATCGTTGCTTTGTATGCATCTTTGGGAGTGCTTGAAAAGTTTCCATCACAGTCTTGATCTATGGGCACCACCTCTGCCAAGACAACTCAACAAATTTTACCCACTCTTCCAATTTTATGCTCAGCCAAGGATTTTCGGCTAGCAGATTATTTTTGACATTTTTCTTTGTTGACAAAGGGTCGTTATCTTAGAATGTTGGAGAAGTGATTTTTCCCCTGCCCACTGCTATCTTTGTTAAAGGGGTTTTTACCTCAGTAATCCATGCCTTTATAGGCGTACGTTGCTGCTCTTCAACATTATGAATATGATAACTTGATTGCAACCCGATCTATAGCTTTATGATAACAGTAAGGGATGCTCCTGAAGTGTAGTGCTACCATGCCAGTACAAGAATGGAAATCATGTAAATGACTGTATGTGACCTCAAACACCTCAAGGAAACATGCGACCAATAAGGTGGTAACAGGTAGGAGGATCCATCAGATGCATGTGAAGACCGCTTTCCTCAACGATCTTCTACAAGAGGAGATATATCTAGAGCAACCATAGATCTTTGAGATTTATGAGATAGACTCTCATGTTTGCATAATGAAAAAGGCTTAGTATGGTCTAAAGCAAGCTCCTCGAGCTTGGTACTTGAGGATTGATTCTTATTTGCTTTCGATTGGGTTTCAAAAGAGTGAGGAATATCCCAACCTATACTACATTGTGGTTGGAGGTGTTCCACTCATTCTTTTGATGTATGGTGATGACTTGTTCATTACAGGAGGGGAACACCTGATTGAGGCATGGAAGAAAGATCTCGCTTCAGAGTTTGAGATGACCGACCTTGGGTTGATGCACTACTATTTAAGCATGGAGGTGTGGCAAGAGGATGGACATGTTTTCTTGGGGCAAGGAAAATATGTTGCAGATGTTCTGAGGAGATTTTGGATGGAGGATTGCAGACCCATGTCCACACCCATGATCACCAACTGGAAGAAGCTTCATGCTTCTAAGGGAGAGTTGGTCTATCCTACTTTGTTTCGTCAGCTTATTGGTTCGTTGATGTAATTGGTCAACACCAAACCAGATATGAGTTTTGCGATGAACACTCTCAATCAGTTCATGGTAGAGCCCAAGAAAGTGCATTGGACAACTGCAAAACATATTTTGAGATACCTTGTTGGGACTGTAGACTATGGTTTGGACTACAGGAGTTCAGGTGGAGTGCGATTGGTTGGTTTCACGGATTCAGAATGGGCAGGCAGTGCTTCGAACTGAACGAGCACTTCCGGTTGTTGTTTCGGTTTGGGCTCGACAGTTGTGTCGTGGTTCAGTCGAAAGCAAAAGCCTGTTGCCTTGAGTTCTGCAGAGGCTGAATACATGGCATCCAGTCAAGCTAGTTGTTAGGCATTGTGGCTTCGCAAGTTCATGGTAGACTTATTTGATCAGGAGTTGAGGCCTGTTATCATTCAATGTGACAATCCGAGTTGCATTAGGCTCTCTGAGAATTCAGTGTTTCATTACAAGTCAAAGCTCATTGAGATCATATACCACTTCATCAGAGACTATTTTCAGAGAGGAGCTGTAGAGTTATAGTGCATTTCTACAGATGAGCAAGCAGCAGATATTCTCACGAAGTGTTTGCGAAGAGAAAGGAATATACATTTCAGAGAAAAGATGGGAGCAGTGAAAAATACCTTCCTCGGTAAGAGGGAGTGTTGAATTTTTACCTAGGAAGTGTTTGTCCACTCATACCTTGGGGTGGACAAGAACACTTTAAAGTTGTCCCTAACCTATTTAAAAAGGTGAGATTCACTTTATCTTTATAAAGTGACCTTTTTAATGTAAGTTTGAGTTATAATGATTGTAAAGTGACTTTATGAGTTTTAAATGTGGGTGTGCATTAAATTCTTATTTTTAAATTAAAAGCGATTTTTTACTGAGGAAATGACATGGGCCCTAGATTTCATTTAGTTGGCTTTTAATCTAAGCCATTGATTTTTGGGTGGAAGTTACTCAAACAAAAAGGCTTGGGAAAGGCAAACCTAATTCATTGTTCACTTTCACAAGAGAGAATTTAGAGAGAAGAGGAGCAAGAGAAGAATCAGAGAGTAAACCCTTACAAAATTTCCAAATCCCAAGAAGAGAAGGGAACGAATTTCGAAGCATTTGTACCAGTAGATTGGCACGAATTCCAATGCAGTCGTACTGTAATTAATGCAGCGGATTGTACAGCATTAAATGCAAGTCGTATAGTCCGTACAGCGCAAATTTCGAGGTGAGACAGGGAACGGTTTTCGAGGTAACCGTACAGCACATAAATCAAGGGCAGGTACAACATTAATTATTGTCCATACAGCAAGAAGAAACAGGCACAAAAATCAAGCGTCTTGCAGCCGCACATGTGAGGTCATACAGCACGTTTTCCAAGGCAGTCATACAACAGTTTTGTCAATGAGATATTGGCACGTGTCTCGAAAAGGGAGATAAGTACTGCTGTTTTAAATTTGTAAAATTTGCCTGAAATAAAAATCTCTCTGAAGAATAGGTCTTCCCTTCGGGATTTTTCCTGGACCAATTTTGGTCAAAAATTTGAGTGTTTATTTTCAAGTGTTGCCTGTGTTTAAAATTATTGAGTATGAGATTAGGGTTGTCAGAAATTTTAAGAGTTCAAAAGTTGAAAAGAAATCTCATGTGTTTCATGATTTTAGTTTAATTTTTTAATTTTTCAATGTACATGCATGATGGGGTTTGGGCATTAAACCATATGCAGCAATGAAACTGAAACTGGGATGGGGTTCTTAAAAAAAAATCAGTTTTATCTCCTAAGCCTTCTCCAAACTCGAGTTATAGCGAAATTTCCAAGATGACTAGATTTTGTCTTCTACGGTTTTTAAGCATGAAACCCTAATCTTCAGTAGCTACAATTGTAGTAGCATTTTGGCTGCACAGTGCCTTCTTTTAGAGTGGCTCTGATACCATGTTAGTTTTTCTAATCTTATTCAATTAGGATCTTTATCTAAAAGAATAACAAGCACGGCAAGATACATAAGATGCACAAGATATACAAGATACACAAGACACAAAGATTTTCCTTGGGGAAACCATAAAGGAGAAAACCCCGCAAACTTCCTCCAAATAGTTTTGTCACTAAGACAATATCACAAGATGGTAAAACCAAGAATGAGAAGTATTATGCAACTCTCTCTTTCCTCCTTTAGCGAACTTGCCCTCTCTCACCCAAGGCACACATGAGAGAGTGTGAGTGTGTATAAATAAGGGAGGGTGCCTCCCTATTTATACCCTTCAAGTGACTAACCTAAAACATGACTGGGTCGACCTCTTACCCTCGCAAGGCTGACTTCACCTAGAGAGACTACAAAAATACATTTCATTATATTAAACTGGGGACTACTACCCCGACTTACAATGGAGATTGTACCTCAAGGACCATAGACAATAATGACACCCCGAAAGGAGGGAAACAAATCTCTGATGGGGGTACAACAACATACAATGATAGTATACATCAAAATATCTTCCGAAGTTACAAATACAACAACACATCTTAGGTGAAATCAAATATCTAATGCAACCACCTAAGCATTGTAAACTTTCCTTTAATATTCAACTAGGGCTAAACAATGCATTCAAAATATTTACTAATAACCACACATGAATATCTTTTACAATATGCAGCGGAATATAAAACTGAGAAATAAATCACAACATCACATCACAATATTGACACTATTATTTTGGGTATGTAAACCCCCAGAAAAACCCAAGATGGGAAAATCGGTGCAGCAGTCAGATATAGATTTTATTATGAGAAAATATGGAACTTTTACAATCACTGCAAATTCACCCAAACCTGGCGAATGCAATACCCGACAAAATCACTGGGAAAATCCCAGTTAAACCTCAACACCCACCTATGTGAGTGTACGGTCCAGCTGTACAAAGCTCGGTGATCCTGCTACTCGCTCCTCCGTCTTCTCAGCTAAATGCTCTGTCTGACTTTTTCTCCCTCTCTGTATCATGTCTCTGTTGGAATACAAGTGTGTGTCCTCTCCACCAATTGATCTCTCTTTTATAACTTTAGGTAAAGGGAAAACCCTAATTTCACTTTAACTAGTGGTAAAGCAAAAACCCTAATTTCACTTTCACTTTAACTAGTGTTTCACTAAAGTTAATTTAGATCACTTTAATATATTTTCCAAAGTAAACTTAAGAAAAGTAAATTAAATACAATTGATTTCCTAATTTAAGTCTTCTACATGCAAGAACACATGCATGCAGGAAGACCTTTCTTGTTGCTACTAGTTTAACACTCCCTCTCAATGAGGAAGGGATTCGGTAGCAACCCCAACTTATCCCTGAACTTCAAAAAACTCTGTCTGCAAAGTGCCTTGGTGAAAATGTTGGCCACCTGCTCATCTATCTGTATGTACTCCAACCGAATGGTTCCCCTTTGAACACAATCTCTCAAGAAGTGGTCCAGGATGTTTATGTGTTTGCTCTGGTCATGGAACACTGGATTCTCAGATAGCCTAATGCCACTCTGATTGTCACAATGAACTATTGTAGCCTCTATCTCACACTCGAACAACCCTGAAAGTAACTTCCTCAGCCACATACCCTCACAAGCAGCCATGTTGGCTGCCATGTACTCAGGCTCTGTCGAACTCAATGCAACTGACTTCTGCTTCCTGCTGAACCAAGACACAATCCCTGATCCAACGCTGAAACAACAACCTGAAGTAGTCTTTCGGTCCTCTACACATCCTGCCCAGTCAGCATCTATGAAACCTACTAACTGTACACTCCCACATCGTTCATAAACCAATCCATACTCTATTGTACCTCTGATGTAGAGAAGTATGTGCTTCGCAGCCGTCTAATGCACTCTCCGAGGATCCACCGTGAACTGACTCAAAGAGTTGACTGCAAAGCTGATGTCTGTACGAGTGTTAACCAGATACATAAGTGATCCGATAAGCTAACGATACAAGGTAGGATCAAATCCGTCTGACCCTGATGCATCAATCTTCCTCCAGTTGGAAACTAGAGGTATGGCCAAAGGATTGTAGTCCTCCATCCTGAATCTCTTCAGGATCCCTACTGCATACTTCCCCTGTCCGATGAAGAAGCATCCATCTCTCTGCCAAACCTCCAAGCCCAAAAAGAAATGCATCAACCCAAGGCCTTTCATCTGAAACTCCACTACAAGATTGGACTTGCAGTCTCCAATCAGCCTCTCATCTCCTATCAAAAAGAGATCATCCACATATAGGACCAGTATGAGAGGCAACTCACCTGTCAAGAAGTACAGGTTGTGGTCAGCCTCACTCCGCTGAACTCCCATCTCCCGTAGATAGTTGTCAATCCTCGAGTACCATGCTCGAGGTGCCTGCTTGAGCCCATAAAGAGCTCGATGCAGTCTGCATACAAGCGTCTCCCTATTCTCCACATCAAAACCCTCTGGCTGCTCAATATACACCTCCTCCTCTATCACTCCGTTGAGTAAGGCAATCTTGACGTCCATCTGATGGACACGCCAACCCATCTCAGTTGCTAGTGAGATAATGGTCCGAATGGAAGAATACCTGGCAACAGGGGCGAAGGTCTCCTCATAATCAATACCTTCCTTCTGTGAAAACCCCTTTGCCACAAAGCGTGCCTTGTACTTCTCCACGTTTCCATCTGTTGCATGCTTCACCTTGTAGATCCATATGGATCCCACCACCTTTCTCCCTTGTGGCCTCGGCACAACCTGCCATACCTGGTTTTTCATAGTGGAGTAATACTCCTCAACCATAGCCTCCTGCCACACATCATGTTGTACAGCCTCCCCAAAGCTGGAAGGTTCAGAGTTAATCAACTCTATCATCAGTGCCATGTAACTAAGCCTCTATGGTGGTACACTCTGTCTGAAAGATCTCTGTGGAGGATCAACTTGCCTGGAATCCTGTACTGTAGACCTAAACCACTTAGGCCTTGGCCTAGTGTCAACCTACTGCGGCTGCTAGATATCCGTCTCTTGCTGCAGCTCATCCTCCAACTCAATGACTATAGGATCCTGTCCACCAGACTCCCTCTGACCACCAGAACCTGTGCTCTGTGTCTGTACCTGTACCTGTACATCTGCCTCCTCCAACTTGACTCCCGACTCCTGTGTTGGTTGTTGCTCTAAGAGGTAAGTCTAGAGATCTCCGCAAGGCCATGTCCTCATCGAACTGGACATCCCTGCTCACAATGATCCTCTTGCGACCAGGAATGTAAACTCTATATACCTTCGAAATCTCGTTGTAACCAACAAGTAACCCCTTCTCTCTAGAAGGGTCCAACTTCTTCCTATTATCAGCATGAACATGACAATAGCAGACGCTGTCGAATATGCGAATGTGACTCACATCTAGCCTAGTGCCTGTGAAGACCTCCTCATGTGTCTGTTGCCACTTAATTCGCACCTCAGGTAACATGGCAGAAATCTTCAAGCCACTGGGTGCGACCTTGGGGGCAAGCTCGAGCCAAGTGTTATCACCTGATACTCAACTCCTCCGTCTAGGCCAACTCCTAGCGAAGCCAAGGGGGGTGGACCCTAATGAAAAGTAAAATCTAGGGTTTTTACTCTACAAGAGAAATAATTAATTTGAGGAGTTTTAATATGAAATGGATGAAATTAAAGATTACCGATCACTGCCAACAAGATTAACCTTAGCAACATTTTAACCCAAATTAGATACACAATACTCAATGACACATTGCGAGATTAACTTATGCAAAAAGAACCGAATAGACCAGTGTCGAAATGAAAAGAGTGCTTGTGAATGTGGGTTGCTAGTGTAGTCTCAATGAAAGTATTGCAGTGTCTCAAAGGTAAATTTTAGATTATTAAGTGAATTGATTAAGGAATGGGTAAATTGTGGGTTTATCCCAACAAGTCAAGTCCCTTCGAACTGAGTTCTAAAGCGGTAATATCAAGAGTCCAACGGGGCGAGGGTGAACCTGCTTGAAGTAGCCCCCTGACTCTGTAGTGATTACCCTTTGCAACCTCCCGAGTTCTCGAGAAAATCACTTGTGTGGATTTTCCTATTAAATCTAGTAACTCGTATCCCTTTCTGATACAGCCAACTGATTAGACAAGCTGCAGCAGTGTAGAGCATACGGGGAAGGAGTCTTGGTTTATTTTATTAGGGACGTAACAGTGAGTTGTTTGGATGACGACTGAAGAGTCTTTTTCACCTTTCGGGTAATCGGGAAAGCAACGGTCGGATTGATTTAAACTCAGCAGTGCAATAAAAAAAATTGAAGCTTTTTTAATTACTACACTGCTCAAATCTTTTCCCTTATGGTACTTCGGTATAGCGCAGTGGGTAAGTATTCAGATTACTCTTGCAAAACTTAAATAAAGCATGAAACTGATAAAGAAAAACAACTACGCTAACAACATATAAAGAAGACAGAAAAATGACACCGACACAAATCCTCCCAGGGGGGATGGGGACCGGGCTCTAATGAGCCTACTCAAACTTTATTTTTCTTTTACAATGATGCAGAAGAAAGTGCACTTTGGTCCTCAAATTGGGATCCAAAGGCTTACAACTTATTGAAAAAAAAAAAATTATGCGAGGGGGGGCTCCATTGGTCTTCTTTTTTCTTGATTTTGCAAAAAATCGCTAGAGTTTCCTCCTCTTTTATCATAAACCTGCAAAAAATAGCCAACAAACATTTATAGAATATGCCCAAAAAACACTTTAAGAGCGCTTTGGGAAAACTACCAAAGTCTGCCAAAAAAATTCTAAATAAAAAGCTGAAATGAACTAAGTAGAAGCAACTGAAAAAATGACCTAGAAAGCTATTTTTTCGGGGTCTTTGTTTGTTTTGCAAGGAAAACAAACAAATTAGAGCACTTAGATGCTAGATTTGAAACTTAAACTTGGCAGTCAATCTTACTAATCAAGACTTTTAATTTTGTAAATGCAGATGACTTGAAGCAACAAGAACTCGATAATGTAGATCTATACTAGAAAATTATTCTTTTTTTTAACTTTAGCTAGATCTAATCATGAAAAGTAATTACGATCTATGTATAAGAATGAACTTAAAACCTTAGATCTACAACTGCTTTTTGAATAAAGGACAAATAATTTTTTAAACAAATTTGAGAAGGAGAGAGGGTAAGTTTAGAGAACAAGATGATCCTTGAGGCTTTGATTGTGGGGCACCGAGGGACTTTATCTGTAAACAAAAAAAATGTCAGAATGACAAAGATCAAACAAGATCCTCTCTATCTCCAGCTAAGATGACATGCACTTCACACAACTCAACAAACAAGATTAAATCCAGCAGCATATACACTTAGAGATCAAAATATGAAAATGTCCATAAACAAATGAAAATATTCAATTTCACATCTCTACACATTCATACTGAATAAAATGAAGTAGTAAACAAACAACTTCATTCACCTTGCAAAGCTGATACCAGCCCTTCAAGCAAGCTAGATCTGGAAATTGGAAGCAAAATGGATCCGGCAAGTATTATCTCAACAAAGCACAATGATAATACATCCACTCACAAAGCACCACACAAGTAGACCTCCAAAGTCTCTTTTATTTCTCAAATAAACAATGATTACATTCAGCAAAGCTCTTCCCAATACATTCCAACTAGCTTGAATGAGAGAGCAAAGCTTTATTTATAGCAAATACAAGCCCAGGGGGGCACCACCAACACTGGCAGAAGAAGTAAGAGTTTAGCTGAGTGAAGCTGAGTTGAACTGAACTTGGACTAAGTTGAACAGAGGAGGTGATTGACACCTCTCTCACCAAACTCCTTCACCCAATCATATACCTCCAACACATACCAACCAATGCACAAGACTGAAGATGGGGTCACCCACTACCCTCGCATGAGTGTACGGCTCCTCCACGCATGAGAGAATCGCACCAACTAAATCTCAGCTTGATCCTCCAAAGAGTCACGTGGAAGTCCTACTGGATGATTAACTTAAGTTCATCGTAGCCATGTGTAAAGGGGGTCCACCTTTTGGCTGTCGTATTACCCAACCACGCGTGAGCTCCACCTACCATGCGAATGATTTACAACACATGCGCTTCCTCATAATGACGTGAGCATATGTTATACTCCCACATGCAAATAACCAAAGTTTTTTAGACCTTCACGCATGATGGGGTCCACTCCCTCATGCCACCGTAAAAACATGCTAGCGTGAGTCTCTCCTTAGTGAACTTACGTCACCCTTCATGACCATTTGTAGACTCTCCTTTGTTCATGGTCTAATGTATATGTAATAATATTACAACATACCAAAGTTTTGATATGAAATGGATATGAGGGGTCCACTCCAAGGATTTTGATGGATTTTGCAAACAGGAGGGGATCAGGAGACAGTTGACAGTTCCGTATACTCCAGAGCAGAATGGAGTAGCAGACAGGAAGAACAGGTCCATTGTTGGAGCAGCCCGAGCTATGCTACATGACCAGTCACTTCCTTTCTTTCTCTGGGCTGAGGTTTGCAGTACCGTTGTATACCTTCAGAACAGGAGTCCCCATCGTGCAGTGGGGAACATTACACCTGAGGAGTGCTTTTCAGGCAAGAAGCCTGATCTTAGCCATTTTCATATATTTGGTAGTCTGACTTACTCTCATGTCCCTTCAGAGAAGAGGACAAAGTTGGAGCCCAGTGCAAAGAAGGGCATCTTTGTGGGCTATGATGAGATTGTGAAGGCCTTCCGTATTTACCTTCCCTCGCAAAGGAAAGTGGTGGTGAGAAGGGATGTGAAGTTTGAGGAGGAGCGGGCCTTCAAGAAGTCAAGAGAGTTAGAGCAAGGAGAGCAGCAGGTCCCTGCCCCTCAGGTTGTGGCACAGGTTCCATCTACGCAGCAGTCAAGATCACGGGTTTCTAGGATTACAGGACCACAAAGTGTTGGCACAAGTTCACCAAGTTCAGTGGTTGGCCAGCAAGGTCTTCGGGGACAGATGATGGGTCTACTATTACAGGTACACCTTACAGGGGATCGAGATCAGGATCAGGATTACGGGGTACACCTGGTGTTGGCACACCAACTTTAGGTTCACAGGTGACTGAGGTCTCTAGCTCTAGTAGTTCTTCAGATGAGGACAGGCCAGTGTGGGAAGAACCTTCAGGGAAGAAGAAGCCTAAGTGGCTTCGAGAGACCTTGAAGGATGCCTTAAAGGTAGGGACACCCAGGGATGAGGTGAGAGCCATCAAGATGCCTGACAGATTAGGCAGCATGTTGGTGGCTTGTACACGAGATTCTGAGCCTTCTACTTTTGAGAGGCCTCCCAGCATTCGGTATGGAGAGATGCCATGATGGATGAGTACCATTCCATCATGAAGAATGATGTATGGGAGATTGTTCCGAGACCAGAGGGGAAGTCCGTGGTGCCTTCTCGTTGGCTTTACAAGATGAAGCATGCAGCAGATGGGATTGTGGAGAAGTACAAAGCCAGGTTTGTAGCGCAAGGGTTTTCACAGGTTGAGGGCATTGATTATGATGAGACTTTTTCGTCGGTTACTCGATATACTTCTATCAAGAGCTTGATCTCCATTGCAGCGAAAATGGGTTGGAAGATCCATCAGATGGATGTGAAGATCGCATTTCTCAATGGGATCATATAGGAGGAGATATACATTGAGCAGCCTCAAGGCTTTGAGATACATGACAGAGAGACATATGTATGCAAGTTGAAGAAGGCACTTTACGGGCTGAAGCAAGCTCTAAGAGCTTGGTACTCCAGGATTGATTCTTACTTGTTGAGTATGGGGTTTCAGAAGAGTGAAGCAGATCCGAATCTCTACTTCCTCATGATTGGAGATGATCCGCTTGTTCTTCTGCTATATGTTGATGGAGAGAGAGACCCATTGCAGCTTGCAAAAAGGATCTTGCAGCAGAGTACGAGATGACTGATATTGGGATGATGCATTATTTTTTGGGATTGGAGGTTTGGCAGGAGCCTGGACATATTTTCCTGGGGCAAGGAAAGTATGTGGTTGATATTTTGAGGAGATTCAAGATGGAGGATTGCAAGCCTATGTCGACACCTATGACCACCAACTGGAAGAAGCTTCATGCTTCTGAGGGAGAGTTGGTGGATCCTACTTTGTACCGTCAGCTTATCGGGTCATTGATGTATTTAGTCAACACTCGGCCAGATATGTGTTTTGCAGTGAACACTCTTAGCCAGTTCATGGTTGAGCCTAGAAGTGTGCATTGGGTCGCTGCAAAAAATGTGTTACGCTATATTTCAGGGACAGTGGATTTTGGTTTGGACTACAGGAGGTCAGAGGGGATCAAATTGGTTGGCTATACAGATTCAGATTGAGTAAGCAGTGTGGCAGACCAGAAGAGCACTTTCGGATGTTGTTTCAGTTTGGGCTCGGCAGCAGTGTCGTGGTTTAGTCGGAAGCAGAAGTCCATTGCATTGAGTACTGCAGAGGCTGAGTACATGGCAACCAATTTGGCCAGCTGCGAGGCCTTGTGGCTTCGCAAGTTGCTGGTGAATCTATTTGGTCAAGAGCTTACACCAACAGTGATTTCCTGTGACAATCAGAGTTGCATCCAGCGCTCTAAGAATCCGGTTTTCCATGATAGGTCAAAGCACATTGAGATCAAGTATCATTTCATCTGAGACTATATTCAGAGAGGGGCAGTGATGCTTCAGTACATTTCCACAGATGAGCAGGTAGCAGACATTCTAACGAAGTCTTTGGGGAGGGGCAAGTTTGTCTTCTTCAGAGACAAGTTGGGAGTGGTGCAGAACACCTTCCTCGATAAGAGGGAGTGTTAGTTTTGTACCTAGGGAAGTGTTCCCCTAAGTGACTTTAGCCTTTAGTCACCTAGTGAAGAGAAATAAAGTGAACCTTGTATTAAATGACTTAAGTGACATTTAATATGACTTTATTGTCTACAGTCAATTTTTGAAAAATTTAAGTGGGTGAGGGAAATTAACTTTTTAGAAATAAAAAGTGTGCATTTAATTTCCACCATTGATCTAATTCATTCCCAGCCATTGGATTAAGATCTCTTCACCTACCTAGGGTTGAAACAAAAAAGCAAGGCAAAGGAAAAAACACTTCATTCTTGTGAGAAGAAGAAAACAAGAGAGAGTTGAAGGAGAGATGGGGCACGAATTCCAAGACAAAGCTGAAAGTGATTTTCAGTGGGCACGAAAATCAAGGTGAGTAATTGCTGGCATAGATTTCGAGGTGAAGGTACGGCCACATTTATTGCAGGCACACAAATCGAGACAGTGTATGGCCAGCTTTTATTGTGCACAGAAATCGACGAAGGTACGGCCTCATTTATTGCAAGCACGAATTTCGAGGAACTGTACGATGCATTTATTATAGACCGTACAATACGGTTTCAGCACGTTTTTTTAGGACTGTTGGGCATGGATTTCGAGGCAGGGACATGCACGAATTTCGAGGGAGCATTCTACATTTTTCAGGCATGAGTTTCGAGGTGTACGACGGCATTTAATGCTATCCATACAGTACGATTTTCTATTGGTACAGGCACAAAAAACGAGTGCAAAATCTTGTTGATTTTGCATAGAAATCGAGGCTGATATTTGCTATTGTTTTTGGCACATTTCTCGAGAAAAGAATTGCACAGAAACCGAGGCAGCATATGCACAAAAGATGAGACAGTCTGCTGGTTGACATAAGTTGATTTTTTACTGTGAATGAATGTCTGATTTTTCCTGAAGATAATAATAAAAACTCTCTCTCTCTCTGACTAGTTTTCCCCTAGTGGGTTTTTCTAGGGCCATTGGCCAAAAATACTAGTGTTCTGTGTGATTAAATTGCGTGTTGATTTTTATTTCCTATCACTGAAAAAGTTTGTTTACAGCAGTGTTTTAAGTCTGAAAATTTTGTTTATTTCCAGAACTTTATTTTTTTGAGAATGTCATAAACAGTGATATAAAATTTTACTTGAAACTGGTGGCTGAAAACTATCAAAATTCTGCAAAAGTATCAAGATTTTGCCGGTAAAAATCTAGAAATTTGAGAAACTTAACCATGGCTAGCTCGAAAACAGGAGGATTCGTGGGCTCGATGAGAAAATCATAGTAAAATCTTAAGCGCAGTAAAAATTGCAAGTTAAAATGGTGAACAATTCGTAAATTCAAATGATTTAAATAAGCCAAGCCCAACGGCGAAATAGATCTACACTATAGATTTCGAAATGATCAATGGTTGAGATTATAGCGGAAAACCAAAATACGGAGATGAACTTTAACAAATTTCTTCAACTTTTGATTTCTGCAATCCACAATCCGCATTGCGGGTTGCAGAAATGCGGGATAATATTTGCAACCAAAAATGGATTTCTTAACTTCCGCAATCTGCAATCTGCATTGCGGGTTGCGGAATTGCGGAAAGGCAATTTTGCAATTTTATTACTTATTTGGTTTTCGATTTCCGCAATCCGCATTGCGGGTTGCGGAAATGCGGAACCGGAAAATGAGATTTTATTTACGAAAATATTTTTCGATAGCCGCAATCCGCATTTGTGGGTTGCGAGTTGAGGGAAGGAAAAAACAATAAAACAAAGAAATTTCAACATCCGCAATCCACATTTGCGGGTTGCGAGTTGCAGAAAAAGACCTTTCAAAACCTCCAAAAAAAAGGACTTCCGCTATCCGCGTTGCAGATTACAGAATGTGAGTTACAGGAAAGCACAAATAACAAGCAAAAAGGTTGCTCCCACAATCCACAAAACACAAAAAAACAAGGCTTTGATCAAAATTTATTAAAAGCTAAGACATAATACTTACTGTTATCACCCGCCTTGTAGTTGCCTGCTTGAGGTGGATCCAGGATGGATGGTAGAGGGGCAAGCAACTAAGGGGTGGAACCATGACTGCCTAGACTCCCAAATGGATGGTTGTCACGCCAATCAAGGCAGCCTTCACTTTAGGTTATCCTAGTCTAGGACAACAATGGGGGAGACCCGGATCTACTCCCAACAGGAGAGATCGAACCTACACACTAGAAGAAGATCAGATGGGGCTTCAGGGTACTTAAGGTGCAAGGTGAATGGAAACCCTAGCTCCAGGGTTTAGGTACTAGCAACTGGTGAAGGTGACCACTGTCTTGGGACACGTAACTATGACAGGGTAAACAAGGACAGAGTTGGGACTATCTAGTACCTAAAAATCAGACTCAATGGAAGGTATTTGAGTTATCAGTAAATGTTGTTAAAGGGCAAAGGCTAAGAGCCTAAGAGCAACGCTAGCTAGGAGATCAGTGGTTTGTGTGCATTGGGCAATGGAGTCAGCAGTAAACCAACATTTCAGAAAACCCACCTAGGAGACACCTTGATCTACGAACCAGAAAGCAGTTGGTCCGAAAAAGCTAAGGTACAGGAAACCCAGCTCAATGGATAACTAGCGCTAGGGCTTGGGAGGACAGATCTGCAGTTTCTGGGTCACCGGGAGGCTAATGGCTCAGCGTTGAGGAAGAAAAGAGGTCAAGGAGACCTGATCTACAAGCCCAAATCAGGAAATCAACAGAAAAATCAGATCTAGAAAAGTCAAAATCTGATGATGGGGCTAGGAGGCTAAAAACTGATTTTTTAGATCTAGAGCAAACCGGGAGGAATTAGCACAACGTTGGTGGTGTTCTGGAATGCTTGAGCCCTGATTTATCAGCCTATCTTGTCAGATTTCAGAAAAAATCACTTCCGGTAAAGTCCAGTTTTCAATGAGGGCGCTAGGGCAGTTTCAGTCAATTTTTCATATCTAGGCCAAATGGTCAAGCAGTTGCATAGCATTGAGGTTGATTTAGGCTGTGTGGGACCCGATCTATCCTTCTGTGAAGTCAGAATTCAGAAAAAACTCAAAACCCTAGCAGGTCAATTTTTCAGTGGGGGGTTATGCAGTTTTCTGCTTAAAAATCAGATCTAAGTCAAACTGTGAGGAATTTGACCAACGTCTCAGTTGATTTGATGTAGAGGAGGCCCGATCTATAAAACCCAGAAATGGTTTGGCAAAAGATCGGACGGTTCCCTGATTTATTGATTTTTAAGTTTTTAGTGTTTTAGGAGTTTTCAGAAAAAAGTTGAATTTCAGCAAGGTACAATGGAATAAGATCTAAAAAAGAAGAACTTACCTATTGGATCTTACCTGGAAAATCTTGTAAAAGTCTGTAACAATGACGATATTTGTTATCTCGATCAATTCTGGAAGATCCCCGTGATTTCTATGGCATATACAAGCTCCCGGCCACCAAAGCACCCCCTACCTTGCATGAGCAAACGTTAACCATATCAAATTTGCACATACAAAATAAAGGAACTGAATGCTACAAGACAGTAAAATGAAGTAATCATAGATCACAATGAAACTAATGAAAACCCCCTGATCCAAAACAAAGAGAACCGAGCGAGTTGAGGTCCCCCTACAAAAATGCTCCAGCCAAAACACCCTCCTGTAGACAAAACAATGATAGCCATGAAAAATATAGATCTCACGAGAATTTCCACAATGTTAGGAAGCTGAAGACTAGCTAATCACCATTTGAGCACATCAGATGCAAAGCAGATCCAGAAAAATTTCCACACAAAAAGTCTTTCTATTATTCAGATCCAAGAGCCAAAGACACTTTACAAATGAGAAGCTCTCTCCTTTAAATAGAAATGATAGAACCTCAATCATAACCAAATCATAACCACTTTCAAAACGAGTGGCTAAGAATAAAAGATGAAATTTTCTAATCAATGCTTGAGATGAGCTCAACATACAATACATGGATCAATATAACCATAATTTATCAAAGTGGACTAACCCACCCAAAAAAGGTAACCCACTCAACAAGAAATAAATGAAAGCACATGGTGGGTCCAAGGAGTGTTTGACTAACTCCCTTTGGGTGTCCCCATGGTACAATAAATAATATAACAATTTAATTCTTTGACTTTTGTGCCTCCTTGAGGAAATCGTGAGCCTCCAAAAAGAGCTCCAGAAAATAATAAAAAATGCCCAAAAAATAGGTGTGGGCCCAATCAGGAGCTGCAACTGCTGGATAAGGTGTGGAGGACATCACTCTCATCATCATGACTCATCCCATGTCATTTCCTTGCCTCGGTAGCCCAAATCAATTTCTTCAATAGCCATTTAATCATTTTTTAATTTGCCTTGAGAAACGTGAACCTGCCAAAACAACCTCCTTGGATGCCTGCATTGTCAAACTGAGCCCACCAAGCTCTCTAGGATGGGGGTACAATGGTACAAACAAGTGGTTGCACCCCCCTATGCCCATACAACGCCTTAGGAGATCCAACTAAAACATCTCCCTGCTCAAATATATCAACCTGTGAAGAAAAACTGCATCAGAGAAGCAGAGTGAGCCTAATCATATCTATAAGTGCCCGGAACTGGAAATAAACTGTCTCATTAGACTTGGAGAGCCCAAATCCATCTAAGGTGTATACTCATACCCCTCATAGGTCTCTATCTGACCATCAATCACATCAAATAAACAATATAACCATCTATAATTGATCAGATACCCATAATAACTCAGAATACATCCATCTGCTGCAAGTGTTAAAAGGTTAAGCCATGCTCTACAACTCATTCAAGTAACAATCACAACAAGTAGCATTCATTTCACTGGCGGTTCATCAACAAATACATATATAAGGCTTTATTTATTATTACTTAGACTTAGACTTTCAGGACTATACTCACTTCATAGCTGTAGCCAATTTGCTAGTGAAGGGTGAAAGGTGAAAATGACAAGGCTAAGGCAAAGGATGACTTCCTACTCAACATCATGACACTTTGGATAAGGAAAGGTAAAACTCACTATAACCAATGTTGGACAAACAACAACACAAGGAATGGCAATGCCTCACAGATGGGTAAGTTGCTTAGAGAGTGCTTATTCAACTTAGGCATCATGTCTACATCAAGCTTGATCCAAGTTCATTAGGATCACATTTTATTCCATGGCCTTTTTGGCCTATATGACCCTTTTGGGACTTCACCAGTGCTTAAAAGCACAGCTAATTGCAGCTTTTATCCGGGACATATTTATTTTAATAAGGCCAGCAATTTTTGGATATAGCACATTTTAAACCATTGCTTTTTTGGACCTTTTCTTATACTCTTCAAGGAGTATTTTAACATTTCATTGCTCTTGCCCTTTTCACATATGTTAAGAAACACAGTTTTACAATTTTCATTTTCCATGGGCGCATATTCAATATTTCAATACAAGTAGTACATGAGCTTTCAGTTTTAGCCAACAACATCTCAAGTGACTAGGGGGAATTCTGCACAGTGCCAAACATCGGGACAACCGACCAGAATGATTTAGGCATACTATCCAACTTACCAAAGGCAAGTTTTGTCACCAACTCAGAGCTGAGACACAATATAAACAGGGAAGCTTGTCCAACAAAAGTTCTAGCGGGGAAAAAGATCCTCCATGCCATAAGTCAAGAAATCAATCGGGTTAAAAACTAAACTAGAAGGTAATGGATGGGTGAAGACAATGAATGGTGGAGCCAACACTAGCAAGCCAAAACAATGGCGGGAATGACTACCTCTATTCTCCCTAAGGAGGGTAAAACCAATGAGTATAGATCAAGAACTTCCAAGTCTAAGTAGGGACATCAATACATAGTACAATATACAACCAAGTCCATATAAATATGACAGCCATATCATGATACCACAAGTTAATACATGTCACAAGAATCAGTATAAGAGCAATAATAACCATAACACAATATAAAATGCTGAGTCATAACCATGCAATATAATCCATCTAAGACACCCTCTGTCCAATGAGAAAGAATTGATATAAAAATGGGCATCAATGACTGCTCTGAAATGACATAAAATGGCTACATCGGTCCTCAAATCTGAGTGTCCTAAGACTCAGTCCTGACATGGGAGAGTACAATAGTCCACTAATATAATAATGATCCATCAAAACTACTCATCTCAGCATCTCACATGTAAAAGATCTGGCTGAAAAATGTACTGTGTCTGAAAAATAGAATATGGTAGCCTGGCTACTATATATGTGATAACACTTACAGTAGGCATAAGTAAGACTCCATGGGCGAAAACATAACCTTAAAGGTTACCTTAGTAAAAGAATGGGGCTCCCATTTTAGCAGCTGAAATGGGATTTGTTGCTGCTAGCAACAGGCTCCACATGAGAAAATGTGGGCTAGATGGAGTCACGAAGGTGTGTCCAACACTACACCAAACGAGGGTGTAGCCTGACAGGGTCCCACAGTCACTTTCTAGTGGTTCCCGCTTCCTCTATGAAATTTCCCCACACGAGATAAAACTTGAGGCGTTGGATTTTCGCCTTTGGGAGGTTTATTGAAAGATGTGTTTAAAACTAATTACTAGTCACTCCAATTCCTTTTGGTGCAACCAACTGGTCGAACGAACCGCAGAGGTGCAGAGCATATGGAATGGAGTCTTGGTTATCTTTTTAAACTTGCAAAAAATAAATAAACCAAACAAGGACGGATACAGGCTTCCCCAAATGGGGGAAGAGAGAGGCGTGGAAGCCATAATCCCACTTTCTCTTGTATTACTATTTATTACAATATTTTTTCAAAGAGGGAAGAATACTTTTTGACCTTTGAAAATTAGGATCAAAAAGTTTACAAGTTGTTTAGAAGAATGGAAAAATAAGAAAAGGGAGAGAAAGAGAGGGGGTTGGGAGGAGCTTTTTAATGGTTCAAGTCCTCGTGAGAGCTTCCAAATATACTTTTTCCTAAAAGATAAATGTAAAAACCAGCAAACAAAAACTCAAGGAGACATTAGTTTGTTAGCTAAAAAGTACATAAAAATTTACAATCTAGTCCTTGCAAATGATAGGAAGAATATGCTACTTCAAGTAATAAAGCTAGATCTAAGCTTTTGATAAGTAAACTTTGAAAATTTTCGTAAATCTATATAAGAAGAGATAAAAATGATAAGCTTTAAATCTCAGATCTACTTGCTATGAAGCACAAAAGTAACTGGAAAGAAGTAGATTGTGTTTTTAAGAAGGAAGGAGGAGAAACTCAAGCCTAAGCTTGAACAAGTTTGAGAAAGGAAATGCC
Organism: Pseudotsuga menziesii; assembly: GCA_001517045.1. Taxonomy (NCBI): domain Eukaryota; kingdom Viridiplantae; phylum Streptophyta; class Pinopsida; order Pinales; family Pinaceae; genus Pseudotsuga; species Pseudotsuga menziesii. The sequence goes on along the minus strand of LPNX010011497.1, from coordinate 1,057,888 downwards.
TGTAGAACAAGAAAACATTAGATTCATAAAAATGTAGTGAAGAAAGATAAGATGCAACCGAGCTCCGAAGTCTACTTCACATTTGGTGATCTGCAAAGCTACAAAATTCCTTTAAGCAAGTGATTAGATCTAGTATGGTAAATTAAATAAGAACAAAAGTGCACAAGTATAACCGACTACAAAATGCAACTCTTGGATCTTAGATAACTACACATAAGTAAGCAAATTGAACATTCAAATGCCTACTCTATGGATTAGAATATAATCTTCTAAGCTAGATAATAAGCTTGCATAAACATAAATGAAGCTAAACATATATCACCTCGATTATATTCCAAGCATTCACCATTAAAATTCTTGCACCATCAGATTGACCTCCAAAATCTCAACTTTATTCATAAAAATATAAGCAAATACAAGTTACAAGAGTAGAGGTTCCTTGCTTCTCATCCAAATGGAGAGCAAAAGCTTGTTTTTATAGAAAAAATGAGAGCAAACCCCCTGGGGGGGGAATTTTCCAAGTTTGGTAGCTTTTTGAGATGATTGGGGGCAAACTGATGTGAACTAGAGGTGGTAGGATCCAACTCTCACAAGGAAGGTCACCCCCCCTCTTTCTGTGACAAATATACAACAAGAGGTGAGCTCTCTCATGGATAAATGTGCCCCCTTAAAGAGAAATTCACCCCCTCGTGGATTTGATTAGAATCGGCTCAATTTGGTCCCAAAATTGCTACAACGTGATCTTTAGTTGGACTAGAACATGTTTGGGACAAGTTCCCACTGATTTAGGAATGTGTTTTTTCTCCATATTCTCCTTTTTTCTAATTTTTTTGTTCACTTTTTCCCTTTTTCGGAGAGAATTCACTTAAGTGATAAATAATCATTTAAAACTTAGGAAGAGTGGGTGCTGGGGTAATGTGGGTGCTCTGAGTTTGAAAATGAGCACCCCCATTGCAGATTTGCCCCCCTAGACACACTATTATTACACTTTGATTTTTTACAATTAACTTATTAAAAATTTAACCCATTTTAACAGGGAATATTTTATTCTCAAAAATTTTAAAATAAACGAAGGGGGTCATAGTAAATGTTCATAATGACTCAAAATAATACCTAGCATGGTAATATACATTGACACATGAAATTTAATAACCTCCTAAGTCCTAACCACCAAGACGACCATTCCAACTATGAAGGAGCAGGTGAAAAACTCAAAAATTAATAATTATACATCACTTGTTCAGTAGTGCATAATTAACAATGGAAAAAACACCTTGGAATACCTAGATTGATGTCTAATTCCTAGGAAAGCCAATTTCTTTACAAAAATTATCATGCTAGCACATTTATTACAATATCCCCGAAGGGTATGAACATGCAAAAACTTAAAAAAGGACCAAAAATTGGCCCTGAAAGGTCTTCTGAACTTTTGAGCACTGATGATGAACAAGAGACTTGTTCACAACTTCGGCAGCTCACTGGAAATCCACTTAAATGCAACTTCAGAGGATAACAAGCTTCCATTGCATATCTTTGTCAATCCTATCTTGGGAATACCCCCCTTGTGTTGAAGGAATGTCAGCCCAAAGTGAGAGGAAGAGCTGCTGTGGTGGCAGTGGGCAGCCTTCCTGGGTTGCACCAAGGTTGTACTTGTGTTTAGGGCTTTACCACAAGAATTGCAGGTTTGGGAGGTAACACAGTACACATTCAAGAGAGAATTTAAAACACAGTGACAATTAGATCTGTATAATAGCTTTTTTAAATGGACGTTGGCTGCAAAAAAAATATGAAGTTGAAAAAATAATTGCATATAATTGTGTCCAAACAGCAAGAACTACATAATGACTTGATGTTCATCAAATGCCACTTCCAAGATAATTATGCTACTGTGAGAATTTGAAATAGTTCAAGCAAGTCCTTTTATCTCTGCATCCATACCTCCTGGCCCACGCTTGCACCATAAATGTCAGCAATGACTGCAGGATCAATCATCCATTCATTATCTGCAGTCCTCACACTGAACCAAACGTTTGAAGATCACTGTTAGCTAAACATATAGGCCATAATTGGGACAGTGTTAAGCATTCTGAAAAGAATAACCAGCTTTCTTAATTTTATCTATATCAGCATCTGAGCCAGGATTATAAACCATCAATCTGGACTCGGATCCAGTGAATCACCTTGAGCAAAGCAAGGGTCCATCCAGTTTTTCTAAGATAGCTTGGCATATAGCGTCATTAGGCATCCGAACCCCAACACACTTTCGAGAAACATGTTTAGCCCTAGGAGTCCCACATTTCACACATTGTTTCGGTAATTCTTTACTTGCTGGTAATATAAAGGTATACTGCATTAATAGGCAAATAATAACATCAGGCACTGCTACAATCAAACACATTCATAATAATTTGGCAAATTGAAGAGCCAAAGACAGGGATTGAAGCAATGATTACAGGTCCTGGTACGCATTGGCGAGCAGCACGGAAAATATTGGCTTGGCCTTGGCTGTTACCGCATGGAAAGCCCGTCGTATAAGTGTCTATATCACGGAAGGAACGGCATAATACACTAAGAGGCTGTCAGCAACCACACAGTCAAATAAGATGAAAACAGTGTTGAAACAAAAACATAAATGTCACACATACCTCATTTCATTGCTATGAGCTAAGCAAAATAAATGATACAGTAAGACAACCTATTAATTTTGTCCTAACTCTAACATTAGGCAGTGACAGATTATCTATTTTATTGTGACACCAAAGAAAAAATGTGCATAGAGGCTTATGGCCACCTTTGTATCCATGCCTTTTACTCTGCACACAACATGAAAGACTGTTATTTATCATTTCAACTGGCTCTACTTGATCTTTAATAGTTTTTCCACTAATACTGAATCCCAGTCTGGTTGTTGAGAAATAATGTGTTCTAGTGCAAAGTCCCTTGGTACCTCTCAAGAGAAAAACTAGCATTGGATATCTACAAGTTCACAACATCAAAGACTTCAGAGTTTAGTAGACCTGTGAATACGCTCAACAGCCGTCTGATTCTTGACATCACTAACAAATGCATACCTGTAGACAACAGTTCAAATTATTTGGCTGAAGATGTGCAAACAAGAAATAGGAAAATTACAAGCTTTTGAAAACTTAGTCACTGTGTTTAACGATTTCAAGGTTGAAGTTCAAAACTTACCAAACTTCAAGCCTAAATGTACTTCAAGATTATTTTTAAGCCAAACTTCATCGATTTTTTTTAAATAAAGAAAAAACCTAATCTGTAAAACCTAACCTAAACTGTTAAATTATAAACAAGAAATAGTCTTTTTGAAATATGTGTTTAATGTTTGCACATAATTTTCATTTTTATCATATGTACGATGAGCACCTGGAATTCTATTAAATATATTTTTGAATTTTAAATTATATAGTTTCCATTGTCCAAACCTAATGCTGAATTTTATTACATCGATTTGCACTGCGGAAATTTTTTCAAACTTCATGGTCGCTGAACTTGAACCAGGTGACTTAGATTGAAAATACCATTATTATGTCATATTACAGAATACAAAGACTCTGCACCAATAACAAACAACAAGAAATCCATCTAGTTATTATCAGTGTTCCACGGGGACTCGCCCCCCTCGCTCCCCATGCCCCAGGGGCTTGGGGGCTCCCTCCGAAATGTTTCCCCTCGTCCCCAATTTGGCAAAACTTGGGGAAACGCAGGGGGGGTTCGTCCCCCTGTTTTGAAGCATGCACCAGTGAAGTGGGGGGCTCCTAGGCGCTCCAATAGTAATGGTAATGCTAAATTCTTAGAAAATGAAAGATAAGGAAAATACCACTTTTACTTATATTTTTAACATTACCATTAATTGTTTCAGGATGTTTGAGAGTGGTACCAACCTCATCGAAGTTGATACGCAAAAAGTAGAATTTTAGATCCCATTTAGAATTCAACAGACTTAACAATTTTCAGGATTTCTGGATTGCAATGTTTCCACTCGATTTTATTATGTATGATGTTAAGGGATTGTCATTTAATCAAGCACATCAACCTCTCTATGTACCTTGATGCTGGTGTTGTTGATTGTTAAACTCCTCTATCATGACCTTAATCAAAATGTACCCTTTAGTCAAGCAAAATCACTTATTAAGCATGATTGTTTTTTCTAATTCTACCTTATTTTAATGCTTGGTTTAGTAAGTTTCATCAAAATTGTAAGGTGTTGAGTAATGTCCTTCGAGGATCAACTTCGAAATTTAAGGTAGAGGCAATGGCTTGTTGACCACCTAACCCACTAGGTGTCCAACCATGTACCATGCACATGTTGGATGTGCCTTGAAGATAAGAATGAAGTACTTAATGATTATATCAAGCGAGGCAACTCTTCTTTTCTTCTTCTCTCTATGAAATTTCTGCACCCCTGCGGAGGATTTTGTAAGGATATGTCAGCATGAAGGTCTAGTTTTTTGTAACTTAATCACCTAAGACTTAGTCATTAGGGAAGTCCTTTCATCGAGTGTTTTTTAACTTGGATAATTAAAATTTCTTTTTAGAGATTTTAATTATTTGAGTTTTTCACTCAAAATTACCTCCAAAGTGGTGAAAGGTGTTCTAGTGATCGATTCCATGGGATGATTGGGGCCTAGGATTGTTCTATATTACCATGCTAAACATTATCCAGAGTCTTGCGGAATTTCATTGAGTTTTGCATAGTTTTTTTAATTTTTGGTCATTATAAACTGTCACTCGAGACAATTTGTTGTAATGTAAAAGAGGGTTGCTTGGTCCTTTTTAATGTTGTATAGGGGTAAGGGTACTCAAGACAAATGGCATGAGACCCCCTACACCCTTGGGCCAAGTTTGAAGTCATTCAGACAAGTATTACTATGGTTTGGTCACTTTTGCCCAGGTCAGTCATGGAAATCAGAAAATTGGGCATTTAATTAGAGAGCCAAATTTTGGAAAAGTGACTATAGTCACTTGGGGTGGCCAAGTAACGGTTCTAATGTTTATATTAGGTTCCTAAGACAAATTTAAGACCCAAAGTGGGGGCCCCAAGCAAGCATGTAACAAGTTTTGAGTTGCCGACTCTAGAGGGGTGCCACCTTCTCTCTTTGATTGGTTGGGTGAGCTAAAGTCAATGGAAGGGGCCCCACTATGGTGGTTTCCCCTCCATTTGACATAGCAATATGGTTAAAAGCATTAAATTGGGAGTTTCTCTCCCCATATTTGAGATCCCAAACCATGGTTTTGCCCTCCTTGAGCAAATTCGCACCCCCCTCTCTTGGGCCCCCCTCTCTCCCTTATGACACTTGTCTAGCATGCAAAGACCCTCTATCTTTCATTTTTCCTATTTAAGGAGGCTTCCCCTCCTCATTTTGGTTACACACACTCACCCACTCTCTTGCTCATGCTCTCATTCTTTCTCTTGCTCTCATTCCATAGCTCTTACTTTGGCCATTGTAATTTTCAGCCATTTGGCTTTGTTAATCAAAAATATTTGGAGGAATCCGGTGTCCTTTGTACTCATTCATAGTTTGCTTCTATGCTCAAGTAACTACATAAGCTAAGGAGGCCACGGAAGCATACTAATTTGCTTTGGTAAGATTTATGGTATTTGTATTCCATAGATTTTGTGAGTTCTCTTTCTTGTAGCTAAAGAAGTTCATATCTTTTCTAGTTTGAAATTTATGATTTCTTTGCTCATCTCTCACTTCTTTGTACTTTGGTGGTAAAAATCTTATTAGTTGCAGGTATACAGATTGAGTGGGATTCCAAGCTTGGATGCCCCATTGCTTGATTTCTTGAAGAGCCAAGGACGAAATTTTCTCTTTCTTTACACATAAATTTCTGTGTTTTAGTCTTAGTTGGTTGGGTTCTTCAAGTCTTATTTTTATTCATATTCACTCAAATTATCTCAACATTATTCTCTTGGCAACTTTGTATAAAATTTGTATATATATTGCACTAACATACTAACTTCCCCAAAGTGATTTTGGGCACATTTTATCATTTTCTGTTTGTTGGTTTTTAACAGGTTAGCAACAAAACAAGGCAAAACTCTGTCAAATTTCAGCCATAGAAGAGTTTTAAGGCCACCCCAAAGGAAGAGCTTCAAGGTCATCTCAAGAAAGGGAAAGAACACGGTTTTTCTAACTCCTTTTACCTCTTTCTTTACGCTGAAATTTCAACATTTGTAACAAGTCCAAGAGAGTCTCTTGGACTTGATTTCTTGCTTTGCATTTTCATTTAAATCAAGTCTCATTTATTTGTCATCCATTGCTAGCAATAGAAGTTGGGCTTGCCCACCTTGCATAAGCAATTGTTGATTGGCGTGGGTTTAGATTAGTTAGAGTTTCATTTTGTTTTTATTTTCTTCTTTATTTGTTCCCACACCTTGCAAGTGATTCGGCTATGCCATCCTTGCAATATCGTGATGGATTGCATTGTTAATAATTGTTAAATTCTTCATTTCGTTTAAAATAAACTTTGCCCCAATCTTCGCCCCGTATTCACTCCCCTTGTCGATTGATCCGGCCCTGGGTGACAAGAAAGGGAAAAGATTTGTGTTGGCTAGTTTAATAAGTACCCAAATAAGTATCTTCATTAGAAAGGAGAAAAAGAGGCTTGACCTGTGGAGCTAGTGGGGTAGAGGCCGTAGAGGGCTTCGTGGCACTCTGTGTCCTCCAGTTGAGCACCCAGCAAGTTTCGAGTTTGACCCGTGGAGCTAGGTGGGAACCTTGTGTTCCCATGTTAAGCACCCAGCATTCTCTCTCTAATTGAAGGAGATGGTCTCTTGGGGTGGACATCTAGAATAGTTCATTTCTTTGCAACAAACACCTTAATTCCCTAAGTGAAAGAAAGACATAAAATTTACAAAAACTTACAAGACCACTTGCATAACATTGTTACAATCATTTACATTTCTCTACTTTGCAATCACTTAATTTTAACTTACTCATTTATTGGAAGTCATCATGTTCTTGTATATTTGTTAAAGTAAATGAGTCGATGCTTTAGGAAAATTATTTGAAGTTGATTATTGTGACTCCATAGCCCGAGTAGAGATGGCACTGTTCATTTTGATTATTTGATTGTTTCTCTCTTGCATACATTACTGGTTGATTGCTAAAGGATTTGCATTTATGCATGATTGATTTGCCATAAAGTTTAAATTAGTTTATTCATCTTTTAACTCCTAAAACACAACCTTTGAAACATAGTAAATAGGGACTACCCCCCAGGACCTTTTTATGAGTTGGGTCTAAACGGAGGAGTTAGGAACTGAGGTGAAATTGGGTTCTAAACTCATAGTTTCCCTTGAGAACACACCTAGTGGTTGGAAGACAGGATGGCCCCAAGCACTAAGCTTGAGGACAAGCTGGAAGGCATAGAAAACTTCATAGCTTGGAAGTATAGGATTGGTCTCATACTGAAAGAGAATGGCCTTGAGAAATACATCAAGGATGAGATTGCAGAACCTAAAGAAGATGAAGCCAAGGAGAAGCATGAACAAGACCTAATCAAGGCAATGAGGATCATTGTTGACTTGATTAAGGATCACTTGATCCCTCAAGTGTCATCTAAGAAAACACCTAAGCAGATGTATGGTGCACTTTCCAGAATGTATGAGGGAACGAACATCAACAGAAAGATGAATCCAAGAGCTCAATTGAAGGGCACCAAGATGAGCAAAGGAGAATCAATTCAAGATTACTTCACAAGGGTCTCCCAGTTCAGAGAACAACTAAGTGCTATTGGAGACACCCTTGATGAGGATGAACTAGTTATGACTGCTCTCAATGGTCTCACTAGACCTTGGGACTCATTCATATAGACTCTGTGTGCTAAAAAAGAAAGTATGAAGTTTGACATAGTATGGGAACATTGCATACAAGAAGAAGCTAGAGTAGCCAACAAAGAAGCTCTACTCAAAGAAGATGATCAGGCTCTAGCCACCCATACTAACAGAAGAAAACAATCAAACTTCAAGAAGAGTAATCATAAACCTTCAAAGAAGAATTTTCAGAAGAAGAAGAAGGATTAATCAAAGTATCAATGCTACAACTGTCATAAGATAGGACACCTTGCTAGAGAGTGTCCATCACCAAAGAAGAACAACAACAAGAAGAAACATCATGCTCATCTAGCTGAAGATGAGGATGAAGAAGAAAGACCTCGAAAGAGACTAACTAGAGGTGAAGATGTCGAAGAATATGTACTATTCTCTGCACTCTCTGTGTCTATAACACCTGGAGAAGATACATGGCTTATTGATAGTGGTGCTTCAAAGGGCATGGCAGGGAAGAAGCAAACACTGTCAAGAATTAAAGAAAAGAACTCTCCCTAGAAGGTATCATTGAGATATGACTATCAATATCCCATCAAAGGTATTGGTGAATCAAGCTACAAGCTTGACTCTGGGACTTCCATGAAGATGAAGGAAGTACCATATGTACCAGGTTTGAAAAAGAACTTACTTTCCATATCTGCTCTAGATAAGAAAGGATATAGAGTTGCTTTTATAGATGGACAAGTACTTATGTGGTCCAAAGAAAAGACACTTGAAGATGTTGTGGTGATTGGAGAAGAAGAAGGAGGATTGTACAAGCTCAAAGGACATCCAGAGACAGCCCTTGTCCATGAGACTACCAGCTCAGGTGAACTATGGCATAGGAGGCTTGCTCACATCAACTACAAAGCAGTTCCCTATGTGAGCAAGGTGGTAACAGGGTTACCAGATCTGAAGATCGATCATGAGGGAACTTGCAAAGGATGTGCAAGAGGAAAGAACATCAAGAATCCCTTTCCGAAAGTGAAACAAAGACTAAAGATACATTGGAACTAATTCATTCTTATGTATGTGGTCCTATGCCCTCCATATCATTAAGTGGATATGAGTATTATGTCACATTTATTGATGACTATTCAAGAAAGACTTGGATATAGTTCTTGAAGAACAAGAGTGAAGTGTTCGAGAAATTCAAGGAATTCAAAGCCTTCATAGAGAACCACTCAGAAAAGAGAATCAAGACACTGAGATCAAATAATGGTGGAAAATACAATTCAAAGGAATTTGAAGCATTCTGTAAGGAGGCAGAAATCATGAGGGAACTAACCACTGCCTATAATCCCCAACAGAATGGTGTTGCGGAAAGAAAGAATAGAACTATCATGGAAGCAGTGAAGACCATGATTCATGACCAAGACCTCTCCATGCACCTAAGGGTTGAAGTAGCAAGAATAGCCGTATATGTGCAAAATAGATTATCTCACAGTGCTCTTGGATTCAAGACTCCTGAAGAGATGTATACAGAAAAGAAACCTGAAGTGAGCCATCTCAAGATATTTGGCTACGCAGTATATGTACATCTTATGAAAGAGAAGAGAACCAAATTGGATGTTTCTGGACATAAGGGAATATTTGTTGGATACTGTGAAGTCTCCATAGCCTTCAGGATATACATCTCAGGATTCCATCATATCGAGATTAGTAGGGATGTAACATTTGATGAAGAGACGGCTCTTAAGAAATCTAGAAGGTATCAACTTGAAGAAGTACATGAAGAGGATATACCTCCCAGAATGGTAGAAGTTGAATCCTCCTGAAATAGTAGCATCTGAAGATCATGACATGGTAGAACCTCAGGAATCCCCTACTATGGATATCTCTCGAAAGAGAAAACCTGCTTGGGTAAGAGAAATCATACAAGAAGCAGAGAGATATGGAGCTCCAGAGGGCTCCACAACAACCAACAAAAGATCAAAGCCATACTCCAATTATGCAACTTTGATGTGTGACCTTGTAGATCAAGAACCCATCAGCTATGAAGAAGCTGCACAGAAGAAAGAATGGGTTGAAGCAATGACAGAAGAATACCAATCGATAATGAAGAATGATGTTTGGGATATAGTACCCAAACCAGAAAACAAAAGTGTGGTATATTCGAAATGGATCTCCAAGATAAAACATGTTGTTGATGGAAGTATTGAAAAATACAAAGCAAGATTTGTGGCTAGAGGATTCTCTTGGAAAGAGGGGATCGATTATGAAGAGACATTTTCTCTAGTAGCAAGGTACACTTCCATCAAAACCATCATGGCACTTGCTTCCATGATGAAGAGGGACTTACACCAAATGGATGTAAAGACAACCTTCCTTAATGGTGTGATTGAGGAAGAGGTTTACATCGAACAGCCACAAGGATTTGAAGTCGAAGACAGACTGACTCATGTATGCAAGTTGAAAAAGGATCTGTATGGACTGAAGCAAGCTTCTAGAGCTTGGTATGGTAAAATAGATAGCTTCTTGACAAGCTTGGGCTTTACCAAGAGTAAAGTTGATCCTAACCTTTACATGAAGATTATGGATGATGAACCAGTCATACTATTATTGTATGTGGATGATCTATTTCTGACTGGAAATGAGAAACAAATCACAGATTGCAAGAAGAAGCTAGCTGAAGAATTTGAGATGAAAGATCTTGGATTGATGCATTATTTCCTAGGGCTGGAAGTATGGCAGAGCCCAGAAAGAATCTTTCTGAATCAGGGAAAGTATGCAGTATAAATCTTGAAAATATTTGATATGTTGGATTGTAAAGCCATGGCCACACCCATGGACACCAACCTGAAACTGTTGTCTGATGAGACATCAGAATTAGTGGACATGACTCAGTACAAATAGATTATTGGGTCATTAATGTATCTGACGAACACAAGGCCAGATATATGCTTTGTTGTGAACACCTTAAGTCAGTATCTAGTTAAACCTCGACAGGTTCACCTGATAGCTGCAAAGCATGCGATGAGGTACCTAAAAGGTACGATAAATTTGGGACTTTACTATGGGAGATATCATGACTACAAATTATATGGATATACGAATTCAGATTGGGCAAGAAGTGCCGCAGACAGGAAGAGCACCTCAGGTGGATGTTATTGTCTGGGATCTACCATGATCTCATGGTTTAGTAAGAAATAGTCCAATGTTGCTCTCAGTACAGGTGAAGCAGAGTACATTGCAGCTTGCTCCGCTTGTTGTAAAGCAATATGGCTTCCGAAGCTGATGTCAGGATTATTTGACATGTCTGAGAAACTGTCCTCCCAAACCCTAACGTTATCCACCTTTTTCTGATTTTTTCCGAGATCATATTTTTCTGGCAAAATACCTTGTTGCGTTTGTAGATCGGGCCATTCTCTCACCAAATCTCCTTCAACGTTGAGCTAGAAGTGGACAGGTTGCCCTAGAACTGAAAAATTGACCTCCCAGACCCTAGCGCTAGCCATCTTGCTGCTGATTTTTCCCGTAAATCTTACTTTTCCGCCAAAGTACCATTTTGAGTTTGTAGATCGGGGTATTTCCCAGGTGGGTTTCCTTCGACGTTGAGCAAATAGTGACTCCATTGCCCTAGATCTGACGGGCACTGATCTCCAACCCTAGCACTACCCCCTCTTTGGCCTCTTTTTCCGGTGATCTAACTTTTCCTTGGTGACTCGAATACTTTGACATTGTCATATCTTTCATCGAGTCTATCCGTGGGTGCTAGATAGCCCCAATCCTATCCTTGCTCTCCCTGTATTGGTTACGTTTCCCAAGCCAACAGATATCTTCACCTATTGCTAGTACCTTAACCCAGATCTAGTATTTACTTCATAGATCACCTGTGTCCCACTTTGGATCAAGCCTCATACTTCCTAAACCTTAATCCAAAGCCTTGGTTCACCTAGGGACATCATCCATAGATCTAGGGTTTCCATTACCTTACACCTTACGTACCTCAAGTCCATTTGATCTGATCTGGTGTCTAGGTTTGATCTCTCCTGTCGGGAGTAGATCCGGGTCTCCCCCTTTCTTGTCTTGGGATAAGATAACATAAAGTGAAGACTACCTCGATTGGCGTGACAACCATCTATTTGGGAGTCGAGGCAATCTTGGTTCCACCTCCTTAGTTGCTTATCCCTCTACCGTCCATTCTGGATCCATCTCACATAGGTAACTACAAGGTTGATGATAACATTTTGGCACCGTTGTCGGGGAAGGTAGAGGCCTACCTTGGTTCGACATACCTCACCATTCCACGACATATCTCTTTTTGGTGAATTACTTGAGTGGTTCACCTGGCAACTCCACTAAGAAGCAAACTCATCCCATAAATCGTAATGAATTCAGATATATTTATCAGACGCATGAAGGAATTAAATAAAAGCATACATGAACTTGAAAGGCAATTAGACTATGGGTATGAGGATGATCTCGAGCATGATTATGGGTATGAATCTAGTTATCACAATCTTTATGATACCCACCAATTTCCTCACCCATACATTAAAGATTTCCCAACCATCCCGAGTAGGCTAGTAAACCAGCATCAAGTGAATGATCCTTGTGATCCTCTTCATCAATGTAATACAAGTTTTGTCGTGACTACCCCTGTTGAACCTGTAAGTCGACATGAACCTAGGAGACAGTCCCAGTCAAAGCCTTATAGCCAAGTAACCAGAGCTGTTAAGAAACAAGACAAACAGTCTTCTTTTGACTTTTCTGAAATACCGGGGGCACCTCATCCTATGCCAAAGGATTACACTACGAGGTTGCCCCAATTTAATGGAAATAAGGATATATCTATTGAAAGTCATTTGGATATTCTCTGGGATTACATGGAAATTAGGGGTGCGGACAATGAAGATGTTTATATGCGAGCCTTAGGAGAATCCTTCTGAGGGGATGTTCAACTATGGTTTGATCATTTACCACCAGAATCCATCACTAGGTATGAGATGTTCACAGATTTGTTGATAGATAAGTGGGGTAGGAACACTAATAATTCTTCGAAGTGTGAATCTAGCAATGATTATAATCAGTATATTGGCAATTTGCTTTCTCAATTGGATCATTCCTCTCCTAAAATATTCCAAATTATGAGCGTGCCTGCAATCCATAAGAATGTTACAGAGTACTTTGAGGATAATGTTTCAAAACCTCATGCCAAAACTAAGAGGGATCAATCAAATCATACAAGATACTCTGTTATTATTACATGAAGCAGTCACAGAGCAAATTTTGGATTTAATCCGTGGAAGGGAACCCAACAATCACCATCAAGAAGCATCCATAGTTGAGCCTTCCAATTGTGAGTCCATTAAAGAGCCTCTAGAAGAGCAACTCCATAGTCATTGCCTAATTTCAAACTTTGGAGAATTAATAGCAACATCTTCAATGAAGAAATAATTGGAGAATTCAGACTTTGATGAAATCAATCAAACTTCCGTTGAAGAGCAATCTTGTGGTCATATTGTGATTGAAGAGCACGCCTGTAAGAGTGATAGGAAAACTAAAACCAAACTTTTTGATGTTATTCCTTATCTAGAGCTGAAAGAAGAACAATCACATGATGGTACGATTGTAAGTGAACTTGATCAAGAACATTGCAATGAGGGTCCTTGTCCTGATAGTATCGATAGAATTCTTCATCCGATCCTTAATCAGAATATGTTGGTTCAATGTGTGGATACTGACCTTGTTTCGGATCTTGAAATCACTCTTGGAATTAATTTAAAAGCTCTTTCCTCTCATCAAATTCCGAGATCAATTATTCAAATTCTGGGAGAAAATTTTCAATCCACCATCTCGTCCCAACTTTTCGAGTCTTCTTGTATGGGTTTTAATCAATTTGTTACTTTCGAAATCTTTAATCATGAGTTTAAGCATTATCACGTAATTGAGGAAAAGGCACTTCATGTCTCTTCTCAGTCATCCGTAATGAATATTTGTTTTCAATTTGTAAATCTGTATTATGGGTGGTTGGAGAAGGTGTATAAAGATCAATCTCATCTTTTCTCCATTTTTAAACAACAAATGGGCTTGATCTCATTCACAATTTCATTACATTACAACTTGTCCCCATTTGATTCTCCCATTTCTTCTAGAGTGAATAGAATTGAATGTCCTAGTAGGGTAGAGGAAAAAACAAAGAACTGTTTGGAGTGGCCGAGTCATGAATCATATTGTCTTCTTCCATCAAGAACGAACTTGCATACCTTTCATGATCGTATCGATCTATGGGTGGAAGAAGTTTGCAACAATCAATCTCATCACTGGCATGATTTCATTTCTCTTTATCCATATCTTTCTTTGATTTTCAAACAACAAGTTATAATGGCTTCAACTTTCATTCACATTACTTACAAGCCATCTTTGATTTGCTGTATCATTAACTGTAAAGAGAGCTCAATAGATTCGTTCAGCAAGTGGTTACATTGGATTTATGATTTTACTTAACACTTGTCTAAACTGGTTAGAGTAGGGTAGGTAGGATTGAATAAGCCTTTTCGGGCAGTAGTGTAGCTTGTCAGTGTGGCACCTTTTTTGTCTTTGCTTGAAGCTTGTTGTTCAAAGCTCTTAGTGTAGTCTTCAGTTTCGGCAATTTTTTTCCTGCACAATAAAAAATCAAACTTTTCTTAAAAGTTATGGTTATAGATTAGATTTACTTTCTCCTTTTTAGTTTCATGCATTTCAATTTCATTACTTTATTTTATCCACATCTTGTTCTAACAACTGGTCTGTGAGTTTGGTATAGCTCTAGACATTTTTGCAGGTAGTTGGTGACATTTTGGTAGCGGTTGCAAAACTGGAAGGATTGATCGAGGTTGTTAGAAGCAGAGTACGACGACCAGAGATTTCTGAAGTTCTCAAGCGCTCTATTCAGCAGAGCACTTGTCCCAGTTGGAGCCAGATGTTATCACATATATAGTAGCCGGGCTACCATATTCTATTTTTTAGATTCAGTACATTTTTTCAGCTAGATCCCCTACATATGAGATGCTGAGATGAGCATTTATGATGGATCATTATTTATTTGATAGACTTTAGTATTCTCCCATGCTAGGACTGAGTTTCAGGACACTCAGATTTGAGGACTGATGTAGCCATTTAGTCATGTGTAGAGCAGTTAGCAATACCCAAATTTGCATCAATGTTTTCTCATTGGACAAATATTGATTTAGATGGATTATTCGCATGATTATGACTCAGCTTATATTATATTGTGTTATGGTTATCATTTCTCTTATACTCATCTTTGTGACATGTGTTAGCATTTAGTATCATGATCTGGCGATCATATAAATATGTGGACTTGGATGTATCTGTATTATGTATTGATGTCCCTACTCAGAATTTGAAGTTCTTGACCTATACTCATTGGTTTTACCCTCCTTAGAGAAAATAGAGGTAGTCATTCCCACCATACTTTGGCTTGCTAGTGTTGGTTACATCATTCATTGTCTCCACCCATCCATTACCTTCCAGTTGTGTTTTAGCCCGACTTACTACTTGACTTGTGGCATGGAGGACATTTTCCCGCTAGAGCCTTTGTTGCACAAGCCTCCCTGTTTATTTGTGTCTCGACTCTGAGTTGCCTAGGATGTGTTTGCTTACCTGAAACAGGTAGCGCTGCCATCAATACAATGTATTTGGAAATACAATGAATATCTTATAAAAAAGCCCATTCATGAAAAGTAGTGTTTTTCAACATACATGAATGCAAGGCTAGCCTAATGAAATTGGCTCCGAAAAATATTGCAATGAAATATCTTAAACATTCATGAAAAGTAGTGTTTTTCAACATACATGAATGCATAAAGTCTAAATGCTAAAAGTTCGTATAAAAATATGTGGACAAAAGCTATGGAAAATCAAAGGCCCAAAAAAACAATGGTTCCTAAAAAGTTATATCTAAAGATTGCTGGCCTTACTTGTATTGAGTTGGACTGTGAGCATTTGTCAAGGTGAGTAAACATCTCTGAAGTAGTTCACCCATTTGTGAGGCACTGCCATCCCCTTTGTTGTTGTTTGTCCGCAATATGGCTATAGTGAGTATCCCCTTTCCATATCCAAAGTGTCACAGTGTTGAGTGGGAAGTCATCCTTTGGCCTAACCTTATGAATTTTAGCCTTCACCCTTCACTAGTAGATTGACTACAACTATGAAGTGAGTATAGTCTTGAAAGTCTGGTCTGAGCTATAATAAATAAAACCCTATATATGTATTTGGTTGATGTACCGCCAGTGAAGTGATTGCTATTTGTTATGATTGTTACTTAAATGATTTGTAGAGCAAGTTGTATCCTTTTAACACTCGCAGAAGATGGATGTCAGCCTGAGTTACATTATTGGTATCTGGTCATTTACAGGTTATTATTTTGTCTATTTGATATGGTTGATGATCAGGCAGAGACCTTGAGAGGGTATAACTATATACCTTAGATGGATTTGGACTTTTTGAGTCCAATGAGACAGCTTATTTTCAGTTCTGGGTACTTACAGAGATGATCAGGCTCATTTTACCTTTCTGGTGCAATTTTGCTTCACTAGAGGGCAAGTATGAGCAGAGAGATGATTTTGTTGGATCTCCTAGGGCATTGTATGGGGCATAGGGGGGCCATCCACTTGATTATAACAGAGTACCCCCCTTCCAGAGAGCTTGGTGGGCTCAGTTGGACAACACAGGCACCCTAGGAGGCTATTTTGGCAAGTTCACGTTTCTCGAGGCAAAGTAAAAAATAATTAAATGGCTACTGAAGAATTCGATTTGGGCTACTGAGGCAAGGAAATGGCATGGGATGAGGTCTGATGATGAGAGTGATGTCTTCCACACCTTCTCTAACAGTTGCAGCACCTGGATAGGCCCACATCTATTTTTCGGGCATTTTATATTATTTTCTAAAGCTTTTGGAGGCTCACGATTTCCTCAAGGAGGCACAATTTCATAGTTTAAAATTTATATTATTTTTATTGTGCCATGGGGACACTCAGAGGGAGTTAGTTAACACTCCATGGACCCACCATGTGTTTCATGCATTTCTTGTTGAGTTGGATCCCCTCTCCTAGGGTGATTTTAGTCCACTTTTATATTATATTGTTATATTGATCCATGTATTGTATGTTGAGCTCATCTCAACCATTGATTAGAACATTTGTATCTTTTAATCTTAGCCACTCATTTGAAAAGTGGTTATGATTTTGGTTCTCTCATTCCTATTTAAAGGAGAGAGCTTCTCATTTGTACGGAGTCTTTTGGCTCTTGGATCTGAATAATAGAAAAACTTTTCTTGTCGATATTCTTGGATCTCCTTTGCATCTGGTGTTCTTAGATGGTGATTGGAAAGTCTTTTGCTTCCTAGCATTCGGGAAATTGTTGTGAGATCTATATCTTTTTCGGGAATCTTTGTCTTGTCTACAGGAGGGCGACTTCAGCTTGGGCATTTTTGCAGGCGGACCTCAACTCGCTTGGATTGTCTTCATTTTTATCAGGGGGTTTTCATTAGTGTCATTGCGATCTATGATTTCTTCTTGCCATTTTTCTGTAGCATCTAGTTTTTTTCTCATGTTGCAACAAATCTGATAATGAGAGGGCGCATTGACTCCTTGGGGCAAAACGTTGAACATAGAACTTGCTCAAAGCTTCTCAAATTGATCGGGATAGCAGGGATCATCATCATCAAGGCATCTACAAGGTTTTCCAGGTAAGATCTACAAGTTGGTATCTTTCTACGAGATCTCAATCCATTGGCATATGCTTTCTTCATTTTCACATAAAAATCCCATAATAATAAAAAACCAAAAAATATTAAAAAATAGACCGCTTGATCACAAGCCAAACCGCGGCTGGGTTTTGTAAATCAGGTCATCCTCTCAGCAAATCATCCTTAACACTGAGCTGAAAGTGGCTGGTTTGCCCTAGATCTGAGAAACTGTCCTCCCAAACCCTAGCGTTATCCGCCTTTTTCTGATTTTTTTCTGGATCTGATTTTTCTGGCAAAATACCTTGTTGGGTTTGTAGATCGGGCCATTCTCTCACCAAGTCTCCTTCAACACTGAGCTAGAAGTGGATAGGTTGCCCTAGATCTGAAAAATTGACCTCCTAGACCCTAGCACTAGCCATCTTGTTGCTGATTTTTCCCGTAAATCTTACTTTTCTGCCAAAGTACCTTTTTGGTTTTGTAGATCAGGGTATTTCCCAGGTGGGTTTCCTTCAACGCTGGGCAAATAGTGACTCAATTGGTTCACCTAGGGACATCATCCATATATCTAGGGTTTCCATTACCTTGCACCTTACGTACCTCAAGTCCATTTGATCTGATCTGGTGTCTAGGTTTGATCTCTCCTGTCAGAAATAGATCCAAGTCTCCCCCTTTGTTTTCTTGGGCTAAGACAACATAAAGTGAAGATTGCCTTGATTGGCGTGACAACCATCTATATGGGAGTCGAGTCAATCTTGGTTCCACCTCCTTAGTTGCTTATCCCTCTACCGTCCATTCTGGATCCATCTCACATAGGTAACTACAAGGATGGTGATAAAATTTTGGCATTGTTGCCGGGGAAGGTAGGCCTACCTTGGTTCAACATACCTCACATTTCCCTACAACATATCTCTTTTCAGTGAATTACTTGAGTGATTCACCTGGCAACCTCACAACGCGACTCCACTGAGAAGCGAACCCATCCCATAAATCGTAATGAATTCAGATATATTTATCAGACATATGAAGAAATTAAACAAAAGCATACATGAACTTGAAAGGCAATTAGACTAAGGGTATGAGGATGATCTCGAGCATGATTATGGGTATGAATCTAGTTATCACAATCTTTATGATACCCACCAATTTCCTCACCCATACAATAAAGATTTGCCAACCATCCCAAGTGGACTAGTAAACCATCATCAAGTGAATGATCCTTGTAATCCTCTTCATCAATATAATACAAGTTTTGTCATGACTACACCTGATGAACCTGTAAGTCGACATGAACCTAGGAGACAGTCCCAGTCAAAGCCTTATAGTCAAGTAACCAGAGCTGTTAAGAAACAAGACAAACAGTCTTCTTTTGACTTTTCTGAAATACCACGGGCACCTCATCCTATGCCAAATGATTACACTAAGAGATTGACCCAATTTAATGGAAATAAGGATATATCTATTGAAAGTCATTTGGATATTCTCTGGGATTACATGGAAATTAGGGGTGCGGACAATGAAGATGTTTATATGTGAGCCTTAGGAGAATCCTTGCGAGGGGATGTTCAACTATGGTTTGATCATTTAGCACCAGAATCCATCACTGGGTATGACATGTTCACAGAGTTGTTAATAGATAAGTGGGATAGGAACACTGATAATTCTTCGGAGTGTGAATCTAGCAATGATTATAATCAGTATATTGGCAATTTGTTTTCTCAAATGGATCATTCCTCTCCTGAAATGTTCCAAATTATGAGCGTGCCTACAATCCATAAGAATGTTACAGAGTACTTTGAGGATAATGTTTCAAAACCTCACGCTGAAACTAAGAGGCATATCAATCAAATCATACAAGATACTCTGTTATTATTACATGAAGCAGTCACAGAGCAAATTTTGGATTTAATCCGTGGAAGGGAACGCAACAATCACCATCAAGAAGCATCCATAGTTCAGCCTTCCATTTGTGAGTCCATTAAAGAGCCTCTAGAAGAGCAACTCCATAGTCATTGCCTAATTGACAATAATTTGAGTCAGTATTCAAGCCATCTGAATCTGGATTCAGACTTTGATGAAATCAATCAAACTTCTGTTGAAGAGCAATCTTGTGGTCATATTGTGATTGAAGAGCACGCCTGTAAGAGTGATAGGGAAACTAAAGCCAAACTTATTGATGCTTTTCCTTATCTAGAGCTGAAAGAAGAACAATCACATGATGATACGATTGTAAGTGAACTTGATCAAGAACATTGCAATGGGGATCCTTGTCCTGAAAGTATCGATAGAATTCTTCATCCGAACCTTTATCAGAATATGTTGGTTCAATGTGTGGATACTGACCTTGTTTCGAATCTTGAAATCACTCCTGGAATTAATTCAAAATCTCTTTCCTCTCATCAAATTCCGAGATCAATTATTCAAAGTCTGGGAGAAAATTTTCAATCCACCCTCCCGACCCAACTTTTCGAGTCTTCTTGTATGGGTTTTAATCAAGTTGTTACTTTCGAAATCTTTAATCATGAGTTTAAGCATTATCACATAATTGGGGAAAAGGCACTTCATGTCTCTTCTCAGTCATCCGTAATGAATATTTTTTTTCAATTTGTAAATCTGTATTATGGATGGTTAGAGAAGGTGTATAAAGATCAATTTTGACTTTTCTCCATTTTTAAACAACAAATGGGCTTGATCTCATTCACAGTTTCATTACATTACAACTTGTCCCCATTTGATTCTCCCATTTCTTCTAGAGTGAATAGAATTGAATGTCCTAGTAGGGTAGAGGAAAAAACAAAGAACTATTTGGAGTGACCAAGTCATGAATCATATTGTCTTCTTCCATCAAGAACGAACTTGCATACCTTTCATGATCGTATCGATCTATGGGTGGAAGAAGTTTGCAACAATCAATCTCATCACTGGCATGATTTCATTTTTCTTTATCCATATCTTTCTTTGATTTTCAAACAACAAGTTATAATGGCTTCAACTTTCATTCACATTACTTACAAGCCATCTTTGATTTGTTGTATCATTAACTGTAAGGAAAGCTCAATAGATTCATTCAGGAAGTGGTTACATTTGATTTATGATTTTACTTAACACTTGTCTAAACTGGTTAGAGTAGGGTAGGTAGGATTGAATAAGCCTTTTCGGGCAGTAGTGTAGCTTGTCAGTCTAGCACCTTTTTGTCTTTACTTGAAGCTTGTTGTTCAAAGCTCTTAGTGTAGTCTTCAGTTTCAGCAATTTTTTTCCTGCACAAAGGATCGAAAGGTCGAAGTGTTGATGCCAAAGGATCAAGTGATCGTGTGATGCAGAAGATGAAGACATTGAAGAGTAACCGTTCCAGTGACTGATTGTGAAAAGTTCCTATGACGTATAGACGTATTACCTCGATACTGCTAAAGATATTGTCTCTATGTTCTCCTATAGTCTATGGTGATGCTATCAGTAGAATAACCTTCTAGTTAAGGGGGAGTTTTGAAATATTGTAACTTCAAAGGATATTCTAAATGTATTTTACTGATGTAACCCAAGGGAGATGTTATCATTCCTCCGTCGAGGTGTTACTATTGTAATTGGTCATCATAGAGTCATGCAGTAAAGCCTCCATTGTAAGTAGGGTCATTAGTACCCTAATGAATAATATAAAATACGATTTTGAGTCTTCATAGGTGAAGTCGACGCAGACAGTTTAGTGTGGCCAACTTGTTTAGGGTAAAAGTCAGTTGATTCAATGTGTATAAATAGCAGAGTTGTGATTCTTATTTGAAAACAGACTCACTCACTTGAGTAGCGCATAGGAGAGAGAGAGACATATCAACAAGGAGGAGAATACTTGTTTTGGGGTTTTATCTTATACAGAGGAAGTTTTGTTGGGTTTTCTTCCCCTTGAGGGTTTCCCAGTATAAATATTGTGTCTATCTTGTGATTGTGTTTCTTTCAGTGATTATGCATATGCTACTGCTGTGAATTTGAATTGAACACTAATGATATTTAGTCTAGCATATGAAATATTAACAGCTTATGAACTAGAACTTCCAGAGGAAAGCAAAATTCACAATGTATTTCATGTATCAAACCTCAAGAAAATAGTAGGGCAACACATTGCTCCATCCACCGAATTACCTCCCTTAGATGATGAAGGGCTTCTGGTACTAATTCCAAAGACAATTTTACATGTTCAGGAAAAGAAACTCCAAAACAGGGTGATTCAAGAATACTTGGTAAACTGGAAAGAATTACCTATGGAGGACACCACATGGGAGGGAGAACAAGTATTGCAGCATCCTAGTTTGCAGTTGCCTGAGGACAAGCAATTTCAAGCAGGGAGGACTAATGTCCTCTTCTACTTAAGCACCAAAAACACCCGCTAACCTATTTAATTCCCATAGGTTCGAGCAGGTACTACATGCAAAGGGAATTGACCGAGGACATATGATACCGAGAGCAGAACAGGGCATTCATTCAATATCAAGTCATCAGTATGGTAAACAAAGCCTTACTTATTCAAACTTAAAGTCAACAAGAAATTAGAACTGCATGCATGCAAAAAGTAAAGTGCAAACCCTAAAAGTGGCATGCAAACCCTAAAAGTACATGCTAAGCTATATAAGAAAGGCCATTGAACCAAAAGAGTTATCTATGATTATCATTATTGAGTTTGGTTTCTAGAGCAGCAGCAGTAGGTGTCGCAGCAACAAGTTGGGGTTGGAGATGAAGGTCTTCAGCGAGCAAGAGGTTTCGGCAGCGAAATCTATCTGCCCTAATCACTTCAGGATAGATCATCCAGGTCTATCACCAGTTATTGATCCTATTCATTCTTCTTCAGCAATCCAGTATATAGAGAGCTTTATTGCAGGTTCACGTTTTGCAGCTGGTGTACAGCTGGAAATTTAAGAGTAAGATGTTGGGACCCAGAATCTTAGTCGTTTTCCTGCATGTCATCACTATCCTTCTCAGCAGACTCTCCACACTCTACTGGGTGATTATCAGTTCCTTCTTCGCATATCTGGAGCAGCCAACAACATATTCGTGCAAGAAGAAAGACATCATCACCAAGAGCATATCAATTCGCTAGGCATCTTGAGGGGGTCAAACCCTGTGCATGCTTCATCCTACCTCTCCAGGAAGGTCACACCACTACACCTGGAAAGTTTCAGCACCAACGGGCACTCCTTCCCTCAAAAACGTCAAGATCCTCAGAAGAAGGGCACTATTTTAGCTGGTCGTCAATTGCTGGAGAGGAGCACTACTTTCTTCTCTTTCCGACATAACATGCATGTGTATTATCTACTGACGGAATATCAAAATTATTATCAGTGGTATGTCTATTTCTTCTTACTAAAATTTTTGCCCTATTATCTCTCTAGATTAGCTATTTTTTAGGGTTGTTTGGCACGGCACTTTTGCATGCACATTTTATTCATCTTTCTATCACATCTTGAGTGTCTGAAAAACAAACCTAGTACCAAAGTACAATAGAATATCAGTTGGGATATTACAACGGTATCAAAACAATCTCAGCCATCTTTTCGCATGTCATCACTATCCTTCTCAGCAGACTCTCCACACTCTACTGGGTGATTATCAATTCCTTGTTTGCATATCCGGAGCAGCCAACAACATATTCATGGAAGAAGAGAGGCGTCATCACCCAGAGCATATCAATTCGCTAGGCATCCTGTGAAGGGGTCAAACCCTATGCATGCTTCATCCTACCTCTCCGGGAAGGTCACACCACTATACCTGAAAAGTTTCAGTACCATCGGGCACTCCTTCCCTCAAAAACATCAAGATCATCAGAAGAAGGGCACTATTTTAGCTCACGTCAACTGCTGGAGAGGAGCACTACCTTCTTCTCTTTCTGGCATACCCTGCATGTGTATTATCTACTGACAAAATATCAACATTATTATCAGTAGTATGTGTATCTCTTCTTACTAAAATCTTTGTCCTATTATCTCTCTAAATTAGTTATTTTTTAGGGCCATTTGGCACGACACTTTTGCATGCACATTTTATTCATCTTTCTAGCACACCTTGAGTGTCTGAACAACAAACCTAGTACCAAAGTACAATAGAATGTCATTTGGGATATTACAGTGGTATCAAAGCATGTTCCTTGCCGATTGTGGGCTTGAACATGAAAAGTAAATGAATCCGGAAGAAAATACTTTTGTAACTTATAGAAGGAGGAAGGGTAGATACACAGAAGATCTGGAATTTGAAGATATTCAGTTAGAGGATACAAATTCAGACATGGACCCAACAGGAGTACACTCTGACAGGGGAAAGGGAACAAGGGAAGAGGAAGACAGGTTGAAATTTCGTAACTTAGTGCATTAAATGACCTAGCTAAAGGGCAGAAGGAAGTATTGCATGCCATAAACACGTTGGCTCTTAAGCTAGAACCAGGTCAAAACAATCTACCTCTTTCACCAGTGGATAGAGGATCTACCAATAGTAGCGGGAAACATGCATACACCAATATGTAGAACACTTCTCACATATACAACAAACCATCCAGACCTACTATGCCTCACTTCCTAGAGAATGTCATTGCAGGACCAGTCATGCTAGCAGAGCCTAGTGAACCATTTGGGGCTTCTTTACAAGAATACAGGGATTTGGGAGATGAGATCATTCTCAAACTTCTACAATATGAAAAGCAGGAACCAGCCAAGGAATTCTAACAGAGGGTTTACCCAGAACTATGAATTGCAGAAAACTATGGGCAGGTTGAGCATTCCTAATTTTGAAGGGACTCGCGGGTGTTCGGCAAGAATATGGGTCCAGAAGTTGGATACTTACTTCCAACTCAACCTTATGACGGAGACAGATGCCATTAAATTGGCTACCTTACATCTGGACAGAGAGGCTCATGAGTGGTGGTACCATGGGTTAATGACGCTGGGTCACAACACCATCAATTCTTACAGTGATTTCACACAGAGGCTCATGGAGCAGTTTAACAAAAGGGATCCACAGATACATTTTAGAGAGTTAGCACAACTCAAACAGACGGGCAATGCCGAGGCATTTATCTCAAAGTTTCAAAGAGTACTTGTTATGGTAATAGATGTGTCCAAGAGCAGGTTGGTTATGTTATTTACAGAAGCTTTGCCAGAGCCTTTACATGGGTGGGTGAAATCCTACAAGCCATTTACTCTACAGGATGCGATCAGCAGAACCCGAGATCTACAAGATTCAGTCCCTAAGAACATGTTTTCGACTAAAACAAATTTCCCAATAAAAGATAGGGACAGAAACCTTTTCAACAAGAATGGCCAAAGAAAACTTGGTTGGACGACGACACAAGGAAGGATCTGAGAAGGAAAAAATTGTGCTTCACTTGTCAAGAACCATGGATTCCAGGTCACAAGTGTGCAGGGAAAGAAAAGGCCCACTATATAGAAGTCTATTCAGATAATGAAGGGGATGAATCGGAACAGGAAACAGCTAAGGAATTGATGGCAGTAGAGAAGGAGTCACTTCAGGGAGAATCACCAAGGGGATTCATTGCGACATTATCCGCAATACCTAGGTTTCGTACTCTCAGGGTCAGGGGAGTAGTACAAGGCCACAGGGTAGAAGTGTTAATTGATGGCAGGGAAACCCACAATTTCATTGATGCAGCATGGGTGGCTAAGCGGGGTATTCATACAAAGAAATTTGAAGGATTCACCTTAGTGGTAGCAGGTAATAATAGCATGGAATGAAACCATTGGATTCCCAAACTAATTGTCACACTAGGGAACTACAATATGACCGACTCATTTTATGTGGTGAATGTAGCTGATACAAATGTAGTATTAGGGGTTCAATGGCTTTACTCTATAGGAAAATATACTACAGATTACAGGGCAATGGAAATGGAATTCTAGGGACGGGATGGAAAACAGGTAGTCTTGAGGGGCATGAACACTTAACCCCCCAAACCAGTATCATCACAAAGAATGGAGGTCGTACTCAGACAAGGAGACATAGAATGGTCAGCCGAATGCTTTGTTACTTTTAGGAAGCCTCCAGATAACAACACCCAACATCCAGCCAATATACAAGCATTATTACAGAAACATGAGAAGGTATTCAGAGATCTTCTAGCAAGTCGATCGCCAGACACAGGGTTCAAGCACATTATTGAGTTAGAGGAGGGGCCACAGACAGTCATCACCACTCCATACAGGCATCCCAAAAGGTACAAAGATTAGATAGAGAAAACAATCAAGGAATTGTTGGAACTAGGTTACATCCACCCGAGTTCCAGTCCTTTTGCATCATCGGTGGTTTTGGTAAAAAGGAAAGATCGCACCTTACAGATGTGTATTGATTACAGAGCCCTCAACAAGAAAACCATAAAAAACAGGTATCCCATCCCCAAGATTGATGAATTAATGGATGAGTTACAGGGGGCAAAATACTTCTCAAATTTTGAACTTTGATCAAGGTATCATCAGATCCAAGTAAGGGATCAAGATATTTCGAAAACATCCTTTCGTTGCCACTATGGTCATTATGAGTTCTTAGTCATGCCTTCTGGACTCACCAACGCCCCGGCAACTTTCCAATCTTGCATGAACCACACCTTCAAGGCTTAGTTGCGGAAATTTTTACTTGTATTCTTTGATGACATTTTGATTTACAGTAAAACTTGGGAGGAGCATTTGAGACACCTGGATGAGGTACTGGGAATTCTGGAAGAACAATCTCTTTATGCAAAAATGTCTAAATGTGAGTTTGGTATGCAGGAGATGTTATATCTAGGGCATATAATAAGCACCGATGGAGTACAGGTTCACATGGAAAAGATTAGAGCTATCTTGGATTGGCCTACACCAAAAAATGTAACAGAACTGAAGGGAATTTTAGGCCTTTGCACATATTACAGGAGATACGTAAAGGCGTTTTCTCAATTTACTGCACCACTCACTGATTTTACAAAGAAAGGAGCATTCATCTTTCTAGCACATCTTGAGTGTCTGAACAACAAACCTAGTACCAAAGTACAATAGAATATCAGTTGGGATATTACACTCCACCTCCATGATCACAAAGATACAACCTCTCAAGCCATTTAATCACAAAGAGGACCATATATCATCAATAAACTCCATCAAGCTTGAAGACCAACAAGCAGAGGCTTGAAGGACTTTGACGGGCATCAAGGTCTTCATCTAGTGGCACCTATCCATGTGTGGGCTTCATGACCTCTTCAATAAATGACCACAGAATGGGTCATTTGTACCATCATGTGCTACTAGGTGCACACCATCAATGAATGGGATCCAAAGCCCAGGCTACCACAAATGTGGTTGTTTCCAATCACTCAACCATCAAGCTATCATCCAACTGCCCACTGGGTGTGGGTAAAGGGTGATCAAACCCATACCAAACCTGTGCAAGTGTCCATGATTAAATCCATACCTATTTATCAAGCTTGTCCATTGTAGGTGACCTTGGTGGCATCAATGACAACCTAAGGAGCTAATGCAAGTCCCATGTTGGCATCAATGACAACTCAATCAACAGCAGTTACCATATATCCATCACTATCATGCCACCTGTCAACTCAAATATATGACATATTATTCCAACATTGAATTGTCAACCCAGGAAGGTAAACTTAGAGGCACCATACTATATGTACAAGACTGGAGTAAATACTAAACTATCTCTCTTAAATTATTGAAGTAAATATCATTCTATAACTGATCTAATCCCACTCAAATTAAATCCATCCAACCACACTTCAAAGATACTGAAATAATCTAATTAAAACTATCCACCAACCTTGCTGCAACTAATCTCTGATAGCACACTTTGAAATCCAATGTTCTCACACATCTGGAAATGAAATCAAACCACTCTTTAAATGAATTTAAAACAATAAGCAACTCCACACTATCTTGATTCTTGACATAGAAACTGAAATCAAAGGACTGAAACAACTTGAACTTCAAACTTTAAATTCATATCTGCTGCATCCAAATCTTCAAACTGAAAATGCAACAACCTCACAACATAATTGAAATCAATACTGGAGATGCAGAATCATAACTAGAATCAATCTCTCAACAAAACCGAACTCAATATCTGCAATTAGAAATTATCATGGCCTAAGATGCAGCACATGCCCAAGCAGGGGGGCCTCCTAACTCAGGATGTGTTATAATAAATCTACATCAAATGTAACATGCCATAAAAACAAAGATTTAATATTAATATTCAAACAAATACATAAGATCATCAACAAAATTCTTCTACATCTATCTCCATATTCTCATACACGCACCCCCATACCCTCCCCTCTCTTTACAACCAGAGATCATATATATAAAAAGAAACAATAGACTACCCATGTGAAACAACAACCCTATTTCTTGTTGAATTTCTAGCATTAGCATGAATACTTTTAAAATTTGCAAACAAACATAAACAAATGACAAGTGCAGTAAATCACATCAACACACTGAACACAAGAGTTTTTCACTGGGGGAATCTTTAAAGGTCAAAAACCCCAAAAGCATTAGTAATTCGTCTCGTAAATGAGATGACTGAGTCTTTCCAAAATTCCACAAACCTTAATTGGGTTTGTGTAACAAATATAAAATAAAATATTAATTAAATTAGTTAATTACTAGTGAAAGGGTGTAACCCTTCACTATGCTGGCTCAAGTCGTATAAGAGGCGAGCCTATTGTACCTTTTTTATCATCATCTAATACATTATTATATTTCATTATTATAGTCAAATTCGACTAGTATCGGACCAACCGGATTCGGTTGCTCCATTTGGTATCAAAACGGATTCGCTCCTGCACTCTGAGCTCGGACTCGGCTCATCAACTCCTCGAGTGAGCTCGGATTCGACTCCTCCCACTTTCAAGCTTGGTTTCAGCTCATCTCACATCACCTCTTCCGCTCATACTCACCTCCCCTTTCATCTCTCATCAAACACTTACATCCCTACTCCCAAAAAAAAAAATTTAAATAAATAAATCCTGCGCAGCCCTTCTGCCCACTCCTCCATCACGACCATTCCTCCACCACCCATGCGCTCCCACCTGCAAATTCTTCCCTTCATGCGAGCTCACACTAGCCCCTCCTCAGTCGCACCTGCTCCCTATCCGCTCGAGCTTCCACCCCAGCCTCCCATTCCTGCTCCACCTCCACTCGCACGCACCACCGTGCCCCTTCCTTTACCGTGCCTGCCACTCCATCTACATCTTCCAGCCACACGCCCGCGCCCTCCTCCCACACTCCATCTCCGTCGGCTCCCAAGCGTGGTCTCCTCCACACAGAGTTCTCCATCATCTCATCCTCTACGCGCATTTCTCATCCACGTGAACCCTAACCTACAACAAATAAAAACAAACAATATTAATCAAAATCACATATTATATATAATAATAATATATTATTATTATTATATTATAATATTTATTTTTAAAAAAAACAAACTATATACCAAATATTATATATAGTTAAAAATCAAATATTATATAGTATTATTATAATATTTGTTAAAAAGAATAAATAAATAAGAAAAACAAAATTATATACAAAATATTATATAGTTTATGAAAATAGCTTTCTACAAACATCCATGGCATCTTATAGTAAAAGTGACGAATTCATAAATCTCCTTGAGAAAATCCTTAAGGATATTGATGAAATAAAGAAATCTATTGACGAATCGTTTAAAGAAAATGAAGATGGAGGTGAAAATCACGTAGAAGAAGCCACCCAAGTTGATGAAAAAAAGGAAGATAGAGTAGGCCAGTATGTCATCCCCGATGAGAGTAATGGCATCAATCAATATAACATGCAATACAAAGATATAGCATACCCTAGTAATAAGGGAATTGACAAAGAGAAGGATGATCCTGACCAAGATTGTGATAAGAGACAAGCCAATGTTGCTAACAATAAAGATGATCAATGCTACGACAAAAATATCCCAATCACAAACACACGAAGGACAGATATCATCACAAAGACGACTATAAAGAACATCAAGGGAAGCAACTATAATATCTATCAGACACAAGATAAGACCAGTGTTCTTACGAGCATTATAAGCACAAGGAGCCCGTTCAAGGGAACTGACACAAAATGTGTTGGTGACAACAACACGAAAATAGTTAAGGTCGTAATGTATGTTGAGCATGTTTAATTGACGACAAACATAGTTAAAAGAAGCAATCACACAAGTAGAAAAAGCGTAAACAAAACTTCACTAAGTTCATACTTATTGCAATTACCAAGACATAATAATCAAAATGATGCAATGGTCGTAATCAAAATCGCACCTCTCAAGTCATCAATGCGACATAGAGCCAGAATAAAATATGACATTAGGAAATAGTTGAGCTTTGAGGACAAAGCTCCCTTAAAGGGATTGGCAATGTAACAAATATAAAATAAAATATTAATTAAATTAGTTAATTACTAGTGAAAGGGTGTAACCCTTCACTAAGCTGGCTCAAGCTGTATAAGAGGCAAGCCTATTGTATCTTTTATCCTATCATCTAATATATATAATTCGTATTTATCATCCAACACGATAGTTGGATTCGATTAATAAGGGATCAACAATAATCCAACATGATAGTCGGATTCAATTATTAAGGGATCAACAGGACTCGGTTGCTCCAGTTTGTACAATAGATCCACAATTACACAAGATAAATTTTCCACAGGAAAAATCAAATTAGGGCTTCAAGCCCTACCTGCTCAAAAATCTAGATCTACCCAGATCTATTTTCTCTCTCCTACCCGAATTGCTTAGACCCTGCCCGGATCTATTTCTCTCTCGTTCCCGGATCTGTTTAAACCCCGCCCGGATCTGTTTCTCTCTCCTACCTGTTTGTTGCCCGTACCTGCTACCCGTCTGCTATTCTGCTGCCCGACTGCTGCCATGTTGATGTTCTGTTGCCCGTAGGGCAGACTGGCCTAGCCCGAGGCCCTTATGGGCTGGCCTGTAGGTTTCCCGAGGGTGCAAAGGATGGTCGAGCCCTCATGAAACCTACCCGAAGGAAGAAAGGGGGCAACCCGAAGAGAAATAGAGCTTCCCGTGGATGTTGGTGGCTACCCGGTGAACTGTGGGAGGCAGCACGTGAACCTGCTCAGCTGCCCAAAAATAGGAAGAGAGTTAGGGTAAAACCCTAGCTCAAAACCTGATAAAAAAATGTTGTTGCTGAAAACCCTAGCTTAGGGTTTATAAAAAATAAATGTGAATGCCCTAGCTAGACTCATCCATGCTAGGGCATCACATCAATTTTCCTTCCCTTCAATAACCTGTGAAATCTTCAATTGGAGCAGCTTCACCTGTGAGAACAAGTGTGTATGTAATAATGAAATGGATTGATCTTCTTTTATATCCTTTAAGTCACCTGTAAGTGGACCAAAGCTCAAAAGAAAACAATATTATTATTTTATTCTTTTCTCACTTTGACTTTTAACTTTAGTGGTATTAAAGGTCTTTTTGCACTTTCACTTTGACACCTTAGTGGTACTAAGGGTCCTTATGTATTTTTGACTTTTGCTTTAGCCTTCTTCAAGTGCCATGTGGTCAATACAAGTGGTCAAGGTGGTATTTTATCCCCACTCAAAGTACATCATCATAAACAGAGAGAATTGCTAATGCTTTTATCTCACACTCTGTGTGACGCTAAGATTGGATACTATGGTGTCTTCACCAAGGGTAGTTAAGCCTTGGAGAAGATCACAAATCCCACTGATCGAGGGTCAGAGTGTCACACATGCCTAGACCTGGTCTAGGGCTTATAGTGTCTTCCTGGTAACAGACCAGGTGCCTAAGCCATAGGCTGCATAATTTGACCCTAGGTCAAATACTTGATAACAAACCAAGCGCCTCCATTTTCTCAGAGAATGGCCCTCAACCCTGGGTTGAGTCCCTAGTCCCTGGACTAGGTAAATTCCTGGTAATTGACCAGGTGCCTCCATTCAAAGAATGGCCACTCAGCTGTAGGCTGAGTCCCCTAGTGCTAAACTGGTTCCACATCCTGGTCCCGAACCAGATGTCACCATTCAACAGAATGGTCACTCAACTCAAGGTTGAGTCCCCCAATGCTGGATCGGTTCCATATCGTGATCCCGAACCAGATATCCCCATTCGATAGAATGGTCACTCAACTCTAGCTTGTGTCCACACCCTAGTCCCAGACCAGGTGTCTCCATTCTCCTAAGAGAATGGCTCTCGATGTTGCTCAGAAAAATTAACACTCCCTCTCAGCGAGAGAGGCATTCTCTGCCATGCCAAGCTTGTCACGAAAGTATACGGACTTTGATGCTGTCTTAGGCTTGTTCAAGATATCTGCGATTTGTTCATCCATATGAATGTACTGCAACTTCAGAGTACCTCTCTGCACTAGGTCTCTGATGAAATGATACCTCATTTCAATGTGTTTCGATCTGTCATGAAACACTGGGTTCTCCGAAAGCTTAATGCAACTCTAATTATCGCAATGGATGATCGTTCAGTCAAGCTTTCCCCCGAACAAATCAAATAGAAGTTTTTTGAGCCAAACTACTTCCTTGCAAGCATCGCTTGCAGCAATATATTATGCCTCAGTTACTTTGAGCTATGGAACCTTGCTTTCTATTGGACGAAGAGATCATTGCAGATCCCATACTGAAGCAGTAACCAAAGGTACTTTTCCGGTCTACTGCACTGCCAGCCCAATCTGAATCAGCATATCCTGATAATAATACTCCACTGTTGGAAGTATACCTGAGCCCATAAGTGATAGTACCTCGCACATATCTGAGTATGTGTTTAGCAGCTACCCAGTTTATGTGCGTCGGATCAAACATGAACTAACTCAGAGTATTCAGTGTGTAACAGATGTCTGGTCTCGTATGCACGAGATACATCAAGGATCCAATAAGTTGTCTGTACAGAATAGAGTCCACACTCTGTGAACCGATGGCTGAGTCACGCAACTTTGTCAAGTTGGTAGTCATGGGTACGCTCACAGACTTGCAGTCCTGCATCCCAAATCTCTAGAAGATGTCTACTGCATACTTTCCTTATGTCAGGAAGATCTCGCCTGGCTTTTGCTAGACCTCTAAGCCAAGGAAATAATGCATCAAACCGAGATCCTTCATCTCAAATTCAAAGGTAAGCTCCCTCTTACACTGTTCTATCAACTGTTCATCACCTGTATTCATATGCACGAGATACATCAAGGATCCAATAAGTTGTCTATACAGAGTAGAGTCCGCACTCTCTGAACGATGGCTAAGTCACACAACTTTGTCAAGTTGGTAGTCATGTGTACGCTCATGGACTTGCAATCCTGCATCCCAAATCTCTACAAGATGTCTACTACATACTTTCCTTATGTCAGGAAGATCTCGCCTGGCTTTTTCTAGACCTCTAAGGCAAGGAAATAATGCATCAAACCGAGATCCTTCATCTCAAATTCAGAGGTAAGCTCCCTCTTACACTGTTCTATCAACTGTTCATCACCTGTAAGAAATAAGTCATCTACATATTGAACAAGGATCAAGACATGATTATGAACAACTTTAAAGTACAAGTTAGAATAAGCTGTACTTTTGGAAAACCCCAAGCTGTGGAGAAATCCATCCATCCTCGCATACCAGACTCTCGAAGCCTATTTCAGTCCATACAAGGCTTTCTTCAATTTACACAGATGGGTCTTATTCCCATGAGTCACAAAGGCTTCAGGTTGATCAATATAGACTTCCTCCACAATCTTGCCATTGAGAAAGGCAGTCTTCACATCCATCTGATGTAACTTCCATCTGAATACTGCAGCAAGAGAAATGATGGTTCTAATGGTAGCATACCTAGCCACAGGAGCAAATGTCTCATCATAGTCAATGCCTTCTTTTTTAGTGAAGCCACAATCTACGAATTTGGCTTTATACTTCTCCACACTTCCATCAGCAGCATGCTTGATTTTATAAAACCATCTGGATGTCACCACCGACTTTCCTGCTGGTCTAGGAACAACTTCCCACACATCATTCTTCATGATTGAACTGTACTCTTCAATCATGGCATCAACCCATACCTGTTGACTTGTTGCTTCTTCGTATGAGGAAGGTTCTGCACTGATGAGCTGGCTCATAAGACCGGAGTACTTCTGTGGTCTTATGCTTTCTTTGAAAGTCCCGGGAGGAGCTTTATGCTTCTCGCCTTCTTGTACCGTTTCTCGGTACCAAGCAGGTCTCCTTTTGGAAGGAGGAACCTCAAGTAGTTCTTTTGGTGGACTTTCAATGTCCTCTGGTGCATTTGGAATTTGATCCTCAAATTCCTCTTCTTCCCTCTGAATTTTTGAATCTAGAAACTCGAGGGGAGGTACTTCATCTTCCTTTGAAAGCTCTTGTATTTGACGAAACACAGCTTTGTCATGGAAGATCACGTCTCTGTTGACTTCAATGTACCTCTGTCCAAATACATAGATACGATAGGCCTTCGAGCAATCACTATACCTGACAAATATACCTTTCTTACCGGAAGGCTCTAGCTTGGCCCTCTTTTCCTTTGGCACTTGAATGTAAACCGGAGTGCCAAATATCCTCATGTGATCAACTGCAGGTTTCTTCTTGGTGAAGATTTCTTCTGGAGTCTTCTCCCCCAAGATAGCATGAGGGCTTCTGTTCCAGATATACATAGCAGTACCTGCAGCTTCATCCCACAAGGATAAAGGAAGATCTAGATCGGTAAGCATGGCTTTAGTAGTTTCACAGAACGTTCTATTCTTCTTTTCTACAACCCCATTCTGTTGAGGGTTGTACGGTACTGTCAGCTCTTTCTCGATACCTGCTTCTCGACAAAAATCATCAAACTCATTAGATTCATACTCACCTCTGTTATCTGATCTCAAGATACAAATGTGTCTTCCAATCTGATTTTCAATCAGAGCCTTGAACTCTTTGAACCTGCCAAAAGTTTCACTTTTGGCCTTAAGGAAGTAAATCCATGACTTCCGAGAGTGATCATCAATGAACAAGACATAATATAAACACCCACTCAAAGAGGGTGAAGACATAGGCCCACAAATGTCAGAGTGAATCAAATCTAAAATGCCTTTAGATCTATTCTTGCTTCTAGAAAAGGATTTCTTAGTGTTATTACCTAGAGCACATCCTTTGCAAATTCCATCATGTTTTGGAGATACCTCTAGCATACCTGTGACCATCTTCTGCAAGCCTGGGAGAGTTGTGTAGTGAAGGTGTCCAAACCTTCTATGCCACAGCTCACATGGATCAACTATATGATGTACCAAAGCATGAGTGGAATCTTCGGAAACCTTGTAAAGCCTTCGAATCTCGAACCCCAATCTGTACAGCTGGGCTTAGCTCTTCATCCTTTGCCCATAGAAGGACTTTCTTGTCCATGAAGGGGACTTTGTATCCCTTATCCTCTAAGCCAGCAACAGATAGAATATTCTTCTTCAAACCAGGAACATATAAGACATCATCAATATGTAAAACCGTACCTGAATCAAGTTGAAGTGAAGTTGAGCCAACTCCTTCAATCTTGTAAGTGGAGTCATCTCCAAGTTCCACCTGTGTGATGAACTTTTTCTTTCTATAACTGGTGAGAGCTCCGCGGTTACCTGTCATATGCCTGGAGGCACCACTATCCACCAACCCAGAGGTAGCACTGTCTGTGATGGATCCAAATAGAGCAGAAATCAGGTAGTACTCTCTTCTAGGTTCTTCTTCTTTGTTAGCCATGGTTTTCTTCTTCTTCATGGGTTCTTCTTCTTCTGCAGCAGAGGCTTGAAATCTTCTTTTGGATTTCTTCTTGGTTTGCCTACTAGCCTTGGCAAAGTGTCCAAATTTGTGACAATTATAGCATTCCACTTTTGAAATATCAGAGAACTTACCTTGAGGTTTCTTTCCCTTCTTTTGCTGAGAGGAGGGCTTCTTGAACTTCTTTGTCTTTGTTGCAAGTGCAAGGTTACCTTCCTTGGTTTCCTTGCCTGAAGTCCTTCCCTCTTCTTCTATGCAATCATGCCAAATTCTTTCAAAACTTGGTTGATTCTCACGTCCACTGACAGATGCCATGAATGTTTCCCAAGAGCTTGGGAGACCATCGACCACAGTCTGTACAAGGTCATCGTCATCAATAGCAATACCAATAGCAATAAGTTGATCTCTTACCTGTGCAATCTTTGTGAAGAAAGAACCAACCCCTTCATCCTTGTTCAACTTCAAAGTTCGTAGCCTTTTCTTCAAGACTCTCTTCTAACTGGGAGCCTTCTTCTCATATAAGTTAGCCAAGGTGTCAAAGCATTCTTTGGCAGTCTTTAATGTTGTGATGTTGGGCATCACAGTTTCTTTGACAGAATCATAGATGATCCCTCTAGCCTTAGCCTCCTTCTTCTTGTAAGCAAGTCTGCCAGCATCAGATGTTGGCTCTTCAGTGGTGTTGAACACAACCTCATCAAGGTCATTTTCCTCTAGGGTAGCTGTAAGCCTAGCTTTCCAGGAGTTGCAGTTAGCAGAACCTTGAAGCTTCTCTTCTGGTCTGAAGATGTTGGTCGCCATCTCTGCTACTTAGTCAAATGTCAAGTCTGCAAAAATATCCCAAGGTCTAGGAAGACAACAATAATTTCTTCTTACTAGGTCTTCACATGCTAAGATCTGATACCATGTTGAATTTTTAGCAATAGCGTGAATACTTTTAAAATTTACAGACTAACATAAACAAATGACAAGTGCAGTAAATCACATCAACAGATCAACACACTGAACACAAGATTTTTCATTGGGAAACCTTTAAAGGATAAAAACCCTAAAAGCATTAGTAATTCATCTCGTAAATGAGATGACTGAGTTTTTCGAAATTTCCACAATCCCTAACTGGGTTTGTACAAT
Source organism: Pseudotsuga menziesii (assembly GCA_001517045.1). Lineage (NCBI taxonomy): Eukaryota > Viridiplantae > Streptophyta > Pinopsida > Pinales > Pinaceae > Pseudotsuga > Pseudotsuga menziesii. Next base: position 1,021,473 of record LPNX010011497.1, on the reverse strand, counting down.
AGATCCACAATTACACAAGATAAATTTTCCACAGGAAAAATCAAATTAGGGCTTCAAGCCCTAGCTGCTCAAAAATCCAGATCTGCCCGAATCTATTTTCTCTCTCCTACCCAAACTGTTCAGACCCTGTCCGGATCTGTTTAAACGCTGCCTGGATCTGTTTCTCTCTCCTGCCCGTCTATTATTCTACTACCTGACTACTACCCTGTTGGTGTTATGTTGCTCGTAGGGCAAACCAGCCTAGCTCAAGGCCCTTATGGGTTGGCCTGTAGGCTGCACGAGGGTGTAGAGGAGGGTCGAGCCCTCCGGAAACCTGCCTGAAGGAAGAAAGGGGGCAACCCGAAGAGAAATGGAGTTGCCCGTGGATGTTGGTGGCTGTCCGGTGAACTGTGGGAGGTTTCCCGTGAACCTACTCAGCTACCCGAAAATAGGAAGAGAGTTAGGGTAAAACCCTAGCTCAAAAACTGATAAAAAATGTTGCTATTGAAAACCCTAGCTTAGGGTTTATAAAAAATAATTGTAAATGCCCTAGCTAGACTCATCCATGATAGGGCGTCACATCAATTTTCCTTCTCTTCAATAACTTGTGAAATCTTCAGTTGAAGCAACTTCACCTATGAGAGCAAGTGTGTGTGTAATAATGAAATGGATTGATCTTTTATATCCATTGAGCCACCTGTAAGTGGACCAAAACTCAAGAACAAAATATTATTATTTTATTCTTTTCTCACTTTGACTTTTACCTTTAGTGGTACTAAAGGTCTTTTGCACTTTCACTTTAACACCTTAGTGGTACTAAGGGTCCTTATGTATTTTTTACTTTTGCTTTAGCCTTCTTCAAGTCCCATGTGGTCAATACAAGTGGTCAAGGTGGTCTTTTATCCCCACTCAAAGTACATCATCATAAACAGAGAGAATTACTAATGCTTTTATCTCACACTCTGTGTGACGCCAAGATCAGATACTAAGGTGTCTTAACCAAGGGTAGCTAAGCCTTGGAGAAGATCACAAAGCCCATTGATCGAGGGTCAGAGTATCACACATGCCTAGACCCGGTCTAGGGCTTATAGTGTCTTCTTGGTAACAGACCAGGTCCCTCAGCCATAGGCTGCATAATTTGACACTAGGTCAAATACTTGGTAACATAACAAGTGCCTCCATTCTCCTGGACAATGGCCCTCAGCCCCGGGCTGAATCTCTAGCCCCTGGACTAGGTAAATCCCTAGTAACAAACCATGTGCCTCCATTTAAAGAATGGCCACTCAACTCTAGGCTGAGTCCCCCAATGCTAGACTGGTTCGACATCCTAGTCCCAGACCAGATGTTACCATTCAACAGAATGGTCACTCAAATCAAGGTTGAGTCCCCAATGCTGGACTAGTTCCATATCGTGGTCCCAAACCAAATATCCCCATTTGATAGAATGGTCACTCAACTCTAGGTTGAGTCCACACCCTGGTCCCGGACTAGGTGTCTCCATTCTCCTAAGAGAATGGCTCTCGATGCTGCTCAGAAAAATCAACATTTCTCAATCCGCATTACATCTAGCCATAGAATACTCATGATTCATTAGATAAAATTGCTTAAAAATAAAGTGATTCTCATCTAGCTGAGAATTTGTTGAGGGTATTGAGTTTGTTGAGAGCTTTATCGACTAACAATCCTTAACCATTAATCTGATTCTCAAGAAGAGGAAACCACATTCATAAACATGCAATCAAAATCTAAGCTCGTTCTATGATATGGCAGATGTTCTTCATAAAAACAGGCCGCAACTCATTTTCCTGGGTTTTACCACTTCAAAGAACCAATGATTTCTCCCAATCTGTTTGGAATTTCGGGAATCTGTTCACAACGTCAGCTAAATAACTCCATTTGGCAAGTGGGTTTTTAATGAATTTGAAAGATTCGCTACCATTTTCCTGGAAATCATCCTCGAAATCAATTGCCTAGAAGATGACGGGGAATCTGTTCATGCTTTCCAAATCTGTCCATTCAATTAAACAGAATATTGAAAATGCCCCCTTCTTCTAATCATGATTTCATTGCACCTCTTCATGAAGAAGTTATCTTGAAATGAAACAAGGATTCAATGCCATGTGGAGTGTGATCCATGCTCTGAAGATGGAATGTTGAAGAATGATATCAATTCATGGATCAAAATTGATAATGCGCCCTCCTCCTTTGAGATTCACAATCTCATATTAGAACCGTTGTTAACATAGCTAGAGAGATGATAATGGAGTAAATATTTCATCCATGATTTACATTAACAATAAATTGCATCTTTATCCAAATCTGAATTACAATGGCTCTCTTTTTGTAAAAAGTATTGACCAGAAGTTGAATAAAGTCTGGAGCTGGATGCAATGAGCTTGGATGTTGTGTACAGAACATGGATCTATACTAAAGGTCATTGAAATAAATCTATATGCCCAATTTCCCATTGATCGGCCACAAGCATTGGAACCAATAATTCATGCAGGAATTGATGCGAGATTTGGTACATGAAAATATGAATTGGACTGTCACAAACCTTCGAATGTTAGGATTAGTCTAAACCGTTTCAAAATCACTAAAAACAAAGGAAATTATAAATATTAACAACATTAAGCTTGTTAGGAACATCAACATTAGAAGTGTGGGTAAATGTGGCTATAGGCATCATAAACAGGTGTAAGGAGAAGGTGAAATGGTCAAAAGGAGACCAACTGATGATGTAAAATATGTCAAACTAGCGAGCCAACACCACCTCTTAAAAAACATAGCAAATAATTCTTTAAGGGATGTAATGCATTTATCAGGAAGACCACAATACCACATCCAAGCATCCTTCTTTAAAGTAATGACAAATACCCACATCATATTATCTTGATGAAGCATATTGAGATCATTTTCCACAAATGAATGAAAAGACATGATGTGCCAGACAGTTGAATCGCCATCTCCAAAAAAATGGAAGCTAAACATTTCCCTTATTTGAGAGATATGGCTCATGGTTGGGAAAGCCCGGGATGCCTGAGAAGTCAATGGGAGGATATGCATTTGAAATTTGAGCTTTGTACTCTTCATCATCCATAGTGGTCACAGTAATATATGTTTGAATCAATCATGCATTTTGAACTGAACTGGATCAATCAAACAATGAAACTTAAAGAATTCATTATGTTGCATGGGCTCATCTACAAAATCAATCTCAACAATTTTTATCAGAAACATGGTTTTATCCCTTCAATGGAGTCGCCAGATGAAAAATAAAGACCTACTCTAAACATTCATTAAACAAAACAAAAACAAAAATGAAAGAAAAAGACGTACTCCAAGAACCAAAGACTGGAACTTGGCAACGGCACCAAAAATGTTGCCGCCCAAAACACACTTAACCACAGAAAAGTCTCCTAAACGCTAGGTGTGTTCTTGAGGGGAAACCAAGAGTTTAGAATCCACTGTCACCTCGATTCCTAACTCTTATGCTTAGACCTAACTCCCAAAGGTCAAAGGGGGTAGTCCCTAATTACTAAGTTTTCAAAGGTTTTTTTTAGGAATTATAAATCAATTAAACTTAACTTAAACTATATGACATACAATCATGCAATGTGCAACAGTTTTATGACAGTCAAGCTCTTTATAAGGGATCAAAGCTAAGTCAAAGAATGTAACTAATATATCTCACAAATCCAGTGTCTTATCTATCGGGCTTTTAAAGAATCAATAAACAATGCTTGTTAATAAATTACACCAAATAGGCAAATGAAATTGTAATGCAATATTTCTCAAATCCTTAGAGCATTCAATATACTAACTTGCTCATTAAAAATAACTCAACTTGAATGAAATAAAATTGAACTCGAAAGATAACTTGCTCTGAAAAGTAAAGAACTTGAACTGAAATGCTTTGGAAATAAAATGCAAGGAAGAAACAAGAACTTGTAATGTTTTGCAAATGACCCTATAAATTTTAGTTAATTTTAGGTCTCACTTTAGCTTAGGGGATTAATGTTTGTGACAAGAAAAGGAAAATCTAACTAATGTGTCTACCCCAAACACTTATCTCTTTTGATTTGAGAGAGACTACTGGGTGCTCAACAAGAGAACACAAAGTTCCCTCTTAGCTCTGCAAATCAATCTCAATTATCGTCAGGTGCTCAACAGGAAGACACTAAGTTCCACGGGGCTTCCAACAAGCTCTACCCCTCTAGCTCTACGGTTCAACCTTTCTTTTCTCAGTTTTTATCAGATAGATATTGAGTGCCTATTATTCTAGCCAACACAAATCTTTTCCCTTTCTTATCACCCAAGGTCGGACCAACCAACAAGGGGAGTGAATACAGGGCAAAGATTGGGGCAAATTTTGTTAGATTTTTAACATTAAGCTAGCATTATATTAGGATCTTTAACTGAGAGAATAACAAGCACAGCAATCAAACACAAGAGACAATGAACAAAGTGTTTTTCCTTGGAGAAACCATAAATGGAGAAAACCCCGCAACGTCCTCAAAGATAGAATCAGCACCAAAGGTAAAACCCAAAACAGTAAGATGATCTCCCGACAGCAGTAGCCTCTTTCTTCCTAGCCCCAATGCCTTCTTCTTCCTCAGCTATGCACTACAACTGAGTGTGAGTGATTGTGTGATAAATAGATAGGCTAGCTCTCTATTTATACTAATTCTCGACTTGACGAAACCCTACTAGGGCCGACTTCACTAAGTGAGTCTAACAACCGTAGTCCCCCTGAACTGCGGGGACTTTAACCCTTGAACAATAGGAGGGTTACCCACATTGACTTGACATGACTTGTTTACATTATAGAAACTCCCGATCTGAACATCAGGGCATGACATGACTCAATTACATTACAGACACATCCCGGAATAAACATCGAGGTACAATACATAAGAAATACAAGTGAATACATTATGAAGTTACAATTACATCAACACTCCCTCTTAACTAGGAAGGTATTCTCTCGACACAATTTATCAGTACAAGTCTTCTTCTTTGTATCATCTGGATCATCATCAAGTCCTCGTCATCTTCATCTTCAAGTCATCTTCATCTGGATCTAGATCATCACCCAATCTGGATCATCATCACTGGAACACCATCACTGGATCTAGATCATCACTCGATCTGGATCATCTCTGGTCTGGAACATCTCTGCTGGATCATCATCACAGGTGCTATCTCTTGATTCTTCTCGTCATAGGAAGTTCTACAGAGCCAGCCCTTTTTCATGTTGGTTGTAGGCCTAGCCTTCATGTAGGTCTTCTTTCAGCACTTATATCTGACCCTAAGTTAGAATGGCCCGCCCAGCACTTATATCTGATCATGTAGGAACCAATCCTATAATCATATCAGAAAGGCACGCCCAGCACTCACATCTGACCATGTGGGAACACATCCCACAACCCTGTCAGAAAGGCCCAGCACTCACATCTGACAACCAATGTCAGAAAGGCTCAACACTTACAGTCGACCATGCGAGGAACCAATCCTCCATGTCGAAAGGCTCTGCACTTACATCTGACAACCAATGTCAGAAAGGATCAGCACTTATATTCGATCATGCAAGGAACCAATCCTTCATGCCGAAAGAACTCTGCACTTACATCTGACAACCAATGTCATAAGGGCTCTGCACTCACATCTGATCATGTAGGAACCAATCCTACAGTCACATCAGAATGGCCCTCAGTCCTAGACTGAGCTTTCCTGGTAACTGACCAGGTGCCTCCATTTCAAGAATGGCATTTAGCGCTTATATCTGATCATGTAGGAACCAATCCTACAGTCACATCAGAATGGCTCAACACTCACATCTGACATGGAAGGAACCAATCCTCTCACCATGACAGAATGGCTCAGCCCTTACATCTGACCATGGAAGGAACCAATCCTCTCACCATGTCGGAATGGCTCACAGACTCATCACTTCCCTTTGGAGGGAACCTTCTCCAAGCTTCTCCCTGAAGAACACCAAGCTTCTCCCTGAAGTATTCAAACTTCACCCTAGCCAATGGCTTTGTTAACACATCAACTATCTGTTTGTCCGTCGTAACATACTAGAGCTTCACTGCTCCCCTCTACACCATATCCCTGATATAGTGATACTTGATCTCGATATGCTTCGACTTGTCATGGAACACCGGGTTCTCCGACAACTTCACGCAACTCTGGTTGTCACAATGTATACAAGTAGCATCCATCTGGAGATCAAAAAAATCAAACAGTAGCTTCCTCAGCCATATTGCCTCACAACTAGCTGAACAAGCTGCGACATACTCTGCTTCAGCTGTACTCAATACCACACAGGATTGCTTCTAGCTAAACCAAGAGATCACACCTGATCCCATACTGATGCAGCACCCTAAAGTGCTCTTCCTATCGATGGCACTGCCTGCCCAATCTGAATCAACATAACCCTCCAGGTTAATCTTCTGATTCGCCTCATACTTGAGCCCATAATCAATTGTACCCCTCAGGTACCTCAGAATATGTTTTGCAGCAATCAAGTGAACATGTCTCGGATCTGTCAAGAACTGGCTCAAGGTGTTCACAGCAAAGCAAATCTCTCGTCTCGTGTTCGTCTGGTACATCAAGGACCCAATCATCTGACGATACATCGTAGCATACATCGTAGGACCCAATCATCTGACGATACATCGTAGGTTCGATGCCATAGGTGTGGTCATGGCTTTGCAGTCCATCATCCCAAACCTCTTCAGGATCTCTACTGCATACTTCCCTTGTCCGAGGGAGATTCCATCCGCATTCTGCCACACCTCCATGCCTAGAAAATAGTGCATCATACCCAAGTCCTTCATTTCAAACTCGGCAGCACGCTTTCTCTTCGTATCAGCAATCAACCCATCCATACCTGTTACAAACAGATCATCTACATACAGTAGGAGCATCACTGGGTTTCCATCTTCAACCTTGTAGTAAAGGTTGGAATCTACTTTACTTTTGGTAAAGCCCAAACTGGATAAAAAGCTGTCAATTCTGTCGTACCATGTCCTGGGTGCCTGTTTCAAACCGTACAGGGCTTTCTTCAATCTGCACACATGAGACTCCCTGTCATGTGTCTCAAAACCGAGTGGTTGCTCTATATACAATTCCTCTTCCACTACACCATTCAAGAAAGCAGCCTTGACATCCATTTGGTGTATCTTTCATTTCATCACTGCAGCCAGAGCAAGTACTGATCTGATGGAAGTGTATCTGGCTACAGGTGCAAAGGTTTCTTCATAATCTATTCCTTCTTTCTATGAGAAGCTACAAGCCACGAATCTTGCTTTATATTTCTCTATGCTGCCATCTGCAGCATGCTTGATCTTGTAAATCCATTTGGAAGTTACAACCGACTTCCCTTCTGGTCTTGGGACAACATCCCAAACATCATTCTTCATGATCGATTGATACTCTTCGATCATAGCATCCTTCCATTCTTTATGTTCTACCGCTTCTTCATAGTTGGAAGGTTCTTTATTGATAAAGTCACACAATAAAGCTACATACCCGGAGCAGGACCTGGTCCTCTTCCTTTCTCTGTGATTCTCTTCTAGAGCCCCATATCTTTCCGCACCTTGGATAGCTTCCCGTACCCAAGCAGGTTTCCTCTTGTGAGGATTCTTTTCTTGAGGTGGATCTACAGGTTCTTGAGGTTCTTCAAATTCTTGATCTTCTTCTTGAGTTTCTTCATTCATGGTTGTGTCATGAGTTCTGAGTACTTCTGATTCTTCAGGATCTTCAACAGGTCTCTTTCTAGATTTGTTGTAAGCTGAGTCTTCATCAAATGTTACATCCCTGCTAATGTCGATCTTCTTGAATCCTGGGAAGTATATTCGGTAAGCTTTCGAGCTTTCGGAGTATCCCACAAATATACTCTTCTTTCCTGAAGGATCTAACTTTGTCCTCTTTTCTTTCGGAATGTGTATGTACACTGGACAGCCGAATATTTTGAGATGGCTGACTTCTGGTTTCTTGCTAGAAAAGACTTCTCTAGGTGTCTTGTTCTCGAGTACTCTGTGTGGAGTACAGTTCTGTACTTACATCGTTGTTCTGGCAGCTTCTACCCATAGATGCATGGGAAGATCTTGATCATGAAGCATTGCTCTTGCAGCTTCCATGATAGTTCTATTCTTCCTTTCTGCAACCCCATTCTGTTGTGGATTATATGGAGTGGATAACTCCCTCTTAATCCCTGATTCTTTGCATAAGTCTTTGAATTCATTTGATGTGAATTCTCCGCCATTATCTGATCGAAAGGTCTTGATCTTCTTTTCTGTGTGGTTCTCGATCAAGGCTTTGAATTCCTTGAACTTGCTGAAAACTTCATCTTTGTTCTTCATGAAGTAAATCCATGTCTTTCTAGAAAAGTCATCAATAAAAGAAACATAGTATAGATACCCGCTTAAAGAGCTAGATGACATTGGACTGCATACATTGGAGTGAATGATTTCCAAGATTCCTTTTGCTTTGCTTTCGCTACTTGGAAATGTCTTTTTTGTGTTCTTTCCTTTCGCACATCCTTTGCAAACTCCTTCATGTTTTGCTTGAATTTCTGGAAGACCTTCAACAACTTTTCTTGCAAGTGGTAGTGCTCTGTAGTGCACATGTGCAAGCCTTCTGTGCCAAAGTTCATTTGGCTCTACTGTGTCATGGACCAAAGCTTGTTCTGGATGGCCCTTCCATTTGTATAATCCTCCTTCTTGTTCTCCAATTACTATTGCATCGTCAATAGTCTTTCCTCTTGGCCATCTACAAATGCCACCCTCATGCCCTTTGCATCCAATGCCGATATGGAGAAAAGATTCTTCTTTAGTCCTGGTACAAACAAGACATTCTTCATTTTCATAGACTTTCCAGAGTCTAGCTTGTAGGAGGATTCACCACTACCTTTTATGGGATATTGGTAGTCATCCCCAAGTTTCACCTTATGGGGTTGCTGCCGCCTAATTCACACTTTAAGACACAGGAAAGTCACAACCTGCTATGTGTGTCCTTGGGGGCAAGTGAGAGCTGGGGACCACTGTCACCACAGTCCACAACTCCTCCGTTTAGGCAAGATCCCAACAGAGCCAAGGGGGGTAGTCCCTACGGAAAGACTAAGTTCCAGTTCTATTAGTTAATTACAGCTTAACTAAAGGGATCTTTTATTAAGATTAAGGCTAAGACTTTATAATATCTAAGGAATGACAAGCAGCATGCAAGTGCACAGATTTCCTTTAATGACAAGCAGACCTTGAGATAAATAAAGGCCAGTGCTTATTACAAATGGAGTCTAAAGGTGGATTACAACTTTATAAACTTACAAATGAATTTGAGATTTAAGTTATAATTAAACTACAGCTTAGGTGTTGTACAACGAAATGAATGAGCAAATAAATAATGAATCAAGATATTAAGCAATATACAGATGATTTATCAATATAAACAAATGAACAAGATTTACAAGATAGCAGAAAAGTGCTTTAAGTGAAAATTATTAAACCAACAGTAAATTAAAAAAGAAAGACTTTAAGTTAAATTACTTGAAGCAGCTAATGAAGGTTAAGCATTCACCACGTGAACAATTGCAAAGCTGAAAGTAAATACTTGTAATTTAAAAGTGAAAAGCTTGCAAATAAAATAAGAGTGAAAGTGCTTGTAGCAAAACCTTGAACAGCAAAGCAAAGATAAAAATGGACCAATGTTTGTAGGATGATTTGCAATGTCTCTTGGTAAATTTTAATAAATTTTATTAGAGTTGGAATCTTTGATTATGTTTTAGAACCGGTGGTGTGACTACCCCAATCTAATACTTCTCCAGTCAAAGAGGGAATGCTGTTGCGCTCAACAAAGTGGGAGCAAAGCCCACCTGTAGCTCACAGGTCAAACCCCAATGGCCTGGTGCTCAACAAGGAGGACGTCAAAGCGCCTAGAGACCCCCCTCGATCTACTACCCCTTGTCGCCTCCAAGGTCACTGTTTTAAATTAACAGAAAAATTACTAGGTGGATGCCTATTAAACTAGGACTTCTCTATCCCCTGTCGTATCTCGTGAGTACCCCGAAGGGTGATAACCGAGTAGAGGAGCAGGAAATGTTGAAGTTTTTGTTGGTCAATTTTAAGGGTTAATTTTAATATGGGTGATTAAGATGCAATGTAAATTTTAAGTTATCAACAAGATCACCAAGTGATGTCCCTTATGGGAGGTGCTGGTATTCGATCTTGGACTGAAAATAAAATGTGTTGGAGATTGTAGCAGGAAAATAAAATGTTGCTTTAATTACCTAAGCCCCCACTTCTCCTGCTTTTCATATCCAACTTGAAGTCCCTAAAGGAAGATGACAAGTGGATAGAGGATACACAGGATATATGGGTTGTATGGTTACTTCCTCTAACAGAAAATTAAGGATTACTGAACTTGAAAGAAAACTGTAAAAGTAAAGCCTAACCGCACAGCAATCTCTATGACAGAGATGGTGGTCTGTCACAGAGATAGGTGGGTAACAGGAAAAATAAATCTGCTTAAGTTAACCTCACAACAATCTCTGTTACAGAGATGGTGGTCTGTAACAGAGATAGGTGGGTGAATAAATAAAACAGTAAACTAAATGCAACTGAATAAAACAGTAAACTAACCTCACTTCAATCTTTGTGACAGAGATGGTAGTCTGTCACAAAGATAGGTGGGCAAATGGAAATAGAACTTTTGATCTACTTTACTTCCTAATCTATTTACAGATTACAAATGTTTTACAAAACTTCAGAATACCCCAAGAGAACTTCTCATTGGGGTTTACAACTATCAGAAAAAGAAGAAGGAGAGTTGAGGGTTTGAACCCCTTTGGGAACCGGTTGAAGGTTGAGGTATTCTGGGCCTATTCGGGCAGCACTTCCCCTTCACCTGTGAAAAACCTGTCACAAACCAGCAAGCTTTACTTGCTGGAAATTACAGAAAACTCAAAAAAAAAAAATGTTAGACAAGGTTAGTACCAAAAATTCACTATATTACAGTAAAAAATTTGAGTGAACATATAACAGAAATATGAAGTTTAGAGGGCTAAAAACTGAGTTTCCAGCCACCTAAATGATGCTAAAACAGTAGATTTAAAGCCTTTAACTAATATACTAAGGATTGGGTCCTTAAAACCAAGGTTTTTATCACTATACAGTGATAAAAACTGAGTTTTAAAACCCTTGTAACAGAAAGTGCGAAAATGAAAACAGAAATATAAATGGCTGGAAACTGTTATGCAGACTGAATGACAGACAAATATTTATAACAGCTTTGAGCGCTTCGCGTTCTGATCTCAATTGCTTGATTTCAGACGAGGAATACCACGATTAAGCTCAAAGTGTAGATAAATATAGGCTGGAAATCACTGTTTTTAAAGTGAAAACAATATATAAATAGCAGAATTTAAAGTCTATACTGATATACTAAGAGTTGGGGCTTTAAATTCAAGGTTTTTATCACTATACAGTGATAAAAACTGAGTTTTAAAACCCTTTTTTCCAAAAGTGCGAAAATGAAATCTGAGTTTTTTAAACCAATGGAAAAGGCTCCTTTGCTTTAGTTCCCTGCAAATAAACTTATAAGAGCTGCACAATGTAAACCAAGAGGTGAGCACAATAATAAATTCTACAAAATACTTTGTAAAATTTTACTAATCTACTCACAAATGTAGACAGAAATACTTCTATCTACAAGTCTCTCCACAAAATACTTTGTGGAGAGCTATCTAAGTAAATACAAGTACAAATCAAATAAATAAACCACAGGTTACCTCACAAAGAAAAATGGAATATAGACACCAAGACTTCCTCCAAAGATTTACTTGATTAAATGGCCCAACTAGGGCAAGAAGATTACAATGGCACAAGAGCTTGAGAGAATAGTGGAGAAATATTCCGGCACCATAACAATAGCATGAGAGAGCATGAGAAATGAGGGAGTGAGACCCTCATTATATAGTTGAGGAAGACCCCAACCCCTTGAAGATCAATGGTTGAGATTAGATCTAGATCTAATTTAAATCTCCACCACTAGATCTAGGTTTTTGACTTTTTATTCCTCTCAACCATTCTCCACCCTTAGATTAATTTTCAATCAATGGCTTAGAAGCTTGATCTATGTCTTAGGCATTTCCACCCTTAGATCTAGGGTTTTGACTAAGATTTCACCCTTAGATCACTTTGATGAGTTTTGATGTGGGTCCTCCTCCAAATATGGCTGGACGCCCTCCAAATCTAGCTTTGACCTTCATGTGGCGCCCTTCCAAATGATGGTGGCGCCCTCTTAAATGCATTTGCGCCCCTCTAAACATGGTGGCGCCCTCTTCTAGAGCTAGCGCCCCTCTTTATTACTTGGTGCCTTCTCTAAATATGGGGCGTCCTCTAAACTTGGTAGCGCCCACCTCTAAAATAGCGCCCCCATTTTATATATAGCGCCCTCCTTTTTTTGGTGACGCCCTCTATCTTTGGAGGAGCCTTTTAACACTAGCGCCCCTCCTCTAAATTGGGTTTTTTACATTGACTTGGCTCCCAAGGCTTGCGCCTCCTCTATCTTTGGTGGAGATTCCTCTTAATTTGGCTTTGACCATAGCCTTTTCCTCCAAAAAAAACAATTAACCTTTAGACTTAGGATAAATAATTTAATCCACCTTAGATTTAATTTTTTCAAATTAATTTTTTAATTTTTTCCCATTTTTAACTTAGGAAAAATTAAAAATGAGTTGAAAAAATTATATCTTGGCCATGGGGGGATGGAAAAATTTGAAATAAATTTCTCCTAGGCTTAACAACCCCCAAACAAAATTACCATGGCATTATTTGATTTTTTCCTTCAAAATCAAATAATGTGAATTTTTTAACTTAGGGAAATTAATTAATTCCCTAGGAAAAATAGACCTTGCTTAGACAAAAATGGTCTATCTCCTCAACCCCTTGTCAGAATGACATGGGACTCGAAGCAGTGGCTTAGGGGGTTTCATAGCAATTTTGCTTTGCATTCATAGCCCCTATTACAAAATGCCATGCTTGAGCAATTACATTATTACATCAAAACTCAGTTAATTAACCACCAAGGGGTGAAATTAATTAACTGGAAAAAATTAATAAAAATACAAAAACATAACGAAACTCCGCAAGACTCTATACAAATGTCTAGCATGGTCATGAATAACATTTGAAGCCTTAGCCACCTCATGGAATTGACTGGTAGAACGCCCGTCACCACTTTGGAGGATTTTGAGTGAAAAACCAAACCGATTAAACTCATTTATTCAACAAGATCAATTGGAAAGGGAAAAAACACTCGATGAGGGGACTTCCCTAACAATCAGTTCCATGGTGTGGCATCCATATCATATGACCCATACTAGCACATATAATTACATTAATTTTCCCACGCAGGGGAGCGGACATTTCGTTTTACAAAGGGGCAATTGCCCTGCAGGAGTGAAAAAATCCTCAGATTTTTCCAAGGTACCAATTGTACAATAATGTACATCTTCATGTACATGGAGTTGCCACCTAGTCGAAATAGGTGGGCAACAGGGGTGAATTATGTTCGGATAGTTTCTCAAAGGATTCCTTGAATCCTGTCATGTGTATAGAAGCCCCACTATCAATAAGCCAATCTTTGCTTCCATGAGTAACAGTTCCCGTGAGAGCGAAGATCAGAACATATTCTTCATCACTTGAAGAGTCTTCACTTTCTTGTTTTACTTTCTTCCTGGGAGGATCATCATCCTCAACAGTGTGAGCATGATGTCTTCTTTTGGAGTTCTTCTTCTTCTTGGATCCATTCTTATTCATGGGACAACTTCTAGCAAAGTGTCCTATTTCATCGCATGTATAACATCTGAGTTTGGATGGATCCCTTCTTTTCTGATGAGAATGCTTACCTTGGTGATGATGATTTTTCCTTCTTCCTTTCTTGGAGTGTACTGTGAGAGCTTGATCTTCACTTCCCATCTTTTCTTCTCGAGCTGCTATTCGAGCTTCTTCTTGTGAACATTCTTCCCACAGTCTACTGAACTTGACTAGCTTCTTCCTAGCACAGATTCCTTGGATGAAAGAATCCCATGACCTAGGGAGACCATTCAAGGTTGTCATCACAATTTCTGCATTCTCCACTTCTTCATCCACTGCTTCAAGTTGTTCTTTGATCTGGGAGACCCTTGTGAAGTATGACTAGATGGTCTCCTCATTCTGAATCTTTACATTCTTCAACTAGTTCCTTAGAGCCATCTTCCAGTTTATGTTCTTCCCTTCAAACAGTTTGGTTAGGGCATCAAACATAGCTTTAGGTGTCTTGAGGGAGGACACATGTGGTATGAGGTGATCCTTGATTGAATCAGCAATAATCCTCTTTGCCATAACCAACTTCTTCTTATGTAAGGCCTTGGCCTCATCTCCCTCTGGAACTGGAACCTCCTCATGGATGTGGGACTCCAACTCATTTTCTTCCAGAACCAGGGAGATCCTATACTTCCAGGCTCGGAAGTTATCAGCTCGCTCAAGCTTTTCATCAAGCTTGGTATGATGAGACATCTTAACTGAGAACCTCAAATGAAAATACAAAAGATTTAGATCTTACCAGGTCAAGATGTCGGATCTGGATTTGGAGTTGAAATTCTGCAGTGCTGGTTTAGGAGCAGATTAGGGTTTTGCTTTTCTGGAGTTCTGTCCAACCAAATGCTTTGATCTTGATCTCTAAACTTCGATTTTGGGAGGAGATCAATCCAGGCCTAGGCTCACTGAAAAATTCCACTTCTGTGGAAAGCCCTAATTTTCGGCAGTAGTGTCAGGTCCAAAACTAAAAAACCCCAAAATTGGATTCTGCTTCAACAGAAAGATGCGCCCTAGGGAGGAGAGTTATTCCAACCTTATTTTGCTAAAAATCTGTGGAGAAAGATCCAAAATATGATACCATGCTTTATTTTTAACATTAATCTAGCATTATATTAGGATCTTTAACTGAGAGAATAACAAGCACAGCAATCAAACACAAGAGACAATGAACACAGTGATTTTCCTCGGGGAAACCATAAATGGAGAAAACCTCGCAACTTCCTCAGAGATAGAATCAGCACCAAAAGTAAAACCCAAAACAGTAAGATGATCTCCCGACAGCAGTAGCCTCTTTCTTCCTAGCCCCAGTGTCTTCTTCTTCCTCAGCTATGCGCTACAACTGAGTGTGAGTGAGTGTGTGATAAATAGAGAGGCTAGCTCTCTATTTATACTAATTCCCGACTTGACTAAACCCTACTAGGGCCGACTTCACTTAGTGAGTCTAACAACCCTAGTGCCCCGGAACTGCGGGAACTTTAACCCTTGAACAATAGGAGGGTTACCCACATTGGCTTGACATGACTTGTTTACATTATAGAAACTCCCGATCGGAACATCGGGGCATGACATGACTCAATTACATTACAAACACATCCCGAAATAAATATCGGGGTACAATACATAAGAAATACAAGTGAATACATTCCGAAGTTACAATTACATCAACAAATTTTATTAACCTTGAATTAAAATGAACATGTAGTAAACTAGCCAACACAATATTGCAAGGATGGCAAAGCCACTTCACTTGCAAGCTAAGTCACCCGGTTCGAATTCATGTTCGAGTTCGGCTACATTAGAATTCGGCAATGAAAATTTTGGTGACAAAATTCGGCATTAAATTCGAGAGACTATAAAATATATATATATGAAAATTTTTAGAATTAGTATTTAGTATTTTCTAGTAATCTTGGCATTAACATTAGTTCTAGTTATGCTAATATTAATATCAGTTTTAATAATCCTAATGTTAATAACTTAATATTAGTATTAGTTCTAATAATCCTAGTGTTAATATTAGTTATAATTTTAGTATAATGTTAGTATTAATAATAACATATATAATATTTGTAATAAAATTAACATAAATGATAATATTAATTAGGTTTTTTAATATTTGTAATAATATTAACATGAATGATAATATTAATTAGGTTTTCAATATTTATAATATTATCTTTAAGAATAAGATTATTAAAATTATTACAACTAACCTCACAAAAAATAGATAAATAATAATGTAAACATTAGAGTATATCAACCTAGAAATAATAAAAAAACCTAACAATAATAAACTAATCGAATCTAAAGGAAACCTAGTTCAAGGTCAACCAGAAAGAACAATGGAAATAATGGAAAACGCAATTATAATCCCATTCATTTAAATAATATGACTGTCAAAACGATTTGCATCGACCGACTGGCTCATGATCCCGTTTGCTTACAAACCAGTTCTCATGAATGTCGAAATGGTTTGCGACGGGCCCACGAAATAGTTTGTCCACGGAAACAGTTTTCCCACTAACCAGTTTCGGTCTAGAGTGTCGGGCGAAGCACAACCTCGCTTGATTTTTAATTTCTCACAGCGATTTAGTGACAGCAGGTGCGTCTGCAGGGAGGCTATGAAGTTTCACACAGGCTGGCAGTCTAATGGTAAATGTAAAGGATGAAATTCGGTGAACTTAACTATAAAATTCGCCCTCCCATAAAAATCAACGAGTTTCGATTTTCAAGCTGGAAAATCGGCGAACGCGGTGACTTCGCTTGCAAGGTGTGGGCATAAATAAGAAAGTGGAGCAAGAAAACAAACTAACTCTAGCCACTCAATCCACTTTTCGAATGGAAAGGGTGGGGCACAAACCAAATTTGATAAAACAAAATAAAGTAATGTAACTATTCCTAGCCCTTCCTCTTTTGCTTACAATGGTGGTGTTACACAGAACTTGTACCCAGCGCACCTCCAGGTGTACCCAAGGGAGAGAGGGCCAATTTTTTCGACCAAGAGGGGTGTTATCAAGCAATGGTGGTCATGGTTGGGCCCTTTGGTCCTCCTTTAAGGGTACTATCGCTTAATGGCATTGTTGACTGCCTTTTATTGGGGTTTTTAACCTCAGGGTTGGTGTCTGGGGCTCCTAAGGGTTGACCACTGGGTCACATGGCTCCATACCTTGTTTGTGTGCTCTGGTGGGCTCTGCTTCAGCTACGAGACATACGTCTCCTTTTGCAGCCACTTTGGACACCCTCCTGGCCCTTCAGTCAGTGGGCACCTGCTCTCCCTAGCCTTATCTCCTCACAGGAAGCCTTCGTCCATGCTAAGCCTTTTTTATGGTTTGAGGAGGGCGTTGAGGGATTTTACAGCACTCTAGGAGTTAGATGGGGTATAACGCCCTCCCTCCAGCTCACTCCAACCTTTCGTTCGAAGTGATTCGCTTATTTGAGTGTACTTTGGCACCTAGGGGTATAAATACCCCAGGTAGCCTACCTTGAGCCTACGTGATCGAGGCACTTTCCAAAAATTTGTCATTCTAATTAATGGACAACTTTCCTGGTTTTTTGGATTAACTTAAGTAAACATGTCCAAAACCTTAGCAAAACTCGTCCAAATAACTTCAAACTTGGCCCAAGGGTGTGTAGGGGGTCTCATGTCATTGATTTTGAGTACCCATACCCCTATTTATGAGCATTTGGTGCCACTTAACCCTCTTTACATTACAACTTTTTTATGCTGAGGGACATTTTTAATCACCAAAAATTAAAAAATCCTAGGCAAAACTTAATGAAATTTTGCAAGACTCTGGATAATGTCTAGCATGGTAACATACAACATTCCTAGACCTTAATCACCCCATGTACTCGATCATTAGAATGCCTTTCACTACTTTGATGGAATTTTTTGAGTGAAAAACTCAGATAATTAAAATCACTAAAAAAAAATTTAATTATCCAAGGGAAAAATCACTCGATGAAAGGAATTCCCTAATGATAAAGTCTTAGGCAACTACGTTTTACAAAAATTGAGCCCAATGCTGACATATCATTACAAAATCTCCCGTAGGGGTGTGGAAATTTCATTGAGAAGAGTTAAGAAGAGAAAGATAAAAAAACTACCTCGCTTGAAAAACTTTACCAAGTACAGCTTTCTCGTCTTCAAGGTACATGGTACATGGTTTCCCACCTAGTTGGCTTGGTGGTCAACACCCCCAATGGCCTTGTTACACAAAACATATCACTAGAAAGAGAGAATGCTAAAGGCTACTATCACCTCATAGATGTATTGGAAGCTACACATTCAAATCACAAAGGGAGGATGAAACCCTCCTCTACTTCTTGCTTAGGTGTACCCTACATGAAAAGGGGTTAAATTTCACCATCCCAATGAAGAATAATGTAAAGAAAAACCACCTTCTATGCAAATTACAAAGTCCAACATAAAATCCTTACCATAGATCCAATCCAACAAGATAATAATATCATTCCGATGGCATTAGAGAAATAGATAGCAATGCTTAGCAAAGATGTAACCTCCAATAGAAGAACCATGAACAAGAAATAATACCATGCATCCAAACGAAGTTCTAAGATATGGCTTCCAAAGCCTAAGAAATTTTATTAAAATGCTCTCTTGTACGAAGATAGTTCTGGTGTATCACCAAAATCTCCCGTAGGGGTGTGGAAATTTCATTGAAAAGAGTTAAGAAGAGAGAGAAAAAAACTGCCTTGCTTGAAAAACTTTACCAAGTACAGCTTTCTCGTCTTCAAGGTACATGGTACATGGTTTCCCACCTAGTTGGCTTGGTGGTCAACACCCCCAATGGCCTTGTTACACAAAACATATCACTAGAAAGAGAGAATGCTAAAGGCTACTATCACCTCATAGATGTATTGGAAGCCACACATTCAAATCACAAAGGGAGGATGAAACCCTCCTCGACTTCTTGCTTAGGTGTACCCTACACGAAAAGGGGTTAAATTTCACCATCCCAATGAAGAATAATGTAAAGAAAAACCACCTTCTATGCAAATTACAAAGTCCAACATAAAATCCTTACCATAGATCCAATCCAACAAGATAATAATATCATTCCGATGGCATAAGAGAAATAGATAGCAATGCTTAGCAAAGATGTATCCTTCAATAAAAGAACCAAGAACAAGAAATAATACCATGCATCCAAACGAAGTTCTAAGATATGGCCTCCAAAGCCAAAGAAATTTTATTAAAATGCTCTCTTGTACGAAGATAGTTCTGGTGTATCACCAATAACCAAAAAGAAGAATAAGAGAGGAATACTCTTTATATAGGATGAGATACTCAACCTCTTCTCATTAAACAATTATTTTTTCTTTCTAAAAGACTCAAAACCATAAATAAAACCATCTTGACATGGTAAAACAATAATAAAAATATTTTCAAGTGGTTAAAACAAGTCAAAAAGGAGGGGCACTAGCCTTAGAGAGGAAAATGATCCGGTTAAGCAGGGACGAATTTGTTGAGAGAGAAGGTTCTAGCTCCTCCTTGCCACGTGTAGACCAAAAGATAGCTTAAACGCCTCTAACAACCTCCCCAAATGCTAGGTAAGGGTCCAACAAGTCAATCAAGAGTTAAATCAAATGCTAGAAGGAAGGGAATAGGCCACAAATGTAAGAAAAGGGAGGGTACGGCTCATACGTGTGAGTTTAGGAGGGACTCAATAGATGAGATGTGATACATTAGATTGACTCTTAGGGCTTCATAGCTCAAATATATAGCGAGTTGCACCTAGAAAATGTCCCCGACTTGGAGGATTTTCAAGTGAAAAAACTTCAAAAGATTTCCAATCATAAAGACGTAAATCTTCTTCAGTAAAAAAAACACTCATGAGACATTGCCCACGTGCAACCGTCAAAGTACAGTTGAATATGTGTTATAATTGGCCCTTTACATATAGGATTCATCTCAATTACATCATTATATTACAACATAGCCATGGATCACATGATACAATGATACAGTTTAAATAATGGGCTTACACAAGCCATACATTGAACTTCATCTGGATCATTAACATCTTTACCCCTTGGATAATTCCTCGTGCAATCTGATGGGTAACAACTAGCTCCAACCACGGGATTTGTGATTCATCTTTGGAAAGCATGCGAAAACCCCCAAATCTATGACCTATGATCTACACATTCTCAACAAAAAGCCTTAGCAATACCATGATATATAAAAGTGAAACCAGCATGTAATGTCAAAGAAAACATTAACTAACTAAATGAAATGCAATAACCAAAACCAAAGTTGAAACTAAACTAATGCAGAAATAGAAATCTAATCTATATTACCAAGATGCCCCCTCGGCATCATATGTTAGCTTTGCAGAACAACTTCAAGATTCGTACATTCACAAGCAGCGTGAGTTTCTCTCCACCTAGGTTGGTGAGGTAGAAGGAATTCAGACCAACTACATTGCCATTAATGTAGGGACTTGTTATCCACTAAGTTACACTTAGGTGGATTTCTAGTGAGTTGTCAAAGTTGTGAACAAGTCCCTTGTTCATTATTAGTGCTCAGAGGTTCAGAAGACATTTTAGGGCCTATTTTGGCCCCCCTTTTTAAAAAAGATTGCATGTTCATAATCTATGGGGAAATTGTAATAAATTGACGTAGCATGATGACTTTTTGTAAAAGGCTTGACCAACTTAGACTTAGTTATCAATGCGGTACTCTAGGGTGTTTTTCCTTGTTAATTATCAGTTGTTGCACAAACAACTTATAATTATCAATTTTTTCACTCAACCTCCAAAGCTGGAGTATCTGCCTTGGTGGTTAAGCCTTAGGAGGTTATTAAAGTCTAGGTGTCTATGTATATTACCATGCTAGTCGCTTCGCTAAGTCATATGAACATTGCACTAGGTTCCCTATAGGTTTTTTTTAAGTTCCAAGAAAAAAACAATCCCACAAACTTAGGCCATTTTTAATGGTTTAAATGGGAAATTTCAATTTGTAATAAAAGTAAGGTCTGGAGGCCGATTTTGGCGTGGGGGTGCTCATTTTCACACTCAAAGCGTACCCTTTACCCTGGCACCCACTTTTCCTATGTTTCAGGTGATTCAATTATCACTTGAAGCATTTTTTCTTAAAGATGCGACAAAATGGTCAAAAATGCTAAAGAGGACACAAAATGACAAAAGTTAAAAGTCATGTGGGGACATGTTTTGAAAGTCAACGAAGGGGCATAGTTTGTCTCATGTGATGGGTGAATCATCCCAAACTTAAAGCATGTAATTTTGATTGAGCTTTGAAAGGTAACGAATCAACTCAAAGTGAGGATGCGCCACTCCATAATATCGCATGGGTCATGCATGGCACATAAAGGCTTGACATGTTGGAAAGTCAAACTAAAGTGAAGGCAAGTTGTCTCCTCATAATAGCGACTTGATTGAGCTAGATTTCAAGTGATGGCAAGTAGCTCAAGTTTCAAGATTGTGTTCCCCATCTCATGGTAGCGAGTCCCTTATGTGTCTTTCAATTGCATGGCGTGTTGGCTTGGTTGGTGAGGTTCGCATCTCCTTTGGAGATGTGGTGTCCCCTCCTTGAAATCAACTCCCAACAAGATCCCTTTGATCACTCAAGCTTTCTCGAATTCAACTTAGGTGGTGTTTCCCCCTCCCCCTCTTCTCTTTGGTTATTTAAATTGAGCTTTTCTCTTTCATTTGGCATGTTCAGAGGACCAAAGGTATGCCCAAGTGTTGCATTGTAGTTGTAATACTCTTTGGAATAATATAAAGGCTTTGGAGGTCTAATGTGGTGTATGGCTCAAGTGTGTGGATGAACATTGCATAATTCATGAGGTAACTTGTATTGTGTATATTTGTTGTACTTGTTTGGTTTGTTGTGGGCCTACATGGAGAAGTAATCTCAATAGGGTAAGAAATTTTTTGTTTGATTATTTCTTATTAATTAGTTGCATTAGATCTCCTGAACGTATATGTTATTTTTGTTTAAATGCATGTTTTCTAAGTTTCTTTTGTAGTTAATACCCTTACGTTTAACCAAGTCTTTGTACAAGAATTTATGAGTTGATACAGATATCTAGGCTTCAACATTTGGTTGATCTTGTTTGACTCCTCCAAGTTTCGAGCACTTCCAAGGAGCATAGTCTCTTCGCTATCCACCAACAAACTCTACGGCTCAAAGGATTCCCAAGCTTGGAGCTATCTCCTCCTTCTCTTTCCTTCACTTCTAAATTAAATCTTTCTTGGTTACGGTTACTCATATGCTTAAGTAGTTTAGTTTCTCTTTCAAAAGAATATCTAAAGGCCGATCTTTTTAAACATGTTTCTAGATCTAGAATTATAAAGCACCATTCTTAGAATAGATCTATTATTGTTAAGTACTTGTGCATATTTTTCGATCATTCAACACTTAAATATTTTATGCTTTTAACGTTGTATTTGGCACATTTGGTGCATTACAAGTGGCTGGCTTTTGTCTTTTATTGACAGGACAAAGAGAAGTGCTGCCGAAAAATAAAAAATCTAAGTTA
Organism: Pseudotsuga menziesii; assembly: GCA_001517045.1. NCBI lineage: Eukaryota > Viridiplantae > Streptophyta > Pinopsida > Pinales > Pinaceae > Pseudotsuga > Pseudotsuga menziesii. The sequence goes on along the minus strand of LPNX010011497.1, from coordinate 999,101 downwards.
TTCAAAGACCTCCCGGAGCACCTTTCTTGATCTTATCTTTCTAAAACTTGTAAAACCTTTGGATCCAATTCTATAAGGACCATTGGCATCCACCTCAAGCATTGTAAATACGATAATAAAAGATTTTGAGTAGGCTCCTAAGAGCCCACTCACCATCCCCCATGGGGAGATTTGTATCAGTACATTTTTTTCATGGTTTTGCTTTTATTAGTGTAGTTTTGCTTTACCGATCAGTATACTTTGTTATTTCAAATTTCAATTTCATTCATTGCGAAGTAATACAAAAACTAACCCAGCCTTTCTCTCTCGAGTACGGCCTTCAGGCATGATAGAGACTCTTGATTGCAGTAATTAGTTTTACTTCTTTGCTTTTGTTTCTAAATATCAAATTGGAATAAACATCCTCCATTTTCGTGTATGCTCTTGGCCATCGCAGGTTCGCCCTGAGCTTTGGGATAATCAAAAGCAAAAGTGTGCACTTATTAAATATCCACATCTAATAAAAAACTCACCATTAATAAAATCAATCCCTTGAAAACATATGGAATTTTGACGTACACGAAGTTTGTCATTTGTGGGCAAATTCTTTGAAGAAGGAGAGAACAACTAGAAAGTGACCACGGGGCCCCGTCAGACTACACCCTTGTTTGGTGTAGTGTTGGACACACCCCCGTGACTCCATCTAACCCACATCTTCTTGCGAGGAACCACTTCTATCAAAATCCGGGCACATTCCCCATACCTCAGAGTATATCGGGAATTCCCTTTTCCCCCTAATTCACTCATTTTTTAATAATTAAAACTGACCAAGTACATTTGCAAACTACTTGTCACAACAGCACTCCCTTTTCAAACTCCATTTGGCACTGGTTTACATCATACAATCGTTTTGCTTTAAGTGAATCTTATGTGGAAGGATTAATTTGCATTTCATGCTATTGAGTTAATTTTCTTTTGCAAAGTCTTGTTTCAGTATTTCCTTTCAAACTCCTAGACTAATTTCATCTTTTGTTTCTTAGCTTAAAAGCCTTAGATTCTTTTATAGGGACCACCCCCCTTGGCTTCGCTAGGAGTTGGCCTAGACGAAGGAGTTGAGTGTTGAGTGGCAGTATCTCAACTCAAGACTTGCCCCAAGGACGCACCCAATGGCATGAATATTTCTGCCATGCTAACCCCCCGAGGTGCGTGAAAGGCAGCAATAGGACCCAACCATAAGTTATAAAATTTACCATGCTTACCTAGCTTTTATTTTCTTTTGTCCCACATTAGGACATGATCTCCTTTGTGCAGTGAACTTTCTCAAGCTGCCTTTTCAAATGTGCCTTTGACTTTTTCTTGGATTTTCACAAACTGATCGAAAGTTTTCCTCCTAGTCTCATCAAATTCAATCAATTGATTAATCCTACCCTGAACAACATCCCATAGTGGAAAAAATCGCCGATTTTTCGGCGATATCCTAAAAAATCGCGATTTTTTGTGGCTGCCGATTTTTTGGCCCGAAAAAATCGCGATTTTTTCAAAAAATCGGACATCACGAAAAATTGGCAAAAATCGGGAAAAATCGGCAAAAATCGGCAAACATCGGGAAAAAATCGGGAAAAATCAGAAAAAATCGGGAAAAAATCGGGAAAGATCGGAAAAAATCGAGAAGCAAATTTTAACCCTATTAAAGTACAAAATTTGCATTTTTTAATGCTTCCCGCGGTTTGCCGATTTTTTCGCCGATGTTGCTGAGAAGATGTTTTCTGGACCCTCGCCGATTTTTTGCCGATGCCGATTTTTTCCACTATGCAACATCCTGATTGGTTGTGAAATCTTGCAACTGATCAACGGGGATTTTAAGTGAGTGGGTAGAGTAACTTCAACTCCATATACTAACCCAAAATGACTCTTCTTCATGGCTTGCTTCTTTGTTATTCTATCTTCCCACAAAGCATACTTAAGCTTGCTATCCCAACAATTCTTGTTCTCTCCAACTGTATTCTTGATGATGGTCATTAAATTTTTAATACTTGATTCAGGTAGACCATTTCCATGAGGATAACAATTAGATGAATGGGATAGAATGATTCCATAGTTGAAACAAAATTATAAGAGTTCTGTTGAACTAAAAGCCATGGTGTTACTGGGAAAATTAGTAAGATTTATTGTCCAGTAAGCAATTGAAGGAAGTTGTGACCCAATGTCACCTCAATCACTCTTTTGTGAACTTCTTCGGAGAGTCTTGACCTCCAAGGAGAGAGTGTTGTTGGTTACCTGTTGACAAATACACAACAACACCTTCCCCAACCTTATGCCTAGATCAGTGCCTTTGGGTGGAATCAATTAAGGAGTAAATATGAACAAGTTGGGCACTAGTATGGCGATATATGAAATGTAAGCATACTAAGATGATGGATCAATTAACAGTATATCTTTTCATGAGATGCCAATCCATAACAGTGAGAGATATGATAAAATCACACTGGATAGTAGATCTTCCCAATCTCCTTGTTATTTGTAGACAAGTGTATTTAAATCAATCTTCCACAACAATTAAGAAGCACATTAGCATAAGTGAACAGTCCGTATTTGTATCAGCATTTGGTAGCAATAAGTAGGTGCATTTGCATAGAACTAGGCCATATCACAGTATTATATCAGCATTATGTTGTATGACTTAGAAGAAGTAAGTCTGCTAATAGATAAACAGTTACACCAATCAATATGACATTTTATGCATGAGATTGTAAGTCTGTTAGCTTGTGAACTAGCATCCAATTGAAATATTTGACATAAAGCACCATTCATTTCACAATAATTGCAAGAGAATTATACCACTGAGTATATACCTGTGCAATACTTTATCCATATCATCAGGAAATACTGTACACAGTCCTTAAAATATCAGTCACCTAAACATTATCATAATCAGCCCTTTATATCGGTCCACCGGTAAGCATTGATTTCAACCTTTAATTCATTATTTAAACAAGTATACTGACCTCTGTTTGTTGGTATTGCAGGTCTGATTCACAGGGCAGCGGAGGTTTAAGGGTTAGAAAGGACACTCCAAAGGGGTCCCTAAGGCCTAGAACATAGGCTTGAGAGGCGGCTAGGAGGGAAAAAGAGGTAGAAGAGGGGAATGCTAGGTGAAACAAAGGCAGCACTGGGATGTTGAGGGAGCTGTCTTAGGACTATCTAGGGTTTGCAGCAAGGGAAAAAGGAGAGATGTAGGATAGGAGCAGGACGAGAGGTAAGAAAGGAGGCTGTTAGGATAGGTTTAGAGCTGAGGCTAACTTGAGGCAGAACATTTCCCTGGCAGGCCTCAAATTTACAAAAAATGGCTATCTTTTGGTTTTTGAAAATTTAGGTTTTTAGGGCTTTTCAGCTTGTTCGTTTTCGGGTTTTTATGGTCTAAAATGGCAGGCAGGATTTTAGGAAGACCAAAAATTTGAAAAAAAATATTATTATTAAAAAAAATTAGGGTTTTTAGACATAAAAATTGCAGACCTAAGATTAACCTAATATACCATGAAAATGCAACTAATTACATACGAAATGCAAGAAAATTGATCAAAATTGATGAGACAAGGGTTTTAATGGATGAAACCCTAAACCCTAGGCCTACAGAAGAGGTGACCAGCCTCCCTCTTGGATTGATTATCTCCTTAACTCTAAACTACGGCTTCTCAAAACAACCATCACGATTAGTTGCAAGAGCCTAATCTAGGAAAAATTCAGAGATCCAATGCCAAACTAGGGGAAAACTTCTTCTTGAGTGTTTCCCACCATGAAAGGTTGACAAAAGAAAAAGAAGAAGGCTAAAAACAGAAAAAATGCACCTCCAAGGCTACCATTCAATCATTAAAAAAGAAAAACTTAACTACCTTCACCAAGAAAGACCAATCAAGACTTACTTGAGCTCGTATTATAGCGACAATTCCTAGCATCCATCATGCATGAGTAACAACCCTAGAGAGCATCCAAATCTGAATCCTTAATCCAAAGAAGAAAATCCTCCAAGAGGTGCGCATCACTTCCAAAAAGCCTAATTTTGGTAAAAGAGTAACATAATGTTTTATCCCATTGTCTTATGTTTTTACAATGAGTGAGGAGGCTTATTTATAGCCTTACAACCTCACTTTTTACAAATAACCAAGCCTACAAGCCCTTAAAATGTCAATGTGAAATTATAACATAAAATAATATAAAATAGTCTAAGGTCTGGGTAACTTGGGGTATTTTCCCCCATAGTCACCAAAACTGATAAAAATAGCTAAAACTAAACAAATGGCTTCACTCTGAAAGATGGAGTGACCAGGGGGGGAACGTCATGCCCCATCTAACCCTAGTAGTGTTGAACAACCCTCAACGTCCCCCCTCAAATCATGCTTGAAGGCCTGGTAGCTAGGATAGGTCATCATTGCTATGGACCCAAGGAGAGAGGGCATTGTGCTGAAAGAAGGCCAGGAAGGGTGCTTGGGGTGACTGAAAGAGGAGGCAAATGCCTCTAAGTGGCACGCTATCACCTATGGAAAGATCAAGCAAGGGGGTCATGTGACCTAGTGACCTGCCCCAGAAACCCCAGACACCAACCTCAAGGATACAAGCCCCAAAATGAGGCAGTCAACAATGCCACTAAACCATAGTACTCCTAAAGTAAAAATGAAGGGGTTCGGCCATAACCATCCCTCAAACGGTGCAGATAACACCCCCATCCTGGCCGTGAAGAAAAAATATTGACCCTTCTCCCTAGGCAGATATTTGAAGTGAGTTGATACAGGCACATAGTAACACCATGGCATTATCTGAGGTGATTTTGGTAGGACACCAAATCTTGTGATGATTTTATCTTTTAAGAACTTCATGACCACTTTATCAGTTGCCTTCTTTGTGGGAACAGATTCAACCCATCTAGTAAAGTAATAAGTTGCTATGAGAATCCATGTGTAAACGTTCCTCACATTTTCATGGAACTTTTCGATGAAATTAAGTCCCCATTAGTGGAAGGAAGCTCCAACTTTAACTAGTTGTAAAGGTAGAACGGCTAATGCTTTCGCGTGAAAAGTTGACAAGGCTCACATGCTCTAACAAATTTATGGACATCTGCAAATAAACTAGGCCAATAGTTAACTGCCAACAGGATCTTATGAGTTGTTGTCTTAGGCTAATAATATCCACCATATACTCCTTCATGTAATTCCTTCATGAGTTTCATGGACTCTATCAACACATCTAAGTATCAAACCATTAAGATTGCTCCAACCAAATCCATTTCGAACAAAGCAATACTTAGAAGCTTTTAACCTTAATGCTCTTCTTTTATGATCAACCAAGTGACTTAGACAAGTAAGATTCTTGAGATAATATATGATGTTTGAATACCACCCATGTTCCTCTATAAGCTTTGCAATTGTGTGGTCTGTTACCACCCATTTGGTATGGGTATCCAACAATTCTAAAGATGAGGATGTTCTAGGAAAACTAGGCACCTATTTATCTTCATGGAGTTATGGGTGCTCAAATGTCACCTACAACCTTGTTTCTTGATTCTGGGCAGTTGTAACAGGTCAAAAGGTTTTCAGGCTTGTTGCTAGTAAGCCATATTTCGACATGTAAATAATAGACCTGAAGAAGCAATCTCAAATCAAGGTGACAACCACCCCCGAAGCTGATGTCATCCATCAACAGTAAAGGTTACAAGCACATGGAAGTAGTCTAGGCAGTCTTGAAGCATTCTAGGAACTATTATGACATTATGGGCACTTCAATCAGTTATCTACAACATACTTGATTTAAGCTCCCTTACTGGGAAAATGACCCGAGAACTACAACTGCAACATACCTGGCAAAATGCCCTCTTCAAAAAAATCCTCACTCTACAGAACTACCCCAACAAACCCCTACTATGTCTATTGTACTGTACTGCTTATATGGCCCTATACATTCTATTGTAAGGTAGTCGCACGCTATTGTGTAGCCATGGTTGTACGGATCTAATGCTCATAGTTGTACAGCCTGGAATGTGTGACTTCTTGTTATACGACATCTATACGGCCTACTGCTACACTCTGACGCCCCTAACCAACTGTACAACCCACCTGTAAAGACTCTCTTCATGTTGATCCAATCTCTCTGCCAAATCTGGAAAGTGAAAGTCCTTCTCCACTCTCTCAACTGAGTTTCTCTCTTATGTCTTCTCCTCTCACATTGGTTTCATTTTATTCTTTTGAGATGAACCAAAACCCTAACTTCAATGGCTGAGATTGGATCTCACTCACTTGAGATCAAGGGCTAGCATTCAATTAATTAACTTGAATCACTAGTGCCAATTACTTGGGCACTTTATTAAATTAATCTCAATTAATTCTAAAAGGACATTCACTTTAATAATTTACTTTACTAAAGTGAATTCCAAATTTCTGAGAGGTACTAGTGACAATTTGCACAAGGTAGACAAGTTTGTATAAGCTACAAACTTCAACAATCTCTTGATCCTTCCATCACTCTATTACTTTTCATGATACAACCAGGCTTTGCTAAGCTATGTTCATATCACCTTAAGCCTCCTTGTCATAGTCTTAGCACTCCTATCTTAAGGAAGACCCCCTTGTTTTGGAGAAGAGCCAACCTAAAGTGTAGAAGAGGGTTAGTGAGGTGACAATGGCCTTCCTCTTAGTTGCTCATGTGTTAGCATTGTTCTTATTGTTGATTTTTCTGAGCAACATCGAGAGCCAGTCTCTTAGGAGAATGGGCCCATCTGGTCCGAGACCACGATGAAGACTCAACCCAGTGTTGAGTGACCATTCTGTTGAATGGTAGATATCTGGTCTGGGACCATGATATAGACCCAGCTCTGCCCTGGGTATACTCAACCCAGTGTTGAGTGACCATTCTGTCGAATGGTAGACATCTAGTCTGGGACCATGATGTGGACCAATCTAGTACTGGTAGACTCAGCTTAGTTCTGAGTAGCCATTCTCTTGGAGAATGGAAGCGCTTGGTTTCTTACCAAGTATTTGACCTAAGGTCAAATTATGCAACCCATGGCTGAGGCACCTGGTCTGTTACCAGGAAGGCACTATAAGACCTAGACTGGGTCTAGGCATGTGTGACACTCTGACCCTTGATCTATGGGATTTGTGTACTTACCTACCCTTGGTTAAGTTACCCTAGTACCAAATCTAGGTGTCACACAGAGTGTGAGATAAAAGCATTAGTAACTCTCTTGGTTTATGATGATATGCTTTTGGAATCAAAAGGACCACAGGGGCACTTGGAAAAAGGCTAAAGTCAAAAGTCAAAAATACATAAGGACTTTTGGACCACAAGTGAAAGTCAATAAATAAAGACTTTTGGTAAAAGTCAAAAATACATAAAAAGACCTTTTTGGTAAGAAAGAAAAAGTGAAATTAGAAAAAGAATAAAATATTATTATTTTATCTTTTCTAATTTTGGTCCACTTACAGGTGACTAAAAGCTATAAAAGAAGATCAAGTCATTTCATTATGATATATGCTCTTGCTCTCACAGGTGAAGTTGCTCCTACTGAATAATTCAATGAAGGTTGTCCTTATGGTTTTGCTCCAGCTAGGGCATCCATTTGTTTTCTATTTTTTTTACCCTCAGCCAGGGTTTGTCTCCTTCCTTCACAAACAACAGCAGTCTTCTTTCATGAGTTAGGGTTTCACCAAAACCCTCACGTCACCTTCAGATCTGTTCATGGGCAGATTTCTTCACTGGAAGGGTTCTTCTATCCTCCACCGGGCAGGCCACCTTCATCTTGGGTAGCCTGCAATCTTCACAGACTGGCCCACGTCACCTTCAGGCAACCTTTCACAAATTCTGGGCAACCCTTTTCTTACCTCAGAGGCTGCCCCTCTTCTCTCTCTCGGGCAGGGCCACCTTTAGCACACCCAGGCAGGGTTAGGGCTAGTGTTTCGTTTGATTCCGAGAAAAAATAATTTTTTCTGTTTTTTAAGCCATTTTTTAATGGTTTAAATGGAAAAATTCAAAATGTAAAAAAAGAACGATCCGGAGTCTGTTTTTGGCGTGGTTGGGCTCATTTTCAAGCCCGAAGCAACGTCTTTAACCCAGGGGCCACTTTCACTATGTTTTGGTCGGCTGAAGCATCCCAAAAGTCATCATTTGGCTAAAAGAGCTTTAGAATAGCATGTAAATGCTAAATCTGGACAAAATGCACTAAAGTCCAAATATTAAAAAAGTCAAAGTTAATTTTTTATTAGTGAGGATGACTTGGCATGGGTTCCCATTGAGTTACGACTCTCTTTAGCATGAAGTGACTTAAGAACTTTGGATAAAGGAATTGAAAATCGAATTACTTCATAAGAGGTGACGTGAATATGAAAGCACCCACGCTAGCATGTGAGTTTGGGTGTGAGTGGGAACGTGTGGACCCATCCACAATTATAAAATGGCAAGTATTAAACCATTGCATATAATTCCAATGATTTAAACCATGGTATGTTAATGCATGTGAATCATGGTAAAGAGGGGTGACGTCAAACTCCATTAAGGATCTCCTAGCGATTGATGTGGCAAAAAAAGCAGTGGGTGGTTGGAATTTAGTGGGGGCGCATCTCCTTATGGAGATGCGGCGCCTCCATAATGGGGATCAAATCGCCAAGCTTCATCACTTCAAACTCGCGCGCCTTCATGCATGTGATGGGTGGATACCACTCCAAGCTTGGAGTTAGACTAAGATTTCGATTTTGATCTCATGTGCCATTTGTGTCTCCATGGAGGGAGCTCGATTTAGGTCTATTTAGCTTGGTTTTTGTATATATAGAGGTGCTTTGCTCTCTCTTATTCATGGAGAATTTGTGAAAGTACACTCTGGAGAAATTTGTAATATCTTTTGAATTTGAATAAAGCAAGAAGACTTTGGAGGTCCATGTGAGAGTTCTTTGTATGCTATGCTTCATCTTGTTTAAGGTGATACCGTTCTTAGCTCATCTCTTTTGATTCTTAAGTATATGATCTTGTGATTAGAAGGCTAACAATCTAGCACAATATTATTTGATCTATGCTTTTCTCTTGAGTTTTGTGGCTTTCAGGTGTTATCCCAGGTGCAAGAGCTTTTGCTTGGTTTATGCATTCATCCTACAAGTTCCTAAAGGAGGCTTCTACTTTAAGAAATCAAGAAACAAAGAGCTTGCTTGCCTCATCCATCAAACTACAAACTACTTCAAAAAACTTTCTTGGTTACATTGCTTACTACAAAGCGGATCTACATTTTCACAGGTTTTATCCTATTGATTTGCTTTCCAAGTAGTGCAAGTACTCTCAAATCTTTCATATCTCTAGATCTTGCATTATGATTGGCTAAGGAGACCAAAGTTTCACACTTTGATCTACTTGCTTGGGTTTAGATCTACTATTTTCAAATCTTTATTTTTAACTAGATCTAAGATCCTAGCTCCATTAAAAACTTGTAAATCCATCATTCTTTTTGCTAAACTTTTGTCTTAAAAAGTACCTTGGAATTTGTTCCCAATTGCCGCATTGTTTTGCGTACTACTTCTCTTTCCCCACTATCTATTGCATACTTTCAGCTAGCTGGAAATTTCAAGACTAGTGCTTAAAATTCAATTTTTTTACTTCCTTTTTGCCTTGGAAAACATGCACGGATTTTCTCGAAAAACGTGCAAATTTTCCACTTTTAGGCTTGCTGGTTTTTCTGTGATTTTCATTTATTCTCAATTCTAGAAATCATTTAAAAAATCATAAAATTTTCGAAAATTCTCCAAAAAAATATTTTTTCAAGTTTTTGTACTTTTTCTTGAAAAACGTGCAAATTTAAGCTTGTTGTTTTTTTGCCGATTTTTGGACATTTTTCTTCTATTTTCCAATTCTGGAAATTAGTCTAAAAATTAGAAAATTTTCGATATTTTTTCAAAACATCTTATTTTTTAATTTTTTCATCATTTTCTCGAAAAGCATGTCATTTCAAGCTTGCTGGTTTTTTACTGAATTTTTTGCACACTAGCAACAGAAATCTAATGAAAGGTGTCTCCTCACTTGAGAAAGTGGGAGAGGTGTGGCCTTGGGGGCAAGCACAGAGCCAAGTACTGTCACCTACTCCTAGCTCCTCCGTTTAGGCTAACTCCTAACGAAGCCAAGGGAGGTAGTCCCTAACAAAGAGTTTCTATTGCTCAATGTTTTAAATGTTTTTTGTATGTGGTGATGCGGATGGGTGTTTGTTTAGGAGTTTGTTGATGGGAAGATCACAGATTTAAGATTAAAATAATATAAAGATATGCTTGCAATATATTAAATAAAACACAACACTGATTAAATTAAGCAAAAGCATCCATAATGAGATAATATTTGAACAATTACACTTCAAATATAAAAATAGAATAATCGCAAGACCAGTGTCCATATACAATGGGCAACGGAGTCAAGAATTGTAGTGCTGGGATGCTTGATACAAGAGTTCAGTGTTTTTGAGATCGTTTTGCAAGTGCTCTTTGTAAATTTTAGCAAGTTTTAGTGATCTTTGATTATTATGGCTAAGAACACAAGGTATCAACCGGAAGATATACCTTCAATGGCTCCTCTCAATGACATATCGAACCGTCCAGTATTCTAGGCTAGGTGTCCGGAGGATTTAACCAGCAAGCTAGAACTCTATGACAACGGTGATTTCCAGTGTCACTAGCAATAATTTGCCCACTACCTCAGTACTTATCGACAACGTCGGTTCGTTGGTTATGGGGATGAAAGTTTTATTAATGTTTTCACTTGTTCGATTAATCAAATCCAACCACTGTTCTAGATACGAATCCAACTTTTTAGGGTCGGCAGAGCATACTTAGTGGCGGAAAGCAACGAAGTAAATTTTAGAATGGGGAGTGTGAGTTGCAAATTTTAAGTTTAGAGCACACAGTTAAATTCTCCGACAGAGAGTGCTCTTGACTTTGTCTTATGACAAAAGTTCAAGAGACTTTAACTATTCTATATGCCTAATGCAAAGAAAATGCAAATCTAACTATGCTCTCCGACAGAGAGTGCTCTTGACTTGGGTTATGGCAAGTTCAAGAGACTTTGGTTTATTTTAAGAGACAATCAAATTGTACAAAAGAAACCAAATGATAGCTCAAAGAAATTGATAAACAATGACTAGCAATTAATAAACTACTTGCAAAATGAACTAATCTAGCAATTAGTATTCTACAACAAAATGAAACTAAGCTACTAGCATAAATAAACTAAGCTAAGAAGAAGCAAACCACTCAAAGGACAATGCAGGACTTCCCCAAATGGGGGAAGTTGGGTGTGGGGGATTAAAAACTCCACTAATCAAACTTTATTATCAAGTATAGATGCCTTTGGGATTTGAAACCCTTGGAAGGACTTTGAGAGAAATAACTTGGAAAAAAAAAGCTTGAAACAAGCTCTTAAGAGCTATTACAAAGGATAATGGTTAATCAATGACTTTTGGTTTGGATCATCCTTATGGTTTCTTCACTTTATTCTTGGTTTAAATCTTTTTTGTTTCAAAGCTTCTCAAGTTCTTTTCTCCTTCAAAATACCTACACAAACGATCCAACTCAAGGCACCCCTTAGCATTTGTCAAAATAAAATATGAGATCTAAACTAAGTATAAACTAGAAACTTGACAAGCAATGCAAGTCTAGCCTCAAAGATGAGATCTAAGAATTAAACTTAACAATGGAAACTAGCTAACATGCAACAAAACTAACTTTGTAAAGATATCTAATGCAAACTTAACAATGAAACTATATGCTTGATCACTTTTTTAAATGCAAAATTTAATTTTTTGAAATGAGATCTAATACTAGTGTGAAAATGAAAACTAAGATCTAAGAAATGCAATCAAGAAGCTAACTAAAAAAAGGAAATTAGCTTAACCAAAACTCTTTTTTGTTTTGTGGAATTTTGAAGCAAGGAAAGAAAAACAAGCAAAAGAAAAGAAAAAAGGGGATTGGAAGAAGGGGCAAAGGAGAGCTGAAAACGAAGATAGAAGGGGCAGCCAAATAGTGGACAGAGAATGACCCAACAGCAGGCTGGAAAGAAGCCCACGCAGTGGGTAACAAGCCCAAACTGTGGGGTAAAAAAGGGTGCCCAAACAGAGATGAATGGGGCAGGGAACAGTCAACAAATGGGGCTACAAATAGTGAGGAAAAGGGATGAAAACAAAGGAAAAAAGAAAGGGTCAAAAACAAAGCTAGAGAAGAGGGCTAAACTCAGGACAAAACTTTAGTATAGAAGAAGAAGAAGAGGAGTGTGGGAAAGATAGGCTTGTAGATCCACTACTCAACAATAGAACCAAGTAACCAAGTTTTAAGTTTTGAAAAAAAGACGGATCTTCGAACTTAGGACTTCTTTGCCAAATCTTTAATGCCTGAGATCAACTTTGGGAGATCCTGAAATGCACACGAATGTTAGAAAGAAGGTCTTTTGAAGAGGTGAGAGATGCAACTGAGCTCAAGCCTCTCTTCAACCTATTAGATCTGCACAAGAAATTACTCACAAACACACCTTGATCAAATATTGCATGTAAAGAAAAATGGGACTAGAAGAGTATAAGTATTTCCAACTACAGTCTACTCCTTCCAAATCACATAGAACCCCAACATGAATGGACAAGTTGAACCCAAATGCCCACCCTATGGGCTGAAGAAAGCCTTCTAAGCTAAATGATTGATCAAAGTAATGAAATATGAGCAATAAACAAATTACAATATCACCTTAAAATAGATGAAGCACTTCCATAACAAGCATCAACACCACATAGACCTCCAAAGTCACTTTATTTCAATAAGCCAATGGCTATACGATTACAAAATGGCAGAGTAAGTTTGCCCAGAAAACCCATCCCTAGAGAGCTCCAGGAGCCTCTCTTTATACAAAAAACTAGCAGCCTACAACCCTAAATCAAATCGGCAATGAGGAGAGCCAATAGTAAAAGCAAATTCCAATCAAATCCAAGTTAACTCATGGCTTGGAGTGCAAACTCCAACAACAACTCGAGCATGCATTGAAGTGGATGGGGAGGTGGCCTCCACCTTGGCAAGGCGCCCCCCACCCTTCTTTGGAAGCATCAACCACCCAACACGAAATGGCCATGTGTATCCTTGTGACCAAAAACAAATCTGCACGAGTCTTTGTGGGAGATTGAGCTTTAATTGAAGGGAGTCGTGATTTGCCATGCATTGAGTTGATGGAGCCGTGATTTGTTGTGGCCATAAATCAAGGGAAGAGCCCACCAAACAAGCCAACGCGAGCTCTAATCCTAGGTTGACATCACCACTAACACATTCAACCAACCATGCGCAAGCTCCATGCTTCACGTCACCCTCTTTGTATAATTTGCATGGTGGTAATGGATACATATGACATGGCATGGTATTAAATCATGGTTTATAATATTTTTTGATATATTAAGTGGATGGGTCCCTCCCCATCCCACTCAACACTTCATACTCCACACTAGCATGGGTGATCTCATTTTCACGTCACCTCTCTCTTTAATTAAATCACCATCATTTCTTAAGCCAAAGTCTGAACTCATATCATGTGAAATAAAGTCGTAACTTAATATGGGACCCATGCCAAGTCATCCCTACCATTAATAAAATACTAATTTGACTTTTCAACCATTTGACTTAGGTGCATTTCGTCCATTTTTAGCATTAAAATGCTACTTTGACGCTCTGTTAGCTGAATAATGACTTTCAAGATGCTTTAGCCAGCTGAAACTTAGTGAAAGTGGTCCCTGTGGTAATGATGCTACTCTAGGCTTGAAAATGAGCCCAACCATGCCGAAAACGGACTCTGGATCACATATTTATTACATTTTGAAGTTTCTCATTTAAACCATTAAAAAATGGCTTAAAAACGGAGAAAATTATTTTTTCTCGGAATTAAACAAAACTCTAGGGGAACCTAGTACATGTTCATACGACTCAATCGGAATGCCTAGCATGACAAAAAACACTGACACGAAGGCTCTAATAATCTCCCAAGGCCGAAACATCAAGACAACTACCCCAGCTTTGGAGGAGCGAGTGAAAAACTCAGAAATTATTGGTCGTTTGTTCAACAGCCAATAATAACCAAGGGAAAAAACACTCTGGGCTAGTTGGCTTGATGCCCAAGTCCGGGAAGCCGAGCCTTTTATAAATATTTAAATGATAGGACATTTTTACAATTTCTCCAAGGGGGTATGAACATGTATTTTACAAAAATAAACAGCTCAGCCAAAAACTAGCTAACTCTGGAGCACACTGAACTTCTGAACTCTGATCTTGAACAAGTGTACTTGTTCAATACTCTGGCAGCTCACCAAAAAATCCACTAAGTGCAAAATTAGTGGATATCACACACAACCCATTAAAATCTAGAAATGAAACAAGACAGAAACCAAGAAAATATGACCATAAACAAATGATACATATAAATCTTGAATCTCTAACTTACTGCAAATAAGAGATTAACTAAATCAAACAAGTTTTAGTAATCCATCCTACAAAATTGATATCGATCCTACTAGTAAGCTAGATTTTCATAAAGCGAGTGCACAAAGACCAAATACAAGTTACCTCATAAAATCGAGATCATACATCCACTCAATTGATAGCATCACACAACATGGGCCTCCAAATCCTCTTTTATTCTCGATAACAAAAAGACAATACAACAATTACAATTCTCCAGCCTCTGCTCATAAAACTCTGACTAACTTGAAAGGGAGAGAAGCATGCTTTATTTATAGCAAAAGCAAGCCCAGGGGGCACCACCAACACCGAAGATCAAGTGGAGTTGCAAGAGTTGATTGTGGATCCAGACTTGTTCGAAATTATGGAGAGGGAGCCACATCTCTAAGAGAGATGCGCCCCTTACCAAACCTGCTAACACATTGATTGGATGCCAAATAATCCACTGGCTTCCATAAGAGGGAGGGCGAATCTCTAATTCCAATGAAATCGCTATCACATCATGCCAACCTCAACCAACTCGCTTTAACTTGGAGTGGAATCGCCTTGATATTGGTTCGAATTTTAATCAAGAAAGTGGACATCATGCCAAGTCATCCAACAACCCTCACGCTACCATATCTCGTACGGATTCATGACATGAGCAAGGGGTTAAACCTTGGTTGATACGTACCGTTTAGAACTAATGCTTTCCTCCCATGAAGAAGTCGCCAAAAATAGGGACCCACTCTGCTAACTCATCCAACAACCTTCACGCTACCACATCTCATGCGTATGTGAGCAATGGGATAATCTTTGGGTAAAACATATGGTAAGTAAAACATGTTTTAAATTGACGTATCCTTCCTCAGAACTCGCCCACATGGGGACCACCATGCCCAATCATCACTTAGCCATTAAACAATTATTTATTTGACTTTTCACTATTTTGACTTATGTCAAAATGATGCACTTTTAGCATTTAAGTGCCAATTTGATGCTTTATTAGCTTAATAATGCTCCACGGGATGTTTTAGCCGCCCGAAACACATGAAAAGTGGCCTCTGGGGTAAAGAGCTCTAAGTGTGAAAACGAGCATTCCCATGCCAAAAACGGACTCCAAACCCAACAATTATTACAATTTGAAGTTTTTTAATTAAACCATTAAAAATGGCTTAAAAACGGGAAAAAAATATTTTTCTCAAAATCGAACGAAACTCTAGGGGGACCTAGCACATGTCCATACGACTCAATACCAATGCCTAGCATGCTCATATACATTGACACGTGAACTTTAATAACATCCTAAGGCCTACCCACCAAGACAACCATTCCAGCTTTGGAGGAGCGGTGAAAACTCGAAAATTATACATCGCTTATTCAGCATTGCATAATTGATAAGGGAAAAAAGTTAAAAACACCTTGGAATGATCTGATTGACGTTTAAGTCTTAGGAAGCCAAGTCCTTTACAAAAAAATTGTCATGCCAATACATTTATTACAACTTCCTCGAAGGGGTGTGAACATGCGGTACAAAAACAAAAAGGCCATGAAGGCCTGATCGACCTCTGAGCTCTGAGTTTGAACAAGTACTTTGTTCATCTTTGTCAGCTCGCTTGAAAGTCCGACTAGATGCAACCTAGTCGGTAACAATCATCATTATACTATATTCTCCATATTGTCTTGGAGAAGTCTTATAGGGAGCAAGACGTTGTGGTTCATGAGAAAACCCTTCGAGCACGACATTAGGGTTCATGAGGAAACCTTAGGAGCAACAAGGAGAGAGAGAAAAAACTATGTTCTTCGAGAGATTTCTCTTGTGATGCTCGGATTTGTGCCATGCATGTAAACCCCGCAGAAGAACATGACATTGGGGATGGTGATGGTCATTATGGCTCTAGCTGTAACGCCAGGGTTCCTACCCTAGTAAAAGACATGGAGAATGGAGCTAATGCCTTGCATAATTTTGGAGCCTTGTTTTTATGGGATGTGAAGCTACGGCAAGATCATGGAGAGACTAGCTTGAAGAGTCTTGAGATTGGTGTGATGCCTTATTTGGAAGAAGACTCGATTATTGTATCCTTGATGTTCTATGGAGGTCTTAGTGCTTGTGATGACGCAAGAGTTGAAGATCTAGGGTTTTAGTACTCAAACCCTAGGATGGACATGTAGATTTGGAGACTAGTGCAAGAGTTGTCTTGCCATGTAGTTGTGTGATGCAACATAGCTAGGTTTTGTTAACCCGAAGGAAGACAACCATGCTAATGTGGAGAGCTTGTGCAATACAGGCTTGTTGTGTGTCAAGGATGACTTGCCAATGTTGATGCTAGCATGTAGAGGATCTTTAGTGGAGTGGTCAGCTTTGGTTGGAAGAGATTCCTAGGTAGGAATTAGTGGCTAGGGTTTTCTTATGGTTTCCCTAGCTAGGGTTTGGAGAGCTTGACCTGCACCAGCTTTGTGATAAAGTTGCGTTATGTACTTGTACTCCATTTTATATATGTGTGTGTGTGTGTGTGTGAAGTTTCCATCTGTCCAAAATTCAAATATTGTGTACGTGCAGATATGATTTTCAGCTTATGTTATCTTCTTGATCGAGTAGATTTCAGCCCTTGCTCATGCTGATTTCACATAAGTTATAACACATAGCTGAGTCAGTTGAGTGATTTAACACATATCCAGGAGATAGAGCAGATCTGCTGCTGTTATAATCCGTTGTAAAAGACATCCCAGATCTGTTATATGTTTTGAGAAGTGAACCCTCTATACTGAAGTATACTCATATTCTCTTGGTCTGCTGGTAAAAATTGGGTTGAAGGGAAGTGAAATATCACTGCTGTAATTTAATTCTATAGATCAGCCCTAAGGCTGAAATTTCACAGGGATTAGATCCAGGAAACCTCAAGTAAATGAGACTAAATTTCAGAATTTTGCATTAATTCCCTGATTCTCGAAATTTCTACAACTTGGCCGACAATTATGCGGAAATTATAGCTTGAGATAGTTTTGGAAATAAATATTTTTGCCAATTAGGATTTGGCAAAATGCATTCATGGGACTAGCCTTGGTCTTATCACAGAAAATAATATAGGTGATTTAATAATTGCATGCTCAATCCAACTACCATAAAATTCTTAAAAGAAAAGATCAGTTGTGGTCTGCCATACACAGTATCTGTCGGAATGACTCCAACTGCTCCATGTTTTAGCAGTTCTATCACTGGTTCTAATCTCCATGCATCTACACCTGATGGATCAACTTCCAAGTACAATACGCCATCACCCTGCAAGTATATTAAGGACAAAAATAAATAAAGAAAAGTTGTCTTGAAAGGATAAACAAGAAAATATAAAAACCATTGATATGCGTCCTGTCACAGAAAGCACAGTTGTGTCCAGATAGTAAAACTCTAAAATAAGATCCTTCTTGCTTTCTGTGTGATTTCATAAATTAATGAGTTCCCTTCCTGGGATCATTTCAATAGTATCATGCAGGATAGAGTTTGGAGTATCATAGGAATATGTTAAACAACAAAAAAGCATGTTCACACCATGTAATTAGCTAGACATGTCATAGCTTATAGAAGATGGAAGGAACGTAGGTTGAGGCATATATCATAGCTTATGGGAGAAGATGGAAGCCCTTTAGGGAGATGTCCAGGTGCAAGGTTTGTATCATTATAGTATTAATAAAAGGCACAACTATAAGTACTTGCTCAAGCATTTACTTTTTATTGTCTTGGTTTGGAACTCTAAAGCTTGTTTAAGGATATGCTGAAGGGCGAGACCTCTTTTGAGTCTTGACACATGCTGACTTACCCTTTCCATCCATATTTGATTCTATTGTAATTATAATTTTCTCGTAAGTCCCTTTTCCACTTGCCATCATGATATTCTTGTGAATAATAACTGTTACCCACTGTGTAAGTTGTGATTGTCTGCTGTATTATCATGTCTTGGTAAAAATTCATTCAATGACTTCTTGGATGAACATTCTAGTTTCTTGGTTGTTAAACTATTTCATTTAAGTGTAGAATCTATTAATTTCATGACATCAGCAGACTGGAAAGGACTCAGAAAATCCTGATAAGGCTTTCTATAAACCTACATGTAATAAAATGCCTAATTCATGAAAAGACGAAAAATCACAGCAGCATCATGTGAATACAGCAAGAAATGCAAGCTTCAGAAGCAACATGTAAATATATCAAACATGATGCAACAAACCAGAAGTTCTTGAAAATAAGATTCTAGTGCCAACAATGATTCTGGTAGTAAAATGTACTTTTTGAATGTCATGCATACATTTCATGAGTTTCCACCAAAAATTGAAAAGACAAACTGTTCATCAATTCAAGACCTTCACTTTACAGATATATCAAAGCATAATTACAAAATTCAGCCATATCGTCCAAATGAATTCAGAAATACGTTAATTCGATCGATCCGTTGAACTATTCATCAAAATTCGATTCGCTGGATTAAAAAGAAGTTGTTCTCACTTGGAAATGGAAACAAGTTAGTAATGTGAAGCGCTGTGAAGAAATTTACGTGTGAACATTAGCATTAGATGCAAGGCCAAATCGGTGATGCGGAAATTATGTGGGGTTGCTGGTTTCATCTGTCCCACTTACCATTCTACCGCCCTCCCATCAATGCAGTGTGCTTAATTCCTGGTTTTGACAATCACTTTGCTTAACCCTACACACTTTAATATTCGGTTAAATCCATCTATTCTTTTTCTGACTTTTTATACAAGTCATAGATAGATTTTGGATGACCGGTCTCTATCTTGGCCAGTTTTTATCTATTGTTCTGTTTCTTGGCCAATTTTTATCCATCCAGGTTTTATCCATTGGTCTGTTTCTAGGCCAGTTTTTATCCATTTTTCATTCACAGCAAGTTGCTAAAGAGCAGAAGAAATCATCATTAAACACTAAGCATTTTAACAACTAGTTTTAAACTGGGTTAATTGTGGTTTAGATACAGTTGTGAATTGGCGAATTTTTAAAAAATATCAAATTTTATAACGAATTTTTTCTGTACGGCCAAATTTTGTTACGATTTTTTTCCATATCGTACCGAATTCAAATTCTAACTTGGTAACTGTGTGTCAAAGATGAGGGAGGTGGTCTGTGTGTGTGTTGGTGGAAGATGAGGGAAATGAAGCAAAAGAAAATAGGAGAGGCGCCTCTCTCCCTGTCACCCTTGCAGCCCCTGCCCCAAACCCTGGTAGGGTTTCAGCTGCATGTAGAGAAAGCAAGTAAGTAGCCAAACAGATTGGGGAAGAAGCTGTTGAAGGGATGAGAAAGGAGCCCAAGTGCCTCCGGCACATAGCTAGGGATTCCTTTTCTTGGGGAGTGTGTGGTTTAGCCTTTAGCAGCAGACTCTGTGGCAGGTCCTTTGCTAGGGCTAATGTGCTGCTTGTGTATGATTGTTGACTCAGTTTGTGAGAGGTTGACCCTCTGCTCCTCTCTTTTTTGCTTGCTGTTGGTACCGTGGTCTCCCTGGAGCTAGTGGCTCTTCTGGTCACAGGCTGTTCAAGGAGGTGTTCATCCCTCTGTCTAGATGTGGATGGTGTGGTGGTCATGCTCTAATAGGCACAGCTGATCTTGGCAGCAGGTCTGTAACTGTGGGCTTGTGGAGGGTGGGCTACATTCCCTAGAGTATGCAATCATTTGCCTTGTGAAAAGGCATAGTAGCCCACACTGTTGGCTTGGTTTTGCTGGGCAATTTCACCCATTGCCGATTGTTTAAAATTTAAATGTCACTGTATACAGGTTGAAAACAGATAGATGTGCTATTTGATTACAGACTCTGGTTTTCCTATCTTCTCAATTAGTTGTCGGCCTTGCACTATGGGGAATGTTTTCTTATGGATCGGGTTTGTGGGATAGCTGTAACTTCTTGTTTCAGTGTATTTCAAAGACATGTCACTCCCTAGCATGGCACCCTATGTTTTGTAAGGGGAAGTATGGTATCTATACTTGTTCTAACCAGGACCATGCCATTCTCCTACATTGATTTCATTGATTTCAGTTTGTTTCTGATAGTTTCAGTCCTCGGAGGGGTGTTTTAGTTTACCTATTTTTTATTTTGTGGCAACAGACTATCTTCTGCTATTTTTTTGTAATATGTTTCCTTTGTTGATTGAAGCACATTTCATATATGTGTGTGTGTGTGTGGTGTGTGTGTGAGAGAGAGAGAGAGAGAGACAATGAAGGAGGTTACAAAGCTGGAGGATGAGCAGGAAAGATTTTCAAAGGCAAGGCTAATAATATGTTTCCTTTGTTGATATATCTGTGTGTGTGACAGTGGATTAGGCTACAAAGCAGGAGGATGAACAGGAAGGATTTTCAAAGGCAAGGTTAGTAAAGGGTGCCAAGGCATGCAAGTGCATGTCCAACCATCCGTCAGATTGTTTGGCAGTGAATCCCACAAGTGGTAACCTCGCTAACTCAGCTTGAAAGTATTTACATGGTAAAGGAAAGGTTAGTAAACGGTGCCAATGCATGCAAGTGCATGTCCAATCATCTATCAGATTGTTCGGCAGTGAATCGCTCAAGTGTTAACCTTGCTAACTGAGCTTGAAAGTATTTATATGGTGCTGGATATTGTAACTGTATATAGAATAAAGCCCCACAAATGTCCATACAAAGTGTTGCTCCTGTGTTCAAGGATATGACCTTCTTTGTCATGCATTCATCATGGTTAGGACTTACCTTCCTTTAGGTCGAGGGAGAACAAAGTTGATTCTTGTAGGGGCATTCCACTTACTGATTAATTATGCACTTTTCAGGGAACTTGGAAAAGGACGGGATGAGAAAGGCACTACTGGACTAGCTATAGAACAACCAGGAAGATAAGCAGGCAGGCGTACCCTTGCAGGCCCAGACAGTTCAGAAGTCAGATCATAGCCCAATAAGTCAGATCTAGTGAAGGAACTCCCTTTGAACTTTTATAGTCCAAATGGAACTAGTTTGGAGTGTCCTTCAAAGACCTATCTGGTAGATCCTCTAACATCTTATCTCATTAAATAATCAATACAACGCGTCAAAGAGGGTTTAATTGGATTCAATGGCTGGCAAGTACAAGAAGACATCAATGATCAAAGGTTGGTTGTTGATGATGTTAGGAAACCAACATTGGAGAATCATGATCGGAATAGGGGAATGACGACAAATCAACTCACGTCTTTTCACCTAGAAAAACATCCTTCAAAGTAGGCAAAGACATATCAGTCAGAAAGAAAGGAAACCGACCTTCCTAAACTCTATTGGAGGAGCCAAAGAGTAAAGAGATGGGGGAACGAGTTATGCCCAAGGGTTCTCAGAAAGAGCACAATGAAGGCCAGACTCAGGGGCATGATGGGAGGTTGTTAGGCAAAAAAGGCACCAATAATAATAGTAACAAGGAGAAATGGGATTAGGAAAGGAGGAGAATGAAGGTGTGTATCAAGAAGGGAAAGAAATAAATGGAAGTCATTGAGGAGACTATTATCCACTAAGTTGCACATAGTTGGATTTCCAATGAGCCGCCAAAGTTTTGAACAAGTCACTTGTTCATATCCAGTGCTCAAAGGTCCAGAAGTCCTTTTAGGGCCAATTTTGGCCCCTTTTTAATTTTTTGCATGTTCATACCCTGCGAAGAAATTGTAATAAGTTGGCGTAGCATGATGACTTTTTGTAAAAGACTTGGCCAACTTAGACTTAGCTATCAATACTCTAGAGTGTTTTTTCCTTGTTAATTATATGTTGCTTGTCAGCGACATAATTTCCGAGTTTTTCACTCAAACCTCCAAAGTTGAAGTATTCGCCTTGGTGGTTAAGCCTTAAGAGGTTATTAAAGTTTATATGCTTATGTATATTACCATGCTAGTTAATATTTTTGATTCATATGAACATGCACTAAGTCCCCCATAGGTTTTTTTTAATTTCCGAGAATAAAACAATTTCCCGTAGAATGGGTAAATTTTTTAATGTTTTAATTGTAAAAATTCAACGTGTCATAAAAAAGTGGTTAGGATGTGGAATTGGCCATGGGGGTGCTCGTTTTCTAACTCAAAGCACCCACTATACCCCTAAACCCACTTTCCAAAGTATTTGAGTGATTATTCATCACTTAAATAAAATTTCTCTCAAAAAGCCAAAAAATACCAAATAAATGGCCAAAAAGACAAAAATCAAATTCCTAAATCAGTGGGAACATGTCTAGGACATGTCCAGAGTGGTGGCAAGCTGAATGAAGATCATTTGGGAGCTAACTAAATGTCAAATAGAGTGGATTTCAATCAAATCCAAGCATGGGCGAGTTGTCTCTAGTTAGGAATGCGCCCTCTCTCTCAAGGATGGCGCATTAGCACAGTTTGGCATCTTTCAAGTGGTAGGATGGAATCCCAATGGGGGAGGGTGCACCTCTTGAGAGGTGGCGCCCATCCCAAAGTAATCAAAGCCAACCAAATCCCCAGATTATCTCAATAACTCGCCTTCCTCTCCAATTAACTGATGCACCCCCCTAGGGTTCTTTGGCTATATAATCAGGGTCCATTCTCCTCATTTGAGATGGGTGCAAGGAACCTCTGCTCTTGTAATGCTTTTTGTTGCTCTATTTTGTTGAATAAAAGTGAAGACTTTGGAGGTCTATGTGGTGCACATTTTCATTGTTGTGAATGCTTTGCTTACAATTGAGGTAATATTTAGCTAGTTGCACTTCCTTTGTTACAAGCTTGTAGATATTTTCTAGCTTAGAAGGCTATTGCTAGCCCATAGAGAAAGCATTTGTAGATTCAAATTGCTTGTTTGTGCTTTGTTATTAGAGATTTAGGAGTAACAAACTGTAGTCGGTAATACTCATGCACTCTTAGTTTCTTTTAATAAATCACACTAGATTTAATCTCGCTTGTATGAGGTTGTTGTAGCTTTGCAGGTTTTGCAGGTTACCAAGTTGAAGGAGGATTTTGAGCTCAGTTGCATCTTCTTTCACCTTCAATACTGTTTTCCAAATTTGTCCCGCAGGCACCTCTTCATCTTCACAACATTCATGCTTGAGCTTGAGGCTTTTTCTTCCATTTCTTAAGCTTCAATCTATCTTTCTTGGTTACTTTTCTCACATGTTTAACAAGCTTAGATTTCATTAAAGGTTTATTATACATTTTTGGCATGTTTACATGTTATATTAGTTAGATCTAAAGCGCTCTTAAATTGTCATCTTAAGCTTGGATCTAGCATTGTCTTTTTTAGTACTTGAAGTTGTAAATTTTTCCAATCTTTTGCAAGTACTAAGTAGTTGTATTTTTATGTTATATTTAGCTAACCTACTAACTTTTAGTGTTGATTAGCTTGCTGATTTTTCAGTTTTTACAAAAAAAGAAGGAGGCTCTAGTGAAATTTCAACAAACTTGGCCATCAAAAGCTCTAGAAATTCTTCTTCTCTCTTCTAGTCACTTCTCAAAGCTTTGTAAACCTCCCTGATCCTACTTTTAAAGGATCAAATGTGTGATTTTCTTTTAAGCACTTTGTAACTAATAATAATAAAAGAAGCGGTGGGCTACCTGGCACCCACAACCCATCCCCCTTGGGAGGATTTGTGTTGCCTGCTTTATGGTTTGCTTTGCATCATTATTTTTTGTTGCTAACCTTAGAATAGATTTGTTTTTAGTTAGTTTAAACTTTATTTCAAGTTTTAATTTGCAAAGTAACAAACCTGGCATTGCTTTCCTAAAGCATGCTCTCGCCACCACCCAAAGGGCTTGCCTAAGTAAGGGTGGATGATCATAAAAGAGACTCTTTGCCTTTAGTAATTAACAAACATTTTACCGCTTTCCTAGTTTTAGCTTTACTTTCTTGCAAACAATTGGAATAAACATTTTGCACAATCTTTGTGTATGCTCTTGTCCATCGCAAGCTTTCCTGAGCTTTGGAACAATCAGAAACAGGATTTTTTGCACTCAATAAAATTCCACATTTAATTAAACAACTCACTTTTAACTAAAACTAATTCCCCCTTAAGGACGGAAATCCGGCAACTCGCCTTTTCCTTTTGTGGGAAAATTCTGCAGTGAAGCGGGAACCATTAGATAGTGATCGTGGAGATTCGTCAAACTACACCGTTGTTCGATGCTAGTGTTGGACACACCCCCGCAACTCTAATCTAGCCCACATTTCACGTGCAGAACCACATTTGGTCAATCCGTACTTTGTTCCATGTACCTCAAAGTATATTGGAACTCCCTTCCCCCTAATTCACTCATCCATAATAAATAAAAATTGACCAAGAAACATTACAAAACATTTTTTTCGGCAGACTCCATTTACCCTTTTCGGCACTGGTCTAGTTAAATGACTTTTTACTTAATTAAATCCAATATCTCATGATCGGTTTACCATTTACATTCTGTTGGTTTAATTCATACGTGAAGCTCTTGTTTCAGTATTTCTTCATTTCAAACTCCTAGAATGATTTCACCTTTGTAACTTAGCTTTAAAGCCTTAGTTTTTCTTTTCTTAGGGTCTACCCCCCTTGGCTTCATTAGGAGTTGGCCTAGACAGAGGAGTCAAGTATCAGGTGACAGCGCTTGACTCGAGACTTGCCCCCAAGGTCGCACCCAGTGGCTTGAAGATTTCTGCCACGTTACCCGAGGTGCGTATCTGACAGCAATAGAGACCATGGTGAAGAATACTATTGGTACTGATTCAAAAACTACATTTGATGATTGCTTCCATGCATGGGAATATAGTGAGGCCTCTCTTAAAGGTTGGGTGCAAAATGTCTGGCAATCCAAACTAGACAATTGCCTTATTCTTTTGAGGGAGCGAGAGGTTTTAATAATTTTATCTTCCAGTGTAGAATGGACCAACATTAGATCTTGTCAAGTGGGTCATGGTTCTAGGGAACATTGGACCTTACCTACATTGGATGGTGCACAAGTATTTGTCCTATGTGTAATAAAGTAAATAACATGCCCATATAGGTGGTTCCAATAAATGGAGGAAGAACTCTCGTATGGAATGTTTTGAAACCTATATGACAAACCCTTTTGTTATGAGCCATAAAGCACTACCTTGCTATGGAATATGGGGATTATGTCTTCATAGAAACAAGATGATTTTTCAAGGGAGTATCATGGCTTCTGCTCTGGTGTCCCACAAAATCAGGCTCTCCTACAGAGAATGGTGGAAAGCTCCTAGACTAAAGGTAGCTAGGATTCTAAAGGATCGATCATCGATCTCACAAAAGCTTAGGGACTCTTTTATGGTGCTCGTCAAGGAAATACGAGTTTGTCTAGAGTTGGGGCACTTCTTTTCCTAAATAATCATCATTATTTCACTCACAAATATGGTGTTGAGCTCAGTACAAATAACAAAGCAGAATTCTTTGCACTACGGGTTCTACTGAAATTTGTTGCAAATCAAGGATTATGAGACTTGCAAGTGTTGGGGGACTCCAAGTTGTTGATGGATTGGTGTAATGAAAAGCATCAAATCACCAATTTGGCCATAGGCTCTATTATGAACAAAGTACTAGAGGTAAGTTTGATTTTATCTCTTTCTCACACATCTTTAGAGAGTTCACTACAAAAGCAAACTCTCTCAAAATCTGCTTTTTATTTGCAGGAAGGTATTATGGTCTATCAATAATTAAAGATTGAAATTGCCTCCCCAGAATTATCCTTATCCCTCTTTTGAACAATGTGTAAATTTTCAAGCCCTAAGTGACTATTGTCCTATGTTTCTCTTTAATTAAATAAATTAAAACTAAAATTATTTAACCACAAAAATAAATATTTATGAACATGCAACAATCACACATATAGATGACAATGTGTTATCACCAACCTTGTAGTTTCCTATGTGAAGNTGGTAGAGGGGCAAGCAACTAAGGAGGTGGAACCAAGACTGCCTAGACTCCCAAATGGATGGTTGTCACGCCAATCAAGGCAGTCTTCACTTTATGTTAACTAAGTCCAAGACAACAACGGAGAAGACCCAGATCTACTCCCGACAGGAGAGATCAGACCTATACACCAGATCAGATCAATTATGGCTTGAGGTACGTAAGGTGTAAGGTAATTAGGAACTCTAGATCTATGGATGATAGTAGTAAGTGGACTAGGGCTTTGGATGAGGGCTTCAATCATACAAGGGTTGATCCAAAGTGACCTGTAGGGGTAATACTAGATCTGGGGTTAAGGTACTAGCAACTGATTAAGATAACCACTGTCTTGGGAAACGTAACGGAT
This sequence comes from Pseudotsuga menziesii, assembly GCA_001517045.1. Classification (NCBI taxonomy): domain Eukaryota; kingdom Viridiplantae; phylum Streptophyta; class Pinopsida; order Pinales; family Pinaceae; genus Pseudotsuga; species Pseudotsuga menziesii. The sequence goes on along the minus strand of LPNX010011497.1, from coordinate 972,420 downwards.
ACAAGGTGATTAGGGACAGAGTTGGGACTATCTAGTACCAAAGAGATAGACTCGGTGAGAGATATGAAAATGCCAGGTTACCTGAGTTATCAAGGAGCAGTCAAATTTCAGGGGAAAGAGGTCAACAAGGGGCTAGCGCTATGCTTGGAGATCAATGCCTGTTCAGCCTTTGGTAATGGAGTCAATATCAACACAGTGTTTAAGTGAACCCACCTGGGATATGCCTTGATCTATAGACCCAGAAAAGGATTTGGCCCAGAAGATTCAGGTTACAGGGAAATCAGCAGAAGGAGGGCTAGCGCTAGGGTTTGGAGAGGCAGATCTGCAAATCTAGAGCCACCAAGAGACTATCATCTCAACGTTGGAGTGGAAATGAGATCAGGATGGCCTGATCTACAAACCAAATTCAGAAAATTTCAAGAAAAATCAGATCTGGAAAAGTCAAAATCTGATGAGGGAGGCTAGGAGGCTGAAAGTCAATTTTTCAGATCTAGGGCTACCTGGCAGAAACTAGCTCAGCGTTGGGGGTGTTCTGGGATGAGGAATACCTGATCTACAAACCCACGTAATTATTTTCTAGAAAAAAGTCAACCCTAGAAAAAGTCAAATTTTCAGTGGGGCGTTGGGGTTTGAGCAGTCAGAAAGTCAGATCTAGGGCTAACCAGTCACTATTAGGGCAACATTGAGGATGATTCAGTGAGGGGGAGGCCCGATCTACAAAACCCGAAAATGGTTTGGTCAAAGATCAAGCGGTTCCCCGACTAAATATTTTTTGGATTTTTATTATTTAGGAGTTTTTCAGAAAAATTGAAGAAAAGCAGGTACAATGGATTGAGATCTTAAGAGAAGAGACTTACCTGTCAAATCTTACCTAGAAATGCTTGTAGATGCCTTGATGATGATGATCCCCCATCCCGATCAATTTGAGAAGATTGAAGCGAGCTCTATGTCCAGTGTTTGCCCAAGGAAGTCAATGCGCCCTCTCTCCTACACAACAAACGTCAACCATATCAGATTTGTTGTGACATGAAAAAGAAGCTATATGCTACAGAAAAATAGCAAGAAGAAATCATAGGTCACCACAACACTAATGAAAACTCCCTGATAAAAAACGAAGACAATCCAAGCGAGTTGAGGTCCCCCTGCAAAAACACCCAAGCTGAAGTCCTCTTCCTGTAGACAAAACAATGATCCCCAAAAAATATAGATCTCATAACAATTTCCCGAATGCTAGGAAGCAAAAGACTTTCCAATCACCATCGAAGAACATCAAATGCAAAGTAGATCCAAAAAATATCCACAAAAAATCTTTCTATTAATCAAATCCAAGAGCCACCTTACAAATGAGAAGATCTCTTCTTTAAATAGAAATGAGAGAACCAAAATCCTAACCACTTTCACGTTGCTATCGCCGGAATTGAAAGATAGACAAATATTTGAGAGCTTCACGAAATAGATAAAGCATTCACAGATATGATTTATAATCAAACATTTGATGGACAAATGGCCCAGCTTATCAACAATGCTAAAAGATGGGACCAGTGCCTATGGAGTCAACTTATCAGAGATGCTTTGAGTGTAAATATGTGGATCCCAAAAGATGCCAGTGAATGTTAGGTTTTGCAAGTGCTCTAGGTAAGTTTTAAGAGTTTTTTGTTTGTGATCTTCACTTATGGTGGTTGGATGTCCTAACCGGTAATACCTTCAGTGGCTCCGTTCGAAGACATGACGAACCTGTCTGGGGTCAAAGGTAAGTGTTCAATAACTTAACTACCAATGCCCAGATTAGGTAGCCCGGCACCCACACTTGGAATTTGCCCACATGCCTCGGTATTTATCGAACAACGCCGGTGCGTTGGTTATGGAGAAAAGTTTTAGTTAAGTTCCTCTCGTGGGGTTTAGAGATCCAATGCCGTTTCTGGGTATTCCGATCGAAGATCGGTCAAAGCATACTCCGGCAAGGAGGGAAGGGGGTTAATTAATTAAAGGGATGTGAGTTGCGAATTTTATTAAGTTAATTAATTAAAACTCTCCGACAGAGAGCGCTCTTGACCTCGTCTTATGATAGTGGTTCAAGAGACTTAGCTAATCTATATGCTTGATGCAAGGATATGCAGTGGGAATGCTCTCCAATAGAGAGTGCTCTTGACTTGAATTACGGCAAGTTCAAGAGACTTTCAAGATTAATTGATTAACTTATTAAACAATGAAAAGACAACTCTCCGATAGAGAGCACTCTTGATCTACAAAGTGAGATTCAAAAGATTTCTACTTTAAACAGTTGAATTACTTATGAAAGATACAAAAAATTAAAAGATGAAGTAATCAACCTAGTTAATGAAACAAAATAGGCTAATCTAACAATTAGTATCTACTTTGCAAAAAAAATGAAACTACTCTAAGTACTCGAAATAAATCTAAGCTAAGAACAAAAAACACTCTTCCCCAAATGGGGAAGAAAAACCAAGTATGGGAGGCCCTATCCCACTTTGCCTTGTTTTATTAATGAAGTACAAATGCCTTTGGAACTTAATCCTTGTCAAGACTTTGAGAAATAACTTAAGTAAAAATGAAAAACTCTTATGAGTTTGTACAAAGGAGAATGACTTCTTTTTTGGCTTTGGATCCTTGTCTTTGGATCTAGTTCTGCTTGCTCTTTCTTGTTTGGTTTTGCTTTTGGTTCACCTGTGGATAAAAAAGCTCTAAACAAGGACTAGTGAGAGTGTTAAAAAACCAAATTTAACCTGTGATTCGAAAAGATTAAGTGGATGAGAAGACAAGTGCCTTATGAGATGAAACAAAAGATCAAAACAATGGAATGAGACCCAAAATCAAAACTTGGAAAGGATCAGACAAACTCACTGCTTTTTATGTAAAATGCACGATTTTTGACGAAACGACTTGGGACTTTTTGCGAATTTAAAATTAAAGATTTTTTAACATTTTAGGCTAATTTCCAGAATCTGGAAAATAGCAGAAAATTGCAAAAAATCAGTAAAAAAACAGCAAGTACAAAATGGCACGCTTTTCGAGAAAAAGTCAAAAAATTTATAAAAAAAAATTTGAAAATTTTTTTATTTTTTAATGAATTTCCAGAATTTAGAATTAACAGAAAAAAGTCAAAAATCAGCCCAAAAACAGCGAGCTTGAAATGTCACGCTTTTTGAGAAAAAATCAAAAAATAAAAATAAAAATAAAAATAAATTTTGAAAATCTTCTGATTTTTTAATGAATTTCCAGAATTTAGAATTAATAAAAAATACAGAAAACCAGCAAGCCCAAAAAATGGAAAATTTGCACGTTCTTCGAAAAAACTCGTGCACGTTTTCCAAGGCAAAAAGAAAGATGGATTTAAAAAGGAAATGAAACTAGATCTTTAAAAATGGACCTTTAGAAAGATGGATCTAGCTTTGAAAAAGTAGATCTAAGGCTAGAAAGCCTAGATCTAACTTAGTAGAAGCCAAGCAAGCTTGAAATAAATATTTAAATGACTTGATAACTTCTACAAAAGTGGAAAAGAGGTAGGATAGAACCTTGAAAATGGGGATCCACTTGTAGCAACCAAAGTAACCAATAGATTTTTTTGAAGTTTGTGGTTTGATGGATGAGGCAAGCAAGCCCTTGGCTTCTTGATTTCTTAAAGTATAAGACTCCCTTAGGCACCTGTAGAATGAATGCATAAACCAAACAAGAGCTCTTGTGTTTGGGAGAATACCTGAAAGCCACAAAACTTAAGAGAAAAGCATAGATCAAATAATATTGTGCTAGATTGTTGGCCTTCTAATCACGAGATCATATACTTAAGAATCAAAAGAAATGAACTAAGAATGGTATCACCTTGAACACGATGAAGCATGGCACACAAATAACTCCCACATGGACCTCCAAAGTCTTCTTGCTTTATTCAAATTCAAAAGATATTACAAATTTTTCCAAAGTGTACTTGCATAAATTCTCCATCCAATAGAGCTGAAAGAGCCTCTATTTTAACAAATGAGAGAGTGCTAAAACCCTAAAACCAAAAAACCAACCCTAACCAGCTTAGCCACCTAACAAAGAGCTCAGACCTAAACCGGAGAACCGGGAGTGAGGGGAGGCCTCCACCCAGGCAAGGCGCCCCCAATCCAAACCTGTGCACTGAAAACAAGCCAAGGATGAGGCCACACATGTGATGTAGGTAAGCTCATCCTTAGGTCTGGCTGGAGCCTCCGTTAGGTTTGGGAAGCCCACTGATGGTGCAAGCTTTAGTCTTCACCTCGATCAAATCACTAGACCAATGAGTGCTCTCCATCCCATCTTTAGTTGGAGATGACATGTATGCTAACTGATAATAAATTAATTGTTCTCTTAATGATGACTGAAGCTGAGTTATGATAACTCCAATCATCATAAGTGCTCCATGAGATGTCATTTAGCCTTTTATTTTACTGAATTTGGATTAATTTGGAGAGTTTTAGTTTTCTCTAAAATAATCATTTTTTTACTCAAAACTGACTTTTTTGAATAAACAGGCATTATGTGTCCGATTGCTGATCTGAAAGTTGGCTCTGACTGGTTCCTTGATCAAGAATGATTTTTGGCTTAAGGTTAGAGCCTTCAATCACTGAATTCTGAGTCCGAATCACGAACGGGTTTTTTCCATTTAATTTATGGAAAAATTAACCCAAAAAACTTAGGAAAAGTAATTAAAAATTAAAAAATTAAAAAAAAAAAAAATTCACTGTTCGAAAAAAGATTTTTTCGAAAAAAAATTATGTGTCCAGATGACTTAGGACATGACCATGATCTATCTAAATAATGTCTAGTAGGCTTATAACACTCAGTTGGGCTCTAATAACCCCCCAAGGCCGAGAATTCAACATCGGGCATTTCAGCTTTGGAGGAAGCGGGAGAAAACCTCGTCAATTATACTCGGCTGAAAGCAGAGCATAATTGTCAGGGGCAAAAAACTCCCTGGAATACCCTATTTGAGATTCTACGTCTTAGGAAAGCGAACCACTCAAAAATATCCTACTAGCACATTTTATTACAAACCCCGCGGGGCCATGGTCAAAATTATTCAAATAAAAAGGTGACTAGCCAATATTGGCTAGACAAGCAGGCGGATCGACTGATACACTGGAATCAAACTTTGAACAAGTCTGTCAACCGGCGGCTCCTCAGGTAACCCAACTTATGGTACAAAAAGTTGGATAACAGGGTCCATGGAGTGTTAACTAACTCCCTATGGGTGCTCCATGGCACAATAAAATAATATAATATTTTAATTCTTTGACTTTGTGCCTCCTTGAGGAAATAGTGAGCCTCCCAAAATCTCCAAAAAATAATATAAAAATGCCCAAAAAATAGGTGTGGGCCCAATCAGGTGTTGTAACCGCTGGAGAAGGTGCAAAGGACATCACACTCATCATCATGACTCATCCCATGTCATTTCCTTGCCTCAGTAGCCCAAATCGATTTCTTCAATAGCCATTTAATCATTTTTTAATCTGCCTCGAGAAATGTGAACCTGCCAAAACAGCCTCCTAGGGTGTCTGCGTTGTCAAACTGAGCCCACCAAGCTCTCTAGGATGGGGGTACTATGGTACAATCAAGTGGCTACACCCCCTATGCCCATACAACGCCCTAGGAGATCCAAATGAAACATCTCCCTGCTCAGACACAAAGTCTCATTAGACTCAGAGAGTCCAAATCCATCTAGGGTGTATACCCATACCCTTTCCAGGTCTCTGCCTGATCATCAACAACATCCAATAGACAATATAATCACCTGTAAATGACCAGATACCAATAATATAACTCACTATCATCCATCTGCCGCAAGTGCTATAAGGCTAAGACATGCTCTACAAATCAATGAAGCAACAATCACAACAAGTAGCAGTCATTTCACTGGCGGTACATCAACCAAATACATATATAGGAATTTATTTATTATTACTCAGACTAGACTTTCAGGACTATACTCACTTCATAGTTGTAGTCAATTTGCTAGTGAAGGGTGAAGGATGAAATTTACAAGGCTAGGGCAAAGGATGACTTCCTACTTAACATCATGACACTTTGGATATGGCAGGGAAATACTCACTATAACGGTATAACCACCCGTCGAACAAACAACAACACAAGGAATGGCGATGCCTCACAAATGGTTGAGTTGTTCAAAGAGTGCTTATTCAACTTAGGCATCATGTCTACATCAAGTTTGATCTAGTTTCATTAGGACCATCAATTTTGTTTCCATGGCATTTTTGGCCTATATGACCCTTTGGGACTTCACCAATGCTTAAAAGCACAGCTAATCGTAGCTTTCATCCGGGACATATTCAAATTTATAAGGTCGGTAATATTTGGATACAGCATATATTTAACCATTACTTTTTGGACCTTTTTTCTTACACCCTTCAAGGGGTATTTTTAGCATTTCATTTCTCTTGCCCTTTTTCACATATGTTAAGAAACACAGTTTAGCATTTTTTATTTTCAATGGGCATATATATATCATTTTCCAACACAAGTAGTACATGAGCTTTCAATTTTAGCCAACAACATCTCAAGCGACCAGGGGGAGTTCTGCACAGTGCCAAACATCAGGACAACCGACCAGAATGATTTAGGCATACAATCCAACTCACCAAAGGCAAGTTCTGTCACCAACTCAGAGCCGAGACACAATATAAACAAGGAGACTTGTCCAACAAGGGTTCTAGAGGGGAAAGGTCCTCCATGCCATAAGTCAAGTAGTAAGTCAGGTTAAAACAAAACTGGGAGGTAATGGATGGGTGGAGACAGTGAATGATGAAGCCAACACTAGAAAGCCAAAACTATGGTGGAAATGACTACCTCTATTCTCCCTAAGGAGGGTAAAACCAATGAGTACAGATCAGGAACTTCCAAGTCTAAGTAGGGACATCAATACATAATACTTAATACATCCAAGTCCATATAATTATGACCGCCAGATCATGACACTACATGTTAATACATGTCACAAAAATGAGTATAAGAGAATTGATAACCATAACACAATATAATAAAAGCTGAGTCATAATCATGTATATAATCCATCTGAACCATCATATGTTCAATGAGAAAATACTGATATAAATCTGGGCATCAATAACTGCTCTGTAAATGACTAAATGGCTACATCAGTCCTCAAATCTGAGTGTCCTGAGACTCGGTCCTGGCATAAGAGAGTACAATAGTCCACAAATAAAATAATGATCCGACAAAACTGTTCATCTCAACATCTCATATGTAAGAGATTTGGCTGAAAAATGTACTGTATCTGAAAAATAGAATATGGTAGCCCGGCTACTATATATGTGATAACACAATGGACAACAAAAGCATAAACACAATACACAAGACTTAAGTCCTTCAAATCAGCTTATCATTTAATAATCAAAACATACAAGGACCCCTCAACCTGAGGTTTACAACCTACTAAAAGAAACAGTACACCTATAGAAAAATATGAGGAATTGTTGTACCCTAAACGACATTGTACGGTAGTATCGTAGCAGTCTTCGACCTTGTTGGTCATTCCACTTCCTGTTATATATGTCTTTGCTATCGGGGAGCACCCCCGCCCCCCTCCTCGCTCTCGCTCCCGAAGCTCGCTCCCAAAACGCTCCTAGTTTTGGGAGACCGGAGAGCGCTCCCGAGATGCTCCCTACCTCTCCCATACTAAAATCTCCTATGCTAGGTTGATCATTTGATGACAATGTTATAAGTTATAACTACTAGATGATAGATGTTATATGGTTTAATCCATGTTTTCTATAGCTAATCCTACATGTTTTTTAGATACAAATCCATCAAAATATATTCAAATATATACTTTATCAAAAACACTCCCAAAACGGGAGCTTTTGAAAATTTCGCTTTTCACTTCGCTCCTGCTCCCCGCTCTCTGCTCCCAACAGCATAGATTTGTGTTATCTCCTCCTTGGCTTCACTTATGAGTGTTCCTCACACAACTTCTTTGGTGTGTTCTCCAACTTCTCCTCCCATCTTGTCATAGTTATGCTTTGAGAGAGAAAGCTAATCTAATCAATTCTAACAACCAACTTCCTTGATTCTAGCAACCGATCTCAACTAATCTCCTTAATCCTAGCAACCAACTAATCTCCTTAATCCTAGCAACCACCCTATTTGAACAATGAGATGTAGGACTAAGATTATATGAAATCCAACTCACTAATATTCTAGAATCTCTAAAACATTTCATTTAGATTTCTAAGACTAAGAGATCAAAGGAATCTAGACTTACACTTTTACTTATAAGTGAAATTACAAGATGGTATTATTTCCCACTTTTACTAAGTGGTCACTAAGAAGTTGTCTTGAACTTCTTTTCGCACATTCACACCTAACATGTGCAAGAAGCTCTTGCTTGAGTTATATTTTCCAACACTTGCTTTTAGCAAAGAAGGAATTCTACACCAATCCAAGTTTGTCTCTGGATACTTCAAACCAAATTTAATAGAACCGAACCAGTGGTCGAACCAGGCAACCCAAAAAACTGAAATCGAACCAGAACCGGAACCGCACCAGAACCAAGAAAAAACTGGATCACAAAACCGGTCCACCAAAAATACATAAAATATTCAAATTTTGAAAAATGATGTGTGTGTGTGTGCATCCATGTGAATCCAAACCATTATACACAAATCTGTAAAAATTTCTCATATATATAACATGTAAGAGTGTATACAACCAAAATAGCACTAAGTGCACTCCATATCTAAATCATAATACATCAACAAAAAGGCTCTAAATGGCCTATAGAGTATAAAAATAGCTCTAGACTAGACAGTAAAGACTACACAATCTAATCATATAACAGAATCATCTAAATCCTCATCCTCAATCTAATCATCATAATCATTTGAAGAATAACTTTTTGTTTTTTTGTTTTTTTAAATTAAAAAAACATCTTCAAATATGTCATTGTACGATTCTATACGAAATTGGTCGGTTTTGGCAAAAAATGAGAGTTTTGTATGGAACTAATCATTTCCGAGTTGATTCTCTGATTCAAACCAGTCAAGGGTGAAAACCGGTCGGACGGGCCTATTTTACCAATGTTCCCCCAAGGTTCCGGGACGGCGAGACGCGGGTTCGGGGAGACGCACATTCGGGACGTGTGGAGACCACCCCCCAAATTTTAGAGAAATTCAGCGGGGACAACGGGACGCGATAGTCATAAAAAATTTAAAAATATTAAAAATATGAAAAATATAAATCCCAACAATAACAAACATTCATCATTCTGGAATCTGCAATCATGCAATGCAAATGCAAAATTCAAAGTTCAAACACATTACAAGATTCATCAAGATTATCATTATATTAATAATAATTTATAAATAATAAATATATTATATATCAATATGAATCTATGATTAACATGCACACCATATTTGATAATCTTTAGATTTGACTTTTAAGTGATTGAAAAAATGAATCAATGATACTAGATAGTATGATATTGTATTTTTTTCATGGCCATTGATAGTTTAGAATTATATAATATACTTTAGGTTAGACATTGTAAATTAGATTTAGTTTTTATTATTTAGTTTTTAATATTTTTGTTTATATTTTAAATTTAAAATTTTATTATTATTTAGTTGTTAATATTTTTTTTATTTTTAAATTTAAAATTTTAATATATAAGTTTATAACTTTATAAATAATAAAATTTTAAGTTTTATTAAATGGTTTTAATTTTTTTTAATGATTTTTTTTATTTTTTTTATTTTTTTAAATTAAGAAGAAAAAAAATTCGGAGTTTCGGAGTTTCGGGGCGGGACGCCCACAAGTCTCGGCGAAGTTTCGAAGTTTTGGCCGCGACGCCTGGAAGTCCCCCCAAGTTTCGCCAAGTTTCGCCGCAGACCGAAACGTTTCGGTTTGCGTCTCGCCAAGTTTCGCCAAAAGGGAGACGTCCCGAAACGTTTCGGATGGAGTTTCAGAGTCCCCGGGACGCTAGAAACGCCGAAACACGTCCCCGACCCTCCAGGACGTGTCCCTGTGTAACACTGTATTTTACTAGTTCCGGTCCAATTTTGGTAACTTTCCTTCAAACTTACCTTTTGCTAAGGGCTTGGTCACAATATGAGCTACCTATTGATCTATGGGTATATACTGAAGCTTTACTACTCCCTTCTAAATGATGTGTCGTATGAAGTGATATCTGATCTTTGTGTGCTTGGATCGATCATAAAATACCGAATTCTTAGAGAGTTTGATACAACTCTTATTGTCACAATAGATCATTGTGGGATCCAACTCCTGACCAAACAATATTGCAAGTAGTTTGTGAAGCCAGATGACCTCACGACTCGCTATCCTAGCTGCCATATGCTCTGCCTCTGCTGAGCTAAGTGCCACGGAAGTCTGTTTCTCGCTGAACCAGGATATCATCATTTATCCCAAACTAAGGCAACACCCTAAGGTGCTCTTCCTCTCTGCTGCATTGTCTGCCCCATCTGACTCTGTATACCCCTGCAACTTCACTTCACCATCTCCATGATATTGCAGAGCTCATGTGGGAGTTTTGGATGGAGTAGGAGGTGCATGTAATGTTGGTAGAGTTGGAGATTTTGTAGTGTTGGTTGTTGGAAACCTAATCTGTTAGGTGACAATGAACAGTCGTTGGGAGTCGAAGAGACACCTTGGAATATGAAACCAAGGGTCGCATATGATTGTATTTATATGTACATCATCTTAATGAAATGCAATGCACACTTATTCTGTCTCTCTTGTGTCCTTATTTGGCTTCGTGTTTAGCCAATCTTATTGTTTACCCAATCAGACATCCTAACAGTGCAATCAGAGCCTAGCGAGCCTGGCCATAGCTCCTACCATTTCTCTTCTCTCTTCTTTCTCCGGCTTCTGGCATTCTAGTCTAACATATTCTCTTCTCTGCCATTTGTTTCTGCACGACTAATACCCTAATCTTCTCTACTGTGCGTTCTTCTTGGAGCATAGACACAGCATGAACCCATTCTCCTCTCCTCCATTGGGTTGAACATATTACTCCAACGTATTGAAGATTGTTGTTGCTGCTGTGTTGTATGACTTTACACCTTGAAGTGTTGACGGTGGAGACATCAGTGCACCCGTTGCAACATTGTTGCGTATTTGAGAATTTGTTAGAGATGGTGGGGAGGATTTTACTTGTAAATCCTTGATATCATTTCCACATTTATATCTCTGTGCACTAGAGGATCTCGGCTAGTGAACTTCCATTCTCTGCAACCTTCCACAACCTCCAAGTCCATTAGTGGTGTGAATGCATGAACAAGTGAAAATGTTGCAATATATGTAAAAGTTGTTGGCAATCCTCTGCAATATATGTAAAAGTTGTTGTTGGCTATTGGTGTTGGTGTTGCTTGCTACCGGTTGAAGAATTGTGTAAAAACCTATGGTATCAATTACTGAGATATTGGAGAAGACTGTTGGAAGATTTCATTTCGTGCTCTCTATTAGAGATCTTGGAGAAGACTGCATTGGAAGAATTAATTTCGTGCGTTGGAAAAATTCACTCACCTACATTGAAAACGTGTGATTAAGGACTCAGTAGGGCCTCAAGGACATGCCAACAAATGAAGATGACGAGCTGCAAGAAAGCCCAGGATGGGTTACAGCCGCCTAGTCTCCCCATCCATCTATCCAAGCATGTGAGCACCCTCACATCTGCATGAGAACTCTCCCTCATCTTCGTGCTTGTGCGTGACGACCTGTGCCTCACGAAAGCTATCTCCCAAGTTCTGCTAGAGTTCCACATTGAGTTGAGTAGTGCCTACTCTCTTCATTTTCTGGAGCGTTGAGCTGAATCGTGACCATGACCACCATGGAGCTACTACACGGTAATTGTTGCACTGAAGACTACGTTGAAGAGTGAAGGACTGGACTGCGTTGGATTGCTTGCCTACCTTTGTGTGGTTGAGACGATCTATATCATACACATCTAACCTATGCAGTTTTCTCCAATCCACCAATAAGAATGTTTCAAACGTCGAGTTTGTGGACAGTACTTCAGCAATAATTTCTATGGATTTATATTGGTTGTGAATATATATAGGACTATTTGTGAAACTCAATGCGGTTTCAGTCTCTTTATAAAAGTTGCAATCAAATGGTAACATTTATTTATTTTGGAGCATTATATTTTATTTTGCTCACCCGTAAGAATTCGGGATTGGAATTATTCAGGACTGTTGGTATTTTTTCTCACTATTGCTTGCATTGGATCTATACGTTGTCTTAGCTAAGTAATTTTTATAGTTACAAGTTGAATCTCTTCTCCATGAGTAGTTATCACCTTTGTGGAGTAGACATGGATCATGAACGAATATCAAAATTTGAAGGAATCAAACACTGAGCATCATCAAAGGACGCAACTCAGAGCAGCATAAAGAATTCATTTTGAAGACCAATTCAGAGTGAAACAGTAATTTTTGTAATCTTTCTTGTAAGTTTGGTACTTGCAATAGTCCTTTGTAAGTGTCAATCAAAATCAAATTGTATTGTACTTGGGTGCACTTTTGGTAGAGATGACACCCTTCATTTTCCAAGTTGGAGTCTTTGTTGAAACTGCTTGTAAAAGGGTGGAGTTGCAACTTGCAAGAAACCCTTAATTATTTGAGTGAATCTTAATTTTTTCAATGGCTCGATTAAATGGCTTGGTGGAGTTACTGAACGCTCTACTTCTCTTTTCTGTCGACAACATTGTCATGGTCGACAAGACAACACACTCACATTCAAGATTGTGTACAAGAATCACAAGGCACTATTGAGTTTCTTCAGCTTGAATCACAGCTCCAACGTGATGAGAAACATCTTGAACTTGTTCCTGTTCAGAACATTTTTTTTTGTTGTGAATCATATAAGCAGGATACACATGTTCAAATCAATGATGTCACTTTCAAAGCGCATGATGCCACTTCAAAAGAAAATCCAAATGCAGATGAGGTTATACATACAGAGGTTCCACTTGTTCTTTCTAAGCCCATTATCAGACCATGGGAAGAGATCACCCACAACAAGCATAGTTCTTGGATACGACAAGGAAGTGACGTTTCACATTCTTGATTTCTCCAAGCCAATCCAGTTTCAGAGAGTTGGATTCTTAGAAGAAAGTTCATCTTCATCTACTCCAGTTCAGAGTCTGAAATGCCTACATTATGATCAAGTTGGCCATGTGAAAGATCAGTGTTTTGATTTTCACCCTTGTAAGCATTGTGGAAAACATACGCATTCTTCAAACAAATGCTTCATGTTGAAGAAACCTGAAAGTGAGAAGATTCACTATGGGTGTTTCGCTTCTTGGCAATGGTTGTCAACAACCAAGAAGATATATATGTCGTACCGAATAATTCATTCTCGAGTAATGACACATCTTGCAGCTGAGATATCTTTTTCTCCTCGCCATGTTCCTGACAAAGGGGATTGACTAACAATCAAAAACAAGCAAGCCGGAACAAACGAGCCTAAACAAGTGCCAAAGGCATAGTCAGAACTTTGTGCCAATTGCCAGAGCCACCTAAACAAGTGCCAAAGACATAGTCAGAACTTTGTGCCAATTGCCAGAGCCACCTAGCCAGAGTCAGAGCCATGTTCCACTGAACTCCACAGTTTGTGGTCGGCCTAAAACCATCCATTTAGTAGAATGAATCAAATTCTACTAGCTTTTGGAATGTTCTAAGAACCTCTGATCTTTAGAGCCAAGTTCTAGAGTTCATGGTAATCATTGAACCACCATTTAGTAGAAGAATTACAATTTTTCCTAGCCTTCGGAATGTTCCAGAAACTGCTGAGTGAGAACCTAAGTCAGAGCCAAGTTCTAGAGAACCGTTGAGCCAGAATCGGAGTTATCACCAAGTTCCAAAGTTTGTGGTCAGCCTAAAAGCACCCACTTAGTAGAAGACTTCAGCTTCTGCTAACCTTTGATTCAGAGAGCTTCTTCAGATTTCAGCTCTCTACTTGGGACTAATCTAGAGAATGACAGTTTCTTTTGCAGCTATCCTTCTCCAGATTTCAGCTCTCTACTTGGGACTAATCTAGAGAATGACAGTTTCTTTTGCAGCTATCCTTCTCCAGATTTCAGCTCTCTACTTGGACTCATATACACCCCTTTGGATTAAGGGGGGATGTTGGAAACCTAATCCGTTAGGTGACAATGAACAGTCATTAGGAGTTCAAAAGACACCTTGGAATATGAAACCAAGGGTCACATATGATCGAATTTGCATGTACATCATCTTAATGAAATGCAATCCACGCTCATTCTATCTCTCGTGTGTCCTTATCTGGCTTTGTGCTTAGCCAGTCTAATTGTTTGCCCAATCGGGCATCCTAACGCTGGGGACTCCATATATGGTTAGATATATTGATAATTTATTTCTGTTGTGAGGGAACCTAACTGGTTGGATGTTAGCTGTAGAGGGAGTGTTAAAATTTTACAGCTGACATCCCAATCATTGGACAGTATTTTCAATCGTACAGCTGTCATCCAGCAAGTGGAAAGGACTTTTAATTGTAAAGCAGACAATTTTTATGTAGAATTATTTGTAAAGGCAAGGAGGCCTCCTGGAATAGAGGGTCATCCCTCCACAGAAGAGTCAGCACAAGCAATCAAATGCCATATGAAACATTCAGAAACCATAAAAATTGAGATTATTGCAGTGCACTTAAGGATAATCCAATGCATCTAGACTACCCGACAAAAATCCTCTCCCTCTCTGTTCCATATGCAAACAACCAAACTCAACAACAGTATGTGAACATCCATAGTTTCTACATCAAGCGCAAAATTTCTCTCTGTGCAGTCTATGTGATCAGTTAGCGTGTTATAGTGGATGGCTCATGTGTTTTAAACAACATTACACCGGTGATCGCGAGTTCAATTCCCACCACGTACAATCAGTGAGAAAATATAACTCGCCTTTGAAATTAAAGCCAATGAAAAGAAACTCACCTTTCGGACTGGAGGAGACGAGTATTTTAATCGCTTGGGACTTCGCTTGACAACCGCTTCGACTGTAATTCCCTCCTTCCGTCCAGATGGCCGGGTTAAGCTCAAGCCTTGTGAGAATTTCGAATTCCAAGCTCTTAAAAAGCCTTCTTTCAAGGTAAAGATGTTAAAAGCTCGGTGGTGAGAAGAGAGGAGCGTAATAGATGTGGAGGTTTCAGCAGAGAAAGTAGACAACGCAAAAACGCACGGCTTTGAATTAGTGGCCATTGTTCATGGAAATTCTGCTTAGTGAGTTGAGGAAGGCGAGTACCAGAAGCATATGAATAATATTATATGGGATTAACAGCCATTCCTTGTAGGATTCTCTAGACCTTATAGTGGTGTTTATTTCAATGTTTTTTCACAAACATGTACTCATACAAAACATTCTACATAGGAGGCCATATATATTATAAGAACCTAGTAAATCCCAGTCACCGGCAACTACTTAGATGAAAATCAACCTAGTAGCAAGTAAACACTCACTCTGGAGGACTCGGAGATTTGAAGAGTTTTGAGCCTTACGTGCATAGTACCTGGCTCTCTATTAAATCAAATATAAGGCCCCACCAGTGTCTCTTATCCTCAAACTCACATAAATACACTTACACAACATATTTTACAAATAACAAAAAGAAGATCATACAACAAGACTCATCTCATTACCGGTTCCATAAAGAACTTTACACAATCTTTATGTTAAGGATCAATTTTTAATTTGATGATTTATAATGCAAAGCTTTATACTCACATAGGTTTGAACCTTACACACAAAAAGAAGATCATACAACAAGACTCATCTCATTACCAGTTCCATAAAGAACTTTACACAATCTTTATGTTAAGGATCAATTTTTAATTTGATGATTTATAATGCAAAGCTTTATACTCACATAGGTTTGAAGTGGTTCATGGTAGGCCTCTCAATATTGACTAAACAATTATATGGATGAAGACTTCATTAGGAGTTGAAAGACCAAATGGTTAAAGTTGTTGGGTGAGAAGACATGCGAAGTGGGTTGTCATTTGAAACGAGGAGAATAGGGAAAGTGGGTTGGGAGTAAGTTAATGTTATAGCAATAGGACCTCTTTTCAATCATAAATATGGTAAGAATATGGTATAAATTTTAAGGAAGAGTAGAGTTTCACCATGATCCAAGTTTCATTGTGTAATAATGTCCTTAGAGGTTTTGTCTAATTCTAAATCAACAACCAAGATCGTCAAAAATTAGATCAAAGTTTTGAATCTGTGAAAACTCAACTCCCTATATTGCTAGATTTTAATAATCGAAGGAAAGTTTGCTACAAGATTAGATAGCTCTAGTGAGTTGTCATTCAAAATGAGAGAGTTATTATAAGGACCCTCCTTCATGTTGGTTTAAGCCTTAGTCAATGTCTTATTAATGTTGGGTGAAAATTTATAAGCCCTTTGCATGTCTCTGTATAAAATTATGGAAGTTCTCTCTTCTTTTCTTGTGGATACATAAGTCATGTTTTGGCTTATTTGGTTATGAATCTTTGGTATCCTCTCGTCCATTCAAGGCTACTAATGTTATTAAAAATAGTGATATTATTTTATGCACTGAAACACATGACAAAGAAGACAAACATTAGAGGTTATTATTCATTTTTGGCATTTAGATCAAAGATTGTGCATAATAGTAAAGGCCCTAGTGGTATTGCCTCTTTGTTGAGAAATTGGTTGAAAATTATTGATCATTTAGAGGGGTCACACCCTCCATGCTAGATTCCAATGGATTACACTGTATCGACATTGAAGGGAAGTTTTTGTTGTTTTTTGTTACTTCCCACCCACATGATCATCTTCTGCTTTGGTTCTTTGGAGAGAGTTGCCATATATGGATCTTTTATACTTGTATCAATGGGATTTTTAACACCCGAGCTAGCAACCTACAATGTGAAAATCATGATTCATGTTATAAACCTTGGATTCCACATCATCAGCGTTATTTGAATTGTTCATTAGATGATTTAATCAACATGCCTAATTAATTTAAGCGAATCCCACATCATGGTGATTTTAAACAATATCTCTAGCTTCCCACGATATTATGGTTTAACTTATTTTATTTATGTGAGTGGAACTAGTGACATGGATTGTGTTATTATTTATCATTCTTCATTCATAATATCTGGGATTTTTTAGTGTTAGGCCCTTAATGATGACACATTACACCATATAGTGTGGCGCATTACCCCCTATATTGTGGTGCATTACATATTATTTATGTAGGCTTGGGTCTATTAGTGGGTTTATTAGTTGTTATTGTACACCTTTATCTCCTATATATAGGAAGGAGATATTCTCATTTTAGTCATCATATCACCTTATCTTGCCTTGGGTACTCAGTACATTGTGTAAGGAGGTTCCTCCCTCGAGGAGGATTGATATTTATGTCTGTTATTAATTTTTTTGGCATGGATTACTCTCTTATTGTCTATTTCTGCTCTTTTATGCTATATTTGGGACTTGGTTGCATAACATTTGGTATTAGAGCTCTTTCCTCAGGACCGGCTTCTGCAAAATGAGTCATCTTGGCATTTTCGCTACAACTTTTTTATACAAGGATTCAGATATCGACGTTAAAAACCCACTTCCAAAACAAGCCAAACTATCTCCAATAACAAATTCAGATCCTAATACATTACAGTTCCGGAGATAACTGCGGAGTAATCTAGGGTTTTTTACTATTCCTACAGCTAGTCTAAAACATGTGTTCTTAGGAATTGGAAACCTCTCATCTTAGAGGGCATATGCAGCAATTTGATAGGTAACGGATATTACCTTTTTCTTTTTAAAAACTCAACTAAGAGGGATTTAATCTTTAGAAACGGGCCATACTTCATGGGTCCTCAAAGTCTTTACCTAAACAAGCGGACTCCGGACTTTGATCAGAATCAAGATATCCCTTATGTTGTCCCTGTTTGGGTCAAATTGCCCCAACTACCTCTCCATTGTTGGAATTCGGGATCTCTAGAAGCTATAGGAAACACTCTGGGGAAATACATTGACAAGGCTCATAGAAAAGATCAATACACTTGTGCCAGAATTTGTGTCGGAGTGGATTTGGAGGTAGGGATTCCTGAAGCTATTAATCTGAAAGTAGCAGATTGGACTCATGTGCAAGAGCTAGATTATGAACAATTGCCATTCAAGTGTGGATTTTGTCATGATAATGGGCATTTTGCCAGATCTTGCAAGAAAAAAGTTGAGGAAGAAGATGTCCAAGAAAAGGGAGAACAATGGACCCAAGTTCAAAAAACTAGTTCACCAAAGCAAGGAAATAAAGCTAAGGGATAAAGAGGAGAAGTGGGGATGGGAAGTAATCCCTCCAGACAGAAACTGAAAGAAAATGGAACAGTAAGGAAGGAAATATCATCTCAAAACAATTTCGAAGTATTGAGCATTCCAGAAGATCAAGTGCTCTCAGTGCTTGAAGAAGGAGAAGTTCCTCCATCTCAAAATTAGACAAAGGAAGAAATCAAAGGTAATGCAGAACCACTCAGCTCTCCTGTGAAAGGTCATTCACCCACATATGCAGAAATGGCAAAAAAAAAGAAACCATTCGACAATTTTGGCTCATCTGATGAAGATCCCCTTGAGAGGTCTTCCAAAAAAGGGCGAAAATCTCATAAATCGGTTCGAGAGGAAGAAGTTGAGCGTCTTAAGATGCAAGGAAGTCAATCCACAATAGAAATGTCCATTAGGTGGAATACACAGGCCAGACCTCCAAAAGGAGGCCCATCCCCTTCCGTCAAATAATGAACTTTGTCTCTTGGAATTGCAGAGGACTTGGCAATCCGTCGAAAATTGAAGTTGTTAATGACCTTATAATAATGGCCTCTCCATACATTCTTTTGCTCCAAGAGACACAAGTCGATGATGACAATCTTCTATCCATAAGTAGTAAAAAATGGAAAATGAAAGTAGGTAAGGTTGTGAGTGCCAGAGGCACCGCTGGTTGAATTGCCACCTTATGGACAGAAAATGCTTTTACTCTGGAACAATCCCACTCAACGCAGCATTGGATCTTCTCAAAATTATGACACACTCCAAGTAAGAAATGGTTTTGTCTTTTTAACCTTAATGTGCTTGTCAATTATCGGGAAAAAATAGATTGTTGGAGCACGTTGGCAGCCTTTCTTGTTGATAACTCTTTTTCAAACATTATAGTGGTCGATGATCTAAATATTATAATGAATGCTAAGGAAAAATCAGGAGGTGTTTATGGAATCGACCCAATGCTGAAATTGGTGGATAATCTCATATCAACGTGGGAGCTGATAGACTTCAAGCCAAAAAGAGGAAGGTTCACGTGGACAGATAACAAAACTAGAGCAACAAACATCTCTACTAGATTGGATCGATTTCTGGTGCAGAGTCCCTGCTGTTAGATAAAAAAGTTATTTCCGCCAGCATCTTGCCTAAGATTACCTCAGACCATAAGCCGATATTGCTGCAGATTGAAGATGAAGGGGACCTTGGCCTAATTCCATTTTGGTTCAGTCCTCTATGGAAAGACAGAGATGGTTTTATGAGCACTGTAAATGTGGCTTGGGACATTCCAGTTGTTGGATCGCCAATTTTTGTTTGGGAAAGGAAACTCAAAAATACCAAAGCTGTGTTAAAATACTGGGTTAAAATCACTCAAAAAAATCCAATTAGTGAAAGGAAAGAAGCCGTGGATAAATTTGAGAAAATCCAATTGGAAATGGAAGAGTCAGAAATTACTCCCACCTTGCTAGAAAAAGAGCAAAAAGCTCAGTACAACTCTTTTCAAGATTTCAGGAGAGAAGAAGAATACTGGAGATTAAAATCACGAAGTACTTGGCTGAAAGTTGGAGATAGAAATACCTCCTTTTTCCACAAGCAGTGTAGAGTTAGACTTTCTCAGAATCATATCTCAAAAATTTCCTCCTCGTCCAGTGAATCAGTTAAAGGAATTTCTCAAATTAAACAAATGGTTGAAGTGCACTTTCAGAACCTCTTCAGGGATGATGGCTCCTTTGATTCAGATCTAACCTATGATTTTTTATCCAATGTTCCTAGTTTGGTGAGCAAGGAAGAAAATTATGAGTTATTGAAACCTTTTTCTGAGCAAGAAATTATTGATGTTATCTAGTCCATGGAGTCGGATAAAGCCCCAGGACCTGATGGTTTCTCCTTTCATTTTTACCGAGTTTGTTGGACAATAATCAGGAAAGACTTACTTCGGATGATTAAAGCTTTTCAGGTTAAAGCTAAAGTAGGGGGTTGCACAAACTCCACTTTTCTAGCTTTAATTCCTAAAGAAGCTAACCCTTCCTCTTTTGATAGATTCAGACCTATTTCACTATGCAATGCTTCTTATAAAATATTTTCTAAGATTTTAGCCAATAGACTTAAACCTCTGCTTGGGAAACTGATTTCTCCTCTTCAAGGCGGGTTTGTAAAAGGGAGGCATATTCTGGACAATGTAATTCAAGTCCGGGAAGCTATGCAGGCCAGCTTTCATCGGAAGGAGAAGGGCATGCTTACCAAAATTGATATGGCTAATGCTTTTGAAAGGGTAAAGCTCTCCTATCTCTACTCAGTTCTCCATTCTTTTGGCTTTAGATCTGCCTCTATAAATTTGATAAAAGCATGTATTAACAAACCTTGGATAGCGCCATTAGTAAATGGAAGACCGACAGACTTCTTCAAGCTACCAGGGGTCTACGTCAGGGTTGTCCTCTGTCGCCTTTTTTGTACATTCTCATGGCTAATTCTTTAAGCAGAAAACTCATAGCACGGAAATATGATGGCATCATCCCAGGCATAACTTCAGCAGTGGGAGTTGAGGCTATTAACCATGCCCTATTTGCGGATGATACCTTACTCTTGGGAGGGGCTTCATTAAAAATGGCACAAGTCTTCTCAGAAATTATGCATCAATTCTATATTATTTCTGGGGCACTCATCAACACCCGAAAGAGTGTAACACCCCAGTTTTGACCCCGTTGCATTAAATGTACATGATGTATATTTATTGTAATAAATCATGGTGTGGAGCTAAAGGCAAAAGCCCCACCATCGATTTAGTTGTGTTATGTTTCGGATTGAAATTGTCACCGATGGTATATCGGAGCATGCGGCATATATTGAATTTTGTCATCATGTAAATATGCATATTTAATTAAATAACCCAACCAGCTATGTTCGCGGCGACTAAATTGAGAAGGGGCATGATTTTCACAAGGATAAGGGTGGGGGAATGTCAAACCTTGGGCAATGAGGGAAAAATCCATGTGTCATCTTTCCTTGTTTTTATCCAACCACCACCATTAAGAACTGCTGCTGTTAGTTGGGGCAGTTATGGCCAGGAGTGGAGTGTGGCAGGACTGTCAGTCCTTGCCCACACCACACTCCACCAGCGGGTTGACCCCACGATGGAAAAAGAAAACCACCGCCATCATTCCAGGGGACTCCTCACTCTCTCCACGACGGTGCCGAAACACTCACTCTCTCCACGACGGTGCCAAAACACTCACGCACTCCACGACACCATTCTTTCCCTTCGTTGTTCACTCTCATGCACAGGGGATTTTCCTGGTTTTGGACACGCACAGCGAGCTGGGAGCCGTGCTCTTTCATCCACGATTTTCCTGTGAAGGGCCATTCACGTTCTTGACTGTATGATCTCCTTACAGACTGGTATGGCTATGTAATTTTCCCGTCATTTCAATGTTGAGGTTGGGACCGTTGTTCTTCTCGTGAGTTATGGTTGTCGCCGTGCTCCTAAAGATTTGTTGCGTTGCTGTGGTCTCTCTTATGTTGTGATTGTTGTGGTCTTCTTTACATTTTGGGGACGGGAGTCTATTCACCACTACGCACAGGCATCTCTTCTGTTTGATCTCACGCAGCCAGAAAGGGAGCCACTTATCGGTTGTCATTCACGTTCTTCCACAGAGTGGAATCTGGTGTGTTTTCCCTCTGTATTTTGGGGTCTGGTGCAAGTTTCCCTGATGCACAGATTGGGAGACTGCATTCTCTTCCCAGTGTGGTCTGTGTAAGTTTTCCCCAGTGGCTTCGTTGTGTAGAACGGGCTATTGTTCCCCACGTTTGTTGGTTGTGTATGCTATTACGCTTTGGGGCTGCTGCAGATTGTTTGGAGTCGTTTTGGCCACGGTAGGGCCAAGAACGACTCAGGAGCCGTTTTCCCCTGTTAAGCTGTAATTGCTGATTAATTGCATGCGTGCAATGGTTGGTCTTCGGACTGTGTTGGGAGTAGGGATGGGGGATTGGGTTGCTTGATAAACCTGGTGTGTTTGGAAACCACACAGACAGAGCTAGAGCGCTGGCTTTCTTCTCCACAACCCCTGAATAGAACTGGAAGGGAAGGCAGGGCCTGAGGGACTGTGTAGCAGAGAAGGGACTGATTCCTTGTGTTGGGTGTGTGTGGGTGTCTTAGAAGTCAGGCTAGTTCTGGTGTAGGTGTTCTTAGCTCTGTAATGGGCTCACCAGCTTAGCATTTAGCCTTTCCCAGCTCCTGGATGGCCTGATAAACCTGACCATGTTGGCTTGGCTGTCTTGTTGATGGCCTGATAAACCCAACTATACGTGTTGGCTTGGCTGTGTTTTATGTATCCCTGGCTATGTGTAAGCCTGCTTGTTCCCTTATTCCTTGGAGAATCATGCCCAGCTTGGGGGTGGCAGCATTGCTGAGAGATTAAGGAGCACGCTGGCCTATGGTTGGGTGGAACGTTGCAGAGACGTAGCTGGTTGCAGAACGAGTTCTTATAAGATAAGTAACATTGTCTATTTTATTTCTACAATCCTATTTACTGTTAATGACTATGATGAACATGCTGAATGAATGCTTGTATGAATGTATGTTGCTTCCGCTGTGTATGATACATAATTGCATCTGTGTATGTTCTACTTCAATGCACTCTATTTCAGCATTTTTATGAATTCACATGTTCATGGGGCTAGTAGCCCGGATGGTTAACGCCATGGTAGCATCCTCTTCGCCGGGGAAATTACAAAGAGTGCAGTGTTCGGATGGAATGTGGATCAACTAAAAATTGGAATAATTTCTCAAATTTTGGGTTTTGAAGGATATGCTTCCTAGGACAAGGTTTAGTACTTGGGTCTTCCATTAACTTTGGGCCAAAATAACCCTTCCCTTGGCAAGAAATCCTTAACAAGATTCAAGCCAAGATTTTTTGTGGGGAGGTCAATGGCTTACGAAGGCGGGCAAGGTTATTTTGATCAAGTCAGTACTCTCATCCTTTCCTATTTACCAATCTTCTCTTCCCCTGGCACCAAAAGCAATTGTGGAATAGATCTCCAAACTGATCAAAGACTTCCTCTGGAGAGGTGGCAAAAGAAATCATAATCGAATGCACTTGGTAAAATGGGAAACTGTCAAAAGACCTATTCTTAAGGGAGGATTGCAAATCAAAGACCCTGGAATGTTTAATTTAGCAATGAGGGGCAAATTGCTATGATAGCTGTTTTCTAACAAAAAACATTTGATGAGTCATATTTTCTGGAAAAAATACCTTCATGGAGGAAATTTAAGAAATTTACAAATGGAAAATACCCCCAAAGGTTCTATTACCTGGAATCTATGCAGGAAAAGTCTAGAATTTTTTGTTCAACACCTATATCGAATCCCAAGCAATGGCAGACAGACCTTGTTGTGGGATGATAAAATTAATGGATTCGCTCCTTTAAACTCTGTTAATTCTCTTAGAGAGATTATGCGTTGGATGATTAATGCAGGAATCCTCAAACTTGTTGAAATATGTGTATGGGATGCAAAAAGCAACTAGATTGCGTGGTCTCTCCCCATCATTTTAGACGGCGGTCTTTCAAACTCCTCTGCTCACCAGAAAACGTTGCTGGACAAGCTGGCTAGCATGGCTCCATTTCACAGCACATGCAAAGAAACATGGGGCTGGGGAAACTGTGTGTTTTACTCAGCTGATATCGGTTTCAAACTTTTGCAGGCCTCATCACAGATCAGTTCTACGGACTCCTCTTTCTCCCATAACGCAAAATTCTAGAAATTGGTATGGAATCTTCGTAGCATTCCAAAAATCAACTTCTTCATATGGACACTTATGCATCAAAAATTATCAACTAGAGAAAACATGTTAAAAAGTTGCTTCTCAGGACCATTCAAATGTTGTTTCTCTCAACAAGTTGCTGAGTCTTCAGCGCATATTTTTGTTGAATGCTATTTTGCGCAAAAAGTCTGGGCAATTTTTACGTGTGGACTACCTTATTCCTATGATCCTTTAAATGCTGAACCTGTCACTCTCTTTAAATATTGGCAGTCAAGGTATCCGGGTACCCTTTCTTCCAGTCATGCTTGGAGAAAAATCTGGCAAGCCATTCCAAAATTCATTTGGTGGAAACCATGGTTGGCTAGAAATGACTCGATCTTTAATGACAAAATTCTGAAACCAGAAAATGTAGCTTCAAAAGCTAAGGCATTTCTTTTGGAAGCAATAGGATCACATCAAATTGATGGAACCAAATTAGAAGCTGAATACAAATGGCTTGGATCGAAGCAAGGGAATAAAATCCAGTTGTGATTAAGCAGGCCAGTCATTAAACCTTTTTGGCAGGCCAGACTATTAGAAAAATGATTTTTCAAAATGGTGGCAAACCAAAAATAAAGTCTCAATCTTCTTTAACGGAGCGTCAAAAGGAAACCCGGGGAAAGATGGGATAGGGGGCTTGATCTTCTATCCAGGTGGAAAGTTAGAAACAAGTTTCAGTTGGGGAGTAGGACACCTTACAAACAACCAGGCAGAATTATTTGCACTTCTAAAAGCTTGTCAACTTGCAAAGGAAGCGGGCCATAACAACTTGCAAATATTTGGAGATTATGAAATCATCATTAAATTTTTAAATTCTAATTCATTGTTCAATAACCTCAGTTTGAATGTGATCATGCAAAGGCAACATTTCATTTTGATAGATTGGGATTCAGTAACCTCTTATCACATACTTCGTGATTTGAATAAGTTGGCAGACCTCAAAGCAAATCAAGGTTGCCTTTCCCCCCAGGAATGCCGAGTGTGAATGAAGGACCTTGCTTACTGCATCCTGTTCCTTGATACAAGATTTTTTTGATGTAAGGATTTGATTTTTCAAAACAATTTGTAATTGGGTGAAATCCCAATCTATTCTTTAGCAATAAAAAAAATAAATCTTTTTGGTTTAAATAAAAAGATATTAGATTTATGTTTAAACAATTACACCTTGCCGAAATTATGGTAAAAGAAGATGGGGGGAAGGAACAATAAAGTGGCACATAGGTTTCCAAGATACTATCTTTGTGTTTAAACAATTACATCTGGCCTAAATTATGGTAAAAGAGAATGGTGGGAAGGAATAATAAAGTGTCAGAGAGAAAATCATGTTAGGAGAATAGGGAAAGAGATAGCAGTCTAGGTGTTATGCAACCAAGTCCCAAATATAACATAAAAAGAGTATAAATAGACAATAAGAGAGTAATCCACGCCTAAAAAATGAATATATCAATCCTCTTCGAAGGAGGAACCTCCTTACACAATGTATTGAGTACCCAAGACAAGATAACATGATAAGATGTCTAAAATGAGAATATATCCTTCCTATATATAGGAGATAAAGGTGTACAATAGCAAGTAATAAACCCACTAACAGACCCAAGCCTACATAAATAATATACCACAATACAGGGGGTAATGCACCACACTATATGGTGTAATGTGTCATCATTAAGGGCTTAACATGCCCCTCCCCTTCAAAAAGTGTTTTCCTTAATGTTGAATTAGTTATGGATGTTGTTGTATAAAGGACTCATCTTCCCATGTTTAATCTTATGTGGGTAAGTTCTTCCATTTAATGAGATACTCTGAAATTGATCGATTTCGAAGCTGTCTAGTTTGTATTTCAGTAATTTATTCAGGTTCCAAGATGATTTTTCCTTCCTCATCAAGTTCTAGTAACATCGTTTGAACTGGTAGCTTGTCACCGATTACCTTATTTAAACAGGAAACATGGAAAACTGGATGGACTCGTGAAGATGCAGGTAGTTCCAATTTGTAGGCCATACTACCAATATTTTGTATCATCTTGTAGGGACCATAGTATTTAGGTGATAATTTATTATCCTTCTTGGTGTTCTTCGGGGACATCTGTTTGTATGGTTGTAGTCTTAAAAACACCCAATCCCCAACATTAAAGCTCTATTCACTACGGTGTTGATTTTCTTGTTGTTTCATTTGATTTTATGCTAGGTTCAGGTTGTCCTTTAAGAGTTGAAGAACTTGTTGTTGATGCTCCATGTGGTCTTCCACTGCTTGAACCTTAGAGTCTCTTAGTGAAGATGTGATGGATGGTGGGTGGTAGCCATACAGTGCCATAAATGGGGTCATTTTTTATGATGTATGGAAGGAATTATTATACCACCATTCTGCCAAGGGTAACCACTTGACCCATTCTGTTTGTTTATCAACTGCAAAACATCGAAGATACTGTTCAAAACATTTGTTTACTATCTCTGTCTGCCCATCAGATTGAGGGTGATAAGATGAGCTATGAGCCAGTTGAGTACCCAAACAATAAAATAATCCGGTCCAAAAATTTCCAGTGAAAATGGGATCCCTGACAGTTACTATAATATTTGGAGTACCATGTAGTTTTTGTACTGTCTCCAAAAACGAATTGGTGACTGTGCTTGCTTTGAAGGGTTGAGATAGTGCACATAAGTGTGCATATTTAGTAAGTATATCAACAACCACCATGATGACACTCTTTTCTTCAGACTTTGGTAAACCCGTGATAAAATCCATCGAGACCTCTATCCACCTTTGGCTTGGAATGGAAAGTGGTTGTAGGAGACCAGGGGTCTTAATTGTTTCCACTTTATTTTGTTGGCAAACCAAATATTCAACCACAAATTTTTGAACGTTAGTTTTAAGACCATCCCAAAAAAATACTTTCTTTACCATGTGGTAGGTTTTTAAGAAACATGAGTGCCCTCCTATCGGTGAAGAGTGGAATTTAGAAAGTACATTTTGCTTGAGCTGGTAACTATTACCAAGATATAAGCGATCCTTGTACCATAACAACTCATCTTTCCACCTAAATGTAGTAGAGGTACTGGGATCCCGCTGCAGCTTTTGAATAAATGTCCATGTTTTTTCGTCATTTTTACATTCATCCATTACTTCGGCTATCCAATCTGGTTGGATGGTCGAAATAGCATAGAGTAATGCTTCAACATCCTCATCTTTCCTGGAGAGTGCATCTGTGACAACATTTTGCTTCCCCTTTTTGTAGATGATTTCAAATTCATATCTCAACATCTTTGTTACCCATTTTTGTTGTTCTTCTGAAGATAGCCTTTGTTCCAAGAAGTAGTTAAGGCTATCATGATAAGTTTTAACCTTGAAATGTCTCCCTATAAGGTAGGGGTGCCATTGCTTCAAGGCATGTAGTATTTCCAACATTTCCTTCTCATAAATTGGCCTTTTTAAGTTTTTTCCCTTGATTGGATGACTTGTGAAGGAAATAGGGTGTCCTTCTTGCATTAGTACAACTCCAATTCCATTTCCTGAAGCATCACATTCCACAATAAAGATTTTTGTGAAGTCTAGTGTCGCCAAAACAACAGCTTTACACATGGCCTCTTTGAGTTGTTGAAAGGCTTGAGTTGCCTCTGGAGTCCAAGAAAATGCATCTTTATTCAGTAATGATGTTAGAGGAGCTGCTATTCTTCCATAGTTCCGAACAAACTTGCGGTAGTACCCTGTCAGACCTAAGAATCCTCGAAGATTCTTCAGGGTTTTGGGAATTGGCTAGTCCATCATGGATTTAATTTTTTTAGGGTCTACCTTGACACCTTCATGAGATACAATATGACCCAAATACTCTACCTCCTTTATCCCAAAGAAACATTTTGAGGGTTTTGCATACAATTCTTTCTCCTTTAGTACTTGTAGTACCCTCTCAACATGTTGAACATGTTCTTCCCAAGACTTGCTATAGATTAGTATATCATCAAAGAATACTAGCACAAATTTTCTAAGGAAAGGCTTGAAAATAGATTTCATCAAACCTTGAAATGTGGAAGGTGCATTTGTTAGACCAAATGGCATGACCAAAACTTCATAGTGACCTTCATGATTTCTGAATGTTGTTTTGGGGATGTCTTCATCCTTCATTCGAATCTGATGATACCCGGAACGAAGATCCAACTTTGTGAAGACAACTGCTCCATGTAATTCGTCTAACAATTCATCAATGACAGGAATGGGAAACTTATCTTTAATGGTGATCTTGTTGAGATCTCTATAATCAGGACACATACGCCATGATCCATCTAGCTTGTGTACCATTACCACTGGTGCAAAGTAAGAACTTTGGCTAGGCCTAATTATGTCAGCCTCTAACATTTCATCCACCATACACTCAATTTCACTCTTTTGGCTATAGGGATATGGGTAAGGTCTAATGTTAGGAGGAACATTGCCTGGAATTAAGTGGATAACATGATCAAAGTCACGAATAGGTGGAAGAACTTTGGGAATATCTTCAAATACCTTGGAATGCTTATTAATGGCCCTTTGGAGATATGGGGATATAGGGAAATTTGAGATTTGAACATCTAATGAGCATAATTGTGCAACTATACCTTGATTTCCTTTTTTCAACAACTTTGTCATACCATTAGAGCTTATCACCTTGCTTGGTTTTCCTATGATACCATTTAACTCATATTCTTTACCTTCCCATGAAATTTTCATGAAGAGTTTTTGAAAATTAAAAGCCACCATTCTCAATGATTGTAACCATTGGACACCCAAGACAACATCAACACCACCCATTGGGATAACAATCATTGGACTATTCAATACAGATTCCCCCATATCCAAATTGATATTATGGCATTTCCCTAAGCAATTTATAGTTCCTCCATCTGCAATCATTACTTGAAATTCCGGTGCTGGATAAACAAAGCAATTGAGAACTTTGGCTAATTTACAGTGAATGAAATTATGAGTACTACCATAATCAATCAACATTGTTACCTTCTTCTTTTTGATGTATCCTTCTATCTTGAGAGTTTGAGGAGTGTTAATTCCAGCCAATGCATGACAAGATATGGTGGGAGTAATTTCTTCTGAAGTAGTTGTTATCACATATATAGTAGTCGGGCTACCATATTCTATTTTTCAGATACAATACATTTTTCAGCCAGCTCTCTTACATATGAGATGCTGAGATGAGTAGTTATGTTGGATCATTATTTTACTTGTGGACTATTGTACTCTCCCATGTCAGGACTGAGTCTCAAGACACTCAGATTTGAGGACTGTTGTAGCCATTTAGTCATTTACAGAGTAGTTAATGATGCCCATATTTATATCAGTACTTTCTCATTGGACAGATGATGGTTTAAATGGATTATATGGATGATTATGACTCAACTTTTATTATATTGTGTTATGGTTATCATTGCTCTTATACTCATCTTTGTGACATGTATTAACATGTAGTGTCATGATCTGGCAGTCATAATTATATGGACTTGGATGTATTTTGTATTATGTATTGATGTCCCTACTTAGACTTGGAAGTTCATGATCTATACTCATTGGTTTTACCCTCCTTAGGGAGAATAGAGGTAGTCATTCCCACCATTGTTTTGGCTTGCTAGTGTTGACTTCATCATTCACTGTCTCCACCCATCCATTACCTTCCATTTTTATGGTAACCTAACTTACTACTTGACTTATGGAATCCTCCTTGTTTATTTTGTGTCTCGGCTCTGAGTTGGTGACAGAACTTGCCTTTGGTGAGTTGGATTGTATGCCTAAATCATTCCGATCGGTTGTCTCAATGTTTGGCACTGTGCAGAACTCCCCTTGGTCACTTGAGATGGTGTTGGCTAAAACTGAAAGCTCATGTACTACTTCTATTGGAAAATGTTATATATGCGCCCATGAAAATAAAAATGCTAAACTATGTTTCTTAACATATGAGAAAAAGGGCAAGAGCAATGAAATGCTAAAAATACCCCTTGAAGGGTATAAGAAAAGGTCCAAAAAAGCAATGGTTAAATATATGCTATATCCAAATATTGTTGACATTATAAATTTGAATGTGTCCCAGAGGAAAGCTACGATAGTTGTGCTTTTAAGCACTGGTGAAGTCCCAAAGGGTCATATAGGCCAAAAAGGCCATGGAAATAAAATTGACGGTCCTAATGAACTTGGATCAAAATTGATGTAGACATGATGCCTAAGTTGAATAAGCACTCTCTAAACAACTCAACCATTTGTGAGGCACTACCATTCCCTGTGTTGTTGTTTGTCCGGCATTGGTTATAGTGAGTATTTCCCTTCCATATCCAAAGTGTCATGATGTTAAGTAGAAAGTCATCATTTTCCCTAGCCTTGTCAGTTTCAGCCTTCACCCTTCTCTAGCAAATTGACTACAACTATGAAGTGAGTATAGTCCTGAAAGTCTAGTTTGAGTAATAATAAATAAAAACCCTATATATGTATTTGGTTGATGTACCGCCAGTGAAATGACTGCTACTTGTTGTGATTGTTGCTTAAATGATTTGTAGAGCATGTCTTAGCCTTATAGCACTTGCAACAGATGGATGATAGTCTGAGTTATATTATTGGTATCTACTCATTTACAGGAGATTATATTGTCTATTGGATGTTGTTAATGATCAGGCAGAGACCTGGAAATGGTATGAGTATACACCCTAGATGGATTTGGACTCTCTGAGTCTAATGAGACAATTTATTTTCAGTTCTGAGCACTTGCAGAGATGATCATGCTCATTTTACCTTTCTGATGCAGTTTTGTTTCACGGGATGATGTGTCTGAGCAAGGAGATGTTTTATTTGGATCTCCTAGGGCGTTGTATGGGGCATAGGGGGTGCAGCCACTTGATTGTACCATAGTACCCCCATCCTAGAGAGCATGGTGGGATCAGTCTGACAATGCAGGCACCCTAGGAGGATTTTTTGGCAGTTCACATTTCCCAGGGTAGATTAAAAAATGATTAAATGGTTATTGAAGAAATCAATTTGGGCTACTGAGGCAAGTAAATGACATGGGATGAGTCACGATGATGAGATTGATGTCCTCCACACCTTTTCCAGCAGTTGTAGCACCTGATTAGGCCCACAACTATTTTTTGGCATTTTTATATTATTTTCTGAAGCTTTTGGGAGGCTCACGATTTCCTCAAGGAGGCACAAAGTCAAAGAATTAAAATATTATATTATTTTATTGTGCCATGGGGCACCCATAGGGAGTTAGTTAACACTCCATGGACCCACCATGTGCTTCATTTATTTCTTTTTGAGTGGGGTACCCTCTTTATAGGTGATTTAGTCCACTTTGGTACTTTATGGTTATATTGATCCATGTATTGTATGTTGAGCTCATCTCAACCATTGATTAGAATATTTTATCTTTTAATCTTAGCCACTCGTTTTGAAAGTGGTCAGGATTTTGGTTCTCATTTCTATTTAAAGGAGAGAGCTTCTCATTTGTAAGGGGTCTTTGGCTCTTGGATCTGATTAATAGAAAGATTTTTTTGGATATTTTTTGGATCTGCTTTGCATCTGATGTTCTTCGATGGTGATTGGAAAGTCTTTTGCTTTCCTAGCATTCGGGAAATTGTTATGAGATATATATTTTTTGGGGATCATTGTCTTGTCTACAGGAGGACGACTTCAGCTTGGGCGTATTTGCAGGGAGACTTCAACTCGCTTGGATTGTCTTCATTTTTTATCAGGGAGTTTTCATTAGTGTTGTGGTGACCTATGATTTATTCTTGCTATTTTTCTGCAGCATATAGTTTTTTTCTCATGTCATAGCAAATCTGATACGGTTGACGTTTGTTGTGTAGGAGAGAGGGCATATTGACTTCCTCAGGCGAATACTAGACATAGAACTTGTTTCAATCTTCTCAAATTGATCGGGATGGTGGGGATCATCAGCATCAAGGCATCTACAAGCATTTCCAGGTAAGATCTAATCGGTGAGTCTCTTCTCTTTCACATCTCAATCCATTGTACCTGCTTTTCTTCAATTTTTCTGAAAAAAAAACTCGTAAATAATAAAAATCCAAAAAAATATTTAATCGGGAAATTGCTTGATCTTTAACCAAACCATTTCTGGTTTTTGTAGATCGGGCCTCCCCCTCACTGAATCATCCTCAACGTTTCCCTAATTGTGGCTGGTTTTCCCTAGATCTGACTTTCTGACTGCTCAAACCTCAATGCCCCACTGAAAATTTGACGTTTTCCAGAGTTGAAATTTTCCAGAAAATAATTACGTGGGTTTGTAGATCGGGTCTTCCTCATCCTAGAACACCCCCAACGATGAGCTAGTTCCTACCAGGTAGCCCTAGATCTGAAAAAATGACTTTCAGCCTCCTAGCCTCCCTCATCAGATTTTGACTTTTCCAGATCTGATTTTTCCTGAAATTTTCTGATTTGGGTTTGTAGATCGGGCCATACTGATCTCATTTCCACTCCAACGCTATGCTGATAGTCTCCTGGTGGCCCTAGATCAGCATATCTGGCTCTCCAAACCCTAGCGCTAACCCTCCTTTTGTTGATTTCCCTGTAACCTGAATCTTTCAGGCCAAATCCTTTTCTGGGTCCATAGATCAGGGCATATCCCAGGTGGGTTCACTTAAACATTGTGTTGATACTGACTCCATTACCCAAGGTTGAACAAGCACTGATCTTCAAGCATAGAGCTAGCCCCTTTTTTGACCTCTTTCCCCTGAAAATTGACCTCTCTTTGATAACTGAGGTAACTTGGCATTTCATATCTTTCACTGAGTCTATCTCTTTGGTACTAGACAGTCCCAACTCGGTCTTTAGTCACCCTGTCTCAGTTACGTTTTCCAAGACAATGGTTATCTTCGTCAATTGCTAGTACCTCAACCCTAGATCTAGTATTTTCCCCCATAGGTCACTTTGGATCAACTCTTGTATAACTGAAGCCCTCATCCAAAGCCTAAGTCCACTTACTACTATCATCCATAGATCTAGAGTTTTTAATTACCTTACACCTTATGTACCTCAAGCCATAATTGATCTGATTTGATGTCTAGGTTTGATCTCTCCTGTCGGGAGTAGATTTGGGTCTCCCTCGTTGTTTTCTTGGACTTAGAAAACATAAAGTGAAGACTGACTTGATTGGCATGACAACCATCCATTTGGGAGTCTAGGCAGTCTTGGTTCCACCTCCTTAGTTGCTTGCCCCTATACCATCCATCCTGGATCCATCTCACACAGGCAACTACAAGTTTGGTGATAACAGTAGCCTCTTTTATTTTTTCTGAAGTTGCCTCTTCTTGAGATGCTTCCTCTTCTTTTGATTCTTCCACTTCACAATCTATGTAGAATAATTTCTTCTTGTTGCACTTATGTCCCTTACTATACTTGCTGTCACAATTAAAGCATAATCCTTTTGCTCTTCATTCATCTAGTTGTTGGGATGCTAACCTTTGTGGTGGTTTAGAAGAAGGAACATTATTTTCTCTATATATGTTGGAGAAGGCCTTTATAGTTGTCATTGCCATATTTTTATTTTCAACTTTCCTTGCCATCATGAAAGCCTTCTCTAGCTATGATGGTTCAAATAGACGCACCTCATGTTGAATGTTATCTTTCAAGGTTCCAATAAAGAGATCTAACAAATTATCTTCTGAAATATTATTCACTCTGAGACTTAGCTGCTGAAATTGGATGTGATCTCTAACTGAACCTTTTTGCTTCAGATTTACCAACTGATTGAAGAAGGTGTTGCTATTTATATCCCCTGTGCAATCAATTCTTCAGTGATTATAGACCAAGAGATAATAGACTCCTTTTTATGGTCATAAAGCCATTGGTACCATACAAACTGATCAGGTTCTAAATACAAGGATGCAATAGTTACCTTTTGCATAGTGGGCACCTAGTGTAAATCAAAGAATTGCTCCATTTGAAAAATCCATGTTAGGGATCCTTGCCATCAAAATTTTGCATGTTAATATTGGGGATAAAGTAGTTTCTTGGACCTGAATTGAACCCATGATGTTGTAGTGAATCATCAACTTTTGAGGACTCCAACTTCCTACTCTCCATTTGTTTTTCAATTTTCTCCAGACATGACTGGAATAGGTCATATTTTTCCTCCTTATCCTCTTCTTGAGTAGATAATTGAGGAATAAAGTTGTGTTTGATATCCTTGATAAACTCCTTCAAGTCTTGAAGATATTCTTTACTAGCCATCCCTTTGAGATCTTCTTTACTAGCCATCCCTTTGAGATCCTCTTTAGTAGCCATCTTCTTTTCCAATTTAGTAAAGTCATCAATTTTCACATTTCCTTTAATCATATCTTCCAACTTGGACACTCTAAAAGAAATATCTTCCATTTCCTCATATGTCGGGGATAAATCCTCTGGGGTTTGAGTGGAGTCTGATTCTTTCCACTTCCTTTTGGTGGCATTTTTAACAATATCACACCCTAGGGTTTACCGCAAATATATCCTTCTACTAAAATCTATTCAAATGCAAAATGTTGTACCTTTTTCAAAACCTGATTGAGAGACTGTTTTAGGGCCGACTTGTAACTGAGGTAAAATTTGAATTGCAACTCCTCTGAGTCTGAAACTTCAGCCTGTAGTACCTTGATCTGTCATCTTTCCAATGGCACAAGTCTGACCTAATTTGGATGAGCCAACAAAAAAGTTATTGTGAATATACCAAAGCTTCTTATTTTTTTCCTATCTAGAAGAATGAACTTGTACTGTATGCCACATGTCCAATGTTTCGTTTTTGTATCTGAAATTTCTACCATAGATACCCTGGTATGTATTCTTTCAAATACAACTGGTATCACTCCATTTGGATCTCGGATTCCTCAGATATGACATTTTTCCAAAGAACACTTGTTTTTTTTAACCAAAATGATTAATTTTTTTTATTGCTAAAGAATAGATTGGGCTTTCACCCGATTACAAATTGTTTCGAAAAATCAAATCCTTACATCAAAAACATCTTGTATCAAGGAACGGGATGTAGTAAGCAAGGTCCTTCATTCACACTCAACATTCCTGGGGGAAGAAGGCAACCCTGATTTGCTTTGAGGTCTGCCAGCTTATTCAAATGACAAAGTATATGATAAGAGGTTACTGAATCACAATCTATCAAAATGAAATGCAACCTTTGCATGATCACATTCAAACTGAGGTTATTGAACAGTGAATCCGAATTTAAAATTTTAATGATGATTTCAGAATCTCCAAATATTTGCAAGTTGTTATGGCCCACTTCCTTTGCAAGTTGACAAGCTTTTAGAAGTGCAAATAATTTTGCCTGGTTGTTTGTAAGGTGTCCTACTCCCCAAATGAAACTTGTTTCTAACTTTCCACCTGGATAGAAGATCAAGCCCCCTACCCCAGATTTCCACGGGTTTCCTTTTGACGCTCCGTAAAAGAAGATTGAGACTTTATTTTTGGTTTACCACCATTCTGAAAATTCATTTTCTGAAAGTCTTACCTGCCAAAAAGGTTTAATGATTGGCCTGCTTAATCGCAACTAAATTTATTCACTTGCTTCGATCCAAGCCATTTGTATTCAACTTCTAATTTGGTTCCATCAATTTGATGTGATCGATTTGCTTCCAAAAGAAATGCCTTAGCTTTTGAAGCTACATTTTTTGGTTTCAGAATTTTGTCATTAAAGATCAAGTCATTTCTAGCCAACCATAGTTTCCACCAAATGAATTTTGGAATGGCTTGCCAGATTTTTCTTCAAGCATGACTGGAAGGAAGGGTACCAGGATACCTTGACTGCCAATTTTTAAAGAGAGTGACATGTTCAACATTTAAAGGATCATAGGAATAAGGCAGTCCACACATAAAAATTGCCCAAACGTTTTGCACAAAATAGCATTCAACAAAAATATGCGTTGAAGACTCAGCAGCTTGTTGACAAAAACAACATGTGAATGGTCCTGAGAAGCCTCTTTTTAACATGTTTTCTTCAGTTGATAATTTCTGATGCATAAGTGTCCAGATGAAGAAGTTGATTTTTGGAATGCTAGGAAGATTCCATACCAATTTCCAGAATTCTGTGTTATGGGAGAAAGAGGAGTCCGTAGAACTGATTTGCGATGAGGCCTGCAAAAGTTTGAAACCGATATCAGCTGAGTAAAACCCACAGTTGCCCCAGCCCCACATGTCTTTGCATGTGCTGTGAATTGGAGCCATGCCAGCCAGCTTGTCCAGCAACGTTTTCTGGTGAGCAGAGGAGTTTGAAAGATCGCAGTCTGAAATGATGGGGAGAGCCCACGCAATCCAGTTTCCTTTTGCATCCCATACACATATATCAGCAATTTTGAGGATTCTTGCATTAATCATCCAACGCATAATCTCTTTAAGAGAATTAACAAAGTTTAAAGGAGCGAATCCATTAATTTTATCATCCCACAGAAGGTCTGTCTGCCATTGCTTGGGATTCGATACAGGTTCTGAACAAAAAATTCTAGACTTTTCTTGCATAGATTCCAGGTAATAGAACCTTTGGGGGTATTTTCCATTTGCAAATTTCTTAAATTTCCTCCATGAAGGTATTTTTTCCAGAAAATATGACTCACCAGATGTTTTGTGTTAGAAAATAGCTGCCATAGCAATTTGCCCCCCATTGCTAAATTAGACATTCCAGGGTCTTTGATTTGTAATCCTCCCTCAAGAATAGGTCTCTTGACAGTTTCCCATTTTACCAGGTGCATTTGATTCTGATTTATTTTGCCATCTCTCTAGTGGAAGTCTTTGATCAATTTAGAGATCTGTTCCACAATTGATTTTGGCGCCAAGAGAAGAGAAGATTGGTAAATAAGAAGGGATGAGTGTACTGGCTTGATCAAAATAACCTTTCCTGTCTTCGTAAGCCATTGACCTCCCCACGAAACAATCTTTGCTTGAATCTTGCTAATGATTTCCTGCCAAAGAGAAGGGTTATTTTGGCCCAAAGTTAATGGAAGACCCAAGTACTTGACCTTGTCCCAGGAAGCATTGTCACGTCCCCATCCCTCAGACCGGTGAGGAGGACGCGACGAACATCAAAATAATGACCAGGCAAACCGCCCATGAAAATAAACAGAAATCAAATGCTGAAATTGGGAGCTTAAACAGGCATCATAACAGGAACGCCAAAAACACAAGAATGCACAGATGCATAATCCTTTAATTATACAGCGGAAACAAACATACATTCCAGCATTAATCATGTTCATTATAATTCATTTGTCATCAACATAATTTGCAAAGATGAAGTAATCAGCAGCACTTATCTTTCAATGAAGAACTTGCCCGCAACCAGCTACGTCGCTGCAACGTTCCACCCAACCATAGGCCAGCTTGCTCATCAATCTCTCAGCAACGCTGCCACCCCCGAGCTGGGCATGATTCCTCAAGGACTAAGGGGGCAATGCAGGCTTACACATAGCCGAGGGGACACAAAACAGCCAAACAAATACCGCTGGGTTTAACAGGCCTTAAACAAGCGGCCAAGCCAGCACAGTCCGAAGACCAACCACTGCATACCAGCAGCAAAACAACCCTTCACAGCCCTGTGAAGAAACAAAGACGACTAGGGATAATCCCAACAAAGGTGAGCACCGCTCGAGCCCACAAGGCAACACGAAGTTGTTCTTGGCCCTATCGTGGCCAAAACAACTCAGCCACAACACCCCAAACTAGAGTGTGTCAACAGACACAAACATACAATGGATGATAGCAGCAATCCACAACCCCAAGACCAGGGATTTTCAGCCAACAGATTAGCAATCCTCCGTGGCCCAAAACGAATTTGGAGACCACAGCCAATAAAACACGTGGGGAAAACAACAGCCCCAAACACACCCAGTGAGCACGGCTCACACCATGGGAAAATGACCCCAAACAGTCTGTGCGTGAGTGCAACTTGCACCAAACCACAAGACGTAAAGGAGACTTACCCGATTCCACCTTGTGGAAAACGTGAGTGACCCCAGGTAAACAGCTCCCCTCCTGGCTGCGTGAGATCCAACAGATCCACTTCCTGTACGTGAGGATGAGCAAGACCTCCACTCCTATGTGAGAGTGCACAGCTCCACTCATGCACACGGATGAACAACCAACGTGAGGAACGAACCGACCACAGAGACAACGCGCGATGAGAAGTGCGTGAGGAGAACAGAAGATCGGACGCGTGAGGAGATGAACCGACCTCTACGTGAGGAAGAACAGACCTCTGCGTGAGGAAGAACAGACCACCGCGAGAGTAAGCAACCGGACGTGAAAACCACCGACCATGGGGAGAATGGAGTCGTGGGTGGAGTGTGGGTGTGGGTATGGGACTGACAGCCCTGCCACCCCACTCCCAAAGGCAATAACTGCCCTCAACCACTCAGCCATAACTCCTCAACCACCAGCTGAAGCATTAAAGAGGTTGACAAGGTTGGATGAGACAAAAGGTGACAAACAACAAAGGTGGTGAAACATGGGTTTTTCCCATAACCAAGGTTTGACAATCCCCCACCCCTTATCCCTTGGAACCATGCCCTTTTCATTTTAACGTTGCCTTGCGGTAGCTGGTCGTGGGTTTATTTTATTTGATGTGCGTATTTACATGATGCCGAATTATAATGTGCCAAATAGCACGAGATACCATCGGCAACTACCTCTATTGCCGAAACATACACAACCAAATCGATGGTGGGCTTTTTACTTGAGCTCCTTACCACGATCAATTACAATATATACATCATGCAAACGGGGTCAAAACCGGGGACATTACAAGCATATCCTTCAAAACCCAAAATTTGAGAAATCTTTCCAAATTTTAGTTGATCCACATTCCATCTGAACACTGCACTCTTTCGGGTGTTGATGAGTGCCCCAGAAATAACACAAAATTGATGCATAATTTTTTAGAAGACTTGTGTCATTTTTAATGAAGCCCCTCCCAAGAGTAAGGTATGATCCGCAAAGAGGGCATGCTTAATAGCGTCAACTCCCACTGCTGAAGTTATGCCCGGGATGATGCCATCATATTTCCCTGCTGTGAGTTTTTTGCTTAAAGAATCAACCATGAGAATATACAGAAAAGGAGACAAAGGACAGCCTTGACGTAGACCCTTGGTAGCTTGAAAGAAGTTTTTTGGTTTTCCATTTACTAATGGCGCTATCCAAGGTTTGTTAATACATGCTTTTATCAAATTTATAAAGGCAGAGCTAAAGCCAAAAGAATGGAGAATTGAGTAGAGATAGGAGAGCTTTACCCTATCAAAAGCATTAGCCATATTGAGTTTGATAAGCATGCCCTTCTCCTTTCGATGAAAGCTGGAATGCATAGATTCTTGGACTCGAATTACATTGTCCAGAATATGTCTCCCTTTTACAAACCCGCCTTGAACAGGAGAAATCAGTTTCCCAAGCAGAGGTTTAAGTCTCTTGGCTAAAATCTTAGAAAATATTTTATAAGAAGCGTTGCATAGTGAAATACGTCTGAATCTATCGAAAGAGGAAGGGTTAACTTCTTTAGGAATTAAAGCTAGAAAAGTGGAGTTTGTGCAACCCCCCACTTTAGCTTTAACCTGAAAAGCTTTAATCATCCGAAGTAAATCTTTCCTGATTATTGTCCAGCCAACTCGGTAAAAATGAAAGTAGAAACCATCAGGTCCTGGGGTTTTATCTGGCTCCATGGACCAGATAACATCAATAATTTCTTGCTCAGAAAAAGGTTTCAATAACTCATCATTTTCTTCCTTGCTCACCAAACTAGGAACATTGGATAAAAAATCAGAGGTTAGATCTGAATCAAAGGAGCCATCATCCCTGAAGAGGTTCTAAAAGTGCACTTCAGCCATTTGTTTAATTTGAGAAATTCCTTTAACTGATTCACCGGAGGGGGACGGAATTTTCGAGATATGATTCTGAGAAAGTCTGACTCTACACTGTGTGTGGAAAAAGGAGGTATTTCTATCTCCAACTTTCAGCCAAGTACTTCGTGATTTTAATCTCCAGTATTCGTCTTCTCTCCTGAAAGCTTGAAAAGAGTTGTACTGAGCTTTTTGCTCTCTTTCTAGCAAGGTAGGAGTAATTTCTGACTCTTCCATTTCCAATTGGATTTTCTCCAATTTATCCACGGCTTCTTTCTTTTCACTAATTGGATTTTTTGGAGTGATTTTAACCCAGTCTTTTAACGCAGCTTTGGTATTTTTGAGTTTCCTTTCCCAAACAAAATTTGGCGATCCAACAACTGGAATGTCCCAAGCCACATTTACAGTGCTCATAAAACCATCTCTATCTTTCCATAGAGGACTGAACCAAAATGGAATCGTGCCAAGGTCCTCTTCATCTTCAATCTATAGCAATATCGGCTTATGGTCTGAGGTAATCTTAGGCAAGATGCTGGTGGAAATAACTTTTTTATCTAACAACAGGGAACTCTACACCAGAAATCTATCCAATCTAGCAGAGATGTTTGTTGCTCCAGTTCTGTTATTTGTCCATGTGAACCTTCCTCTTTTTGGCTTGAAGTCTATCAACGCCCATGTTGATATGAGATTATCCACCAATTTCAACATGGGGTCGATTCCATAAACAACTCCTGATTTTTCCTTAGCATTCATTATAATATTTAGATCATCGGCCACTATAATGTTTGGAAAAGAGTTATTAGCAAGAAAGGCTGACAATGTGCTCCAACAATCTCTTTTTCCCTGGTAATTGATAGGCACAAAAAGGTTAAAAAGACAAAACAGTTTCTTACTTGGAGTGTGCCATAATTTTGAGAAGATCCAATGCTGTGTTGAGTGGGATTTTTCCAGAGTAAAAGCATTTTATGTCCATAAGGTGGCAATTCCACCAGCGGTGCCTCTGGCACTCACAACCTTACCTACTTTCATTTCCATTTTTTACTACTTATGGATAGAAGACTGTCATCATCGACTTTTGTCTCTTGGAGCAGAAGAACGTCTGGAGAGGCCATTCTTATAAGGTCATTAGCAGCTTCAATTTCGACGGATTTCCAAGCCCTATGCAATTCCAAGAGACAAAGTTCATTATTTGATGGAAGGAGATGGGCCTCCTTTTGGATGTCTGGCCCGTGTATTCCTGCTAATGGACATTTCTATTGTGGATTGACTTCCTTGCATCTTAAGAAGCTCGACTTCTTCCTCCCGAACCGATTTATGAGATTTTCTCCCTTTTCTGGAAGACCTCTCAAGGGGATCTTCATCGGATGAGCCATAATTGTCTAATGGTTTCGTTTTTTTTTCCATTTCTGTATATGTGGGTGAATGACCTTCCACAGGAGAGCTGAGTGATTTTGCATTACCTTTGATTTCTTCCCCTATTTGATTTTGAGATGGAGGAACTTCTCCTTCTTCAAGCACTGAGAGCACTTGATCTTCTGGAATGCTCAATACTTCGAAATTGTTTTGAGATGATATTTCCTTCCTTAATGTTCCATTTTCTTTTGGTTTCTGTCCGGAGGGGTTACTGCCCATCCCCACTTCTCCTCTTTGTCCCTTAGCTTTATTTCCATGCTTTGATGAACTAATTTTTTGAACTTGGGTCCATTGTTCTCCCTTTTCTTGGACAACTTCTTCCTCAACTTTTTTCTTGCAAGATCTGGCAAAATGCCCATAACCATGACAAAATATGCACTTGAATGGAAATTGTTCATAATGGAGCTCTTGCACATGAGTCCAATCTACTATTTTTCAGATTAATAGCTTCAGGAAGTCCTACCTCCAAATCCACTTCGAGAGAAATTCTGGCACAAGTGTATTGATCTTTTCTATCAGCCTTATCAATGTATTTCCCTAGAGTGTTTCCTATAGCTTCTAGAGATCCCGAATTCCAACAATGGAGAGGTAGTTGCGGCAATCTGACCCAAACAGGGACAGCAGAAGGGATATCTTGATTCAGATCAAAGTC
Organism: Pseudotsuga menziesii; assembly: GCA_001517045.1. Taxonomy (NCBI): domain Eukaryota; kingdom Viridiplantae; phylum Streptophyta; class Pinopsida; order Pinales; family Pinaceae; genus Pseudotsuga; species Pseudotsuga menziesii. The sequence goes on along the minus strand of LPNX010011497.1, from coordinate 930,380 downwards.
CGGAGTCCACTTGTTTAGGTAAAGCCCTTGAGGACCCATGAAGTATGGGCCGCTTCTAAAGATTAAATCCCTTTCAACTGAGTTTTCAAAAAGAAAAATGTAATATCCCTTACCTATCAAATTGCTGCATATGCCCTCTGATATGAGAGGTTTCCAATTCCTTTGTGTCCACCCTTCTATAGTCTTGGGAACGGCCAAAGTCCAGTGAACTGGAAAATGAGGCCCCGGTCAACAATATTTAGGGCAGTTTAGCATGGTTGATCCACTGGAAGATCTGCCGTAAAATTATTGTCAAGCTTCTTAATGAAGGACTGCTGGTTTTGAATGAATTTCCGCTTGCTTCCTGAAGCTTCCAGTCTCCTAAAGGCATTGCGATCTGGGGAAGAGGAGGAGCCCCCTCCATCCGTAATGACCTCAATCCGTAATGACCTCAAAACAAAGTCTGAGGAACTCCAGCAACCACCAAGAACACTTCAGTAAGACAATCCTGCAATCAATGAATCAGGATCAGGATCTCTAAAACAGAAATTCCCCTTGCAAGTCGTTACCAGGGAAAGATCTTGGAACAAGAGACAGCTTCCTTCCCTAGACTCCAATACAAAAAGAACACGATCGGTTCAGAAAAAAGAGAAAAGACTTCAGTGTTCAGTGAGGAGTCTCCACCGAAGCCAGACTTCAATCCACAACAAAAGACTGCTGAATCCTCCAAAACTGAATGAGAATCGAAGAATCCAATCTTTTTGAACCTGATCTGGCACGAAGAGGCACCAGATCCAACACTTCAAACTACTGTTCACTAGATGCAGGGCACACCGAAACACTCTAGCGTCAACGTTAAAAACGTTTCTTGAAACAGAGCAGAATGCACACGATCAATGAACAGAGCTTTTCCAAACTCCAATGAGAAAGAGCTAGCAACTAGCCTACACAGCAAAGAAGCCTGCAAAACGATGAAAGCAGAGACCAAGAAAATGTAAAATTTGAACAGGTTCTTGGAGCGAAAATTAGCGTAGCATCAACATATCTATAATTAACCCCATAAATCTAATATCTTGGAAACCTATGTCATTACACATATGTTCCAAATTCTCTAAAATAATATGGATAAAAGCACTCGAAACTATCATCACATTTCTCACTCATCTCATTCCAAAGTCTACACTCAATGATGCTTGTTTCAATCGTGATTGCAAAAGCATTTGTACATTTGTTGAGTCACCCATTCTTTCCCATCCCAACAAATATGTGGTGATCCAAAACTTTACGATCAACTTATAAGGGAAAAAAAAAGCCAGCAACAATGCCATTTTGCTTAAAGCAAAAAAAACTTATTGATATTAAAATTTAATCCTAAGGCCTTTTGGAATGCCTCCTTACCTAAGAATAATACTTGGTCAATCTCTAATCTTCATTTGTCTTTTAAATATCCCTTGTCCCTTTTATGATATCCCTTATAAATTCGTATTTCTATTCACCCCAGTATTATTTAGCAGTTTTTGTTAAAGTAGATGCATAATGTTGTTTGTAATCTTAATACCAATGAAACCTTGAACATTTAAAGTAGATATATATGGATGAAAAATCCACATGGCCATGATGATTGGGAGATAAAGTAGATATATATGGGTGATTGTATTCAAGATGAGGAATATCTGCATAGAGATTGGTACCTGAATCGAAATAGAGATGTTTATGGCCCCCCTTAAAATGTATGTTTAAGATTTGAGCCCTTTACTTTTTCATATTTGATTGCGAATGATAAGTATTTATTATTTGTTGTTTGGGTATAATTCCTTCGCATCTTACAATTTTTTTTATTTAACATCCATAAAGATGCTTTGGGTGAGACCTTATCCTTGGGGGCATTGAAAATGTCAATGCCATTAAGACTAGATGAGACTATATTTTTTTCAGTGTGAATAATGAATCCATGGTTTTGGTATTAGGACATGATAATTATTTACAAAGGGAGAGATATGTTGTGGAGGTCTTCATGAGAATACTTTCAACACTAGTTTAAAGGAAAATAAATTGAAAGTGTGTGAAAAGAGAATGAAAGTGAATATAAACGATAGGGTCTAATTTGGATATATGATTTGTGGATCACTAATGGATACAATTTTCAGGCCAATTTTATTTCCCTAAATGAGCATTTGTTGTTTCTGTATTTTGGGGATCACTTAAACCAACATCGTAGAATTTTTTCCTTGTCATAAGATAGTAGGGGGGTGATTAAATGGCCACTCTGTCACCTCATACCATTTTTTGGATATCACACAAAGATAGATAGCACGGTTCTTCCCAAGACCTCATGTAAGCTCATCCCAAAGTGTTACATGAGGTATTGAAATCACTCATGATAAAACATCTATTAACTTTCATGATTTCGAGTATTTTTCTATTTTTAATATGCTGAAAAAACACACATTACCAAGGTATCTTTTTAGGATGGATTCTACCAGAAATCGTTATTAAATATTGGGTTAATGAGGCCTAGAAACCCCATGGATGGATTTGTATCTCCATCCAGAATATGTCTAGGGTATTTTTTTCATTCAAGGAAGAAAATCATTGTTATAAACTAATCTCTAGTGGCCCCTGGATGTGTTGAAACACTCCAGTCATTTTTATCAAATGTCATGAAGAGTTCTTCACTGAAGAAATCTCCATGTTACATGTCTCAATCTTAGTAGAATCACCAAGGCTCCCTATGTAATTATGGCCATTTTTAAAACATATCTAAGTGTTAATTAATAGTCTCATTTTCCATGAGCTCAAGAGGTAGTTCAACCCATGCTCCAAATAAAAGGTTTGCCTTAGGGTTAAAATCTCGAAGTATTTAAAATAATATGTGTTCATTCAGGTAGCTTGGTGTCTTATCCAATAGCTAGTGTGATATATAAATCTCCCCTTTACTAGTGAAATGTGATCCCCTACCTCCTTAGCCCTATAATTTTTTTTACAATTGGGAAATTAATGCAATTCCTAAAATTTCACCTTGACCTTCAGGTTTCTCGGGTATATTAACTGTGAAATTTCAACCTTAGGGATGAATATAAAATATGAATTTACATCAACAATATTTCACTTTCTCTTCAAATGGAATTCACAAGGCAACCGAAGAAAATAAAAGCATTCATATGTACTTCAATACCCCAAAGCTACAACCCTTAGGGAACTCTTTTCCAAGTATATAACTTATCTAAAATGTCGTATTCCAACATATTATAACATTAGTAGATATGATTATTTATATTCTAAATATGTGTTTAATGACTTGACCAAACCAATGTTATGTTATATCAAATCAGAATGCAGAAACAATGTTATAATCTACACAATCAAGAAGATAAAACAAGCTTAAAATTAAATCTACAAGTACAATAAAAT